>CM040243.1:290002130-290103493 GCA_022545495.1 Chrysanthemum lavandulifolium
ATTCTCAATTTCCTTTTGCAATGACGCTATTTGATCGTTATTTTTGTTACGAGTGACTTTAATTGATTCAAACAACTCATTGAAATGACGTTTAACCTTTTCATTTCTTCTAGAAAACTTTCGTTTTCCTTTTGTAAAGCATTTACTAGGTTTTGAAGATGAAACGTTTGAGAGTTACGAGAATCTAAAGGAGGAGGCATTTGGGAGCCCTGTCATATTGTTTGTTTGACCCTTTAATTGAGAGATTTGGGCTTTCAACTTTCGATCGTGTTGCATCGAGCTTGAATACATTCATCACGTTTGTTAATTTGAAAACCGCATCAAACTCGAGCATCCGAAGATGTCTTGACATTTGAAGTTTTGACATTTTCTTTAAGATGTTGATATTTTAGTTGTAAATTAAAATGCTCAACTTCTAGTTTAGAAAATGTTTAACGAAATTGTCGTGATCATCCAGTTCAATTTTCTCATTTAGTTTAGAATTAGTTTTTCAAGCTCAATGACACGATCATGGGAGACTTTCAGGGCACAGATAGTTCATGGAATTTGGAAGCATTAATAGAGCAATTTGAGCGGTGAAAAACACATCTTGAGCAACACATTCAAGAATAAGATTCTCATTTAATGTATGCAAGTTCTTTCTCTCAATCTCATTATATTTCAGGTTGCGCTCATAGTCACTAACTTCAAGAACCATTGCATCAAATTCCTTTCCATTCCCTTAATATCGGTTTCTACTCCTTTTAAGACTCTCAAAATGATTTTTAGAAGTTTAAAGAAGGGCATGACCTCGATTAAATAACATTCTTTCATTTGTTCAAAACCCTTTCTCCTTGATTATACGATGGGTGTGATCCTTTTCTTGCAAGTTTTCTCAAAATCAACAAATAGTTGAAATATAACGTATTGGCTAATTAATGTCTTGCTTTTAGTGGCAATTGTTCTAGGTACAAGATGCATTGGTGTATTAGGAGGATACAGTCGCTCTAGGCATTTTCCAAAGGGAGGGTTTGTTTCAACAATATTTTCCGCTTTACGCTTATCTAAATCCTTTTCCGTAAGACTTGTTCGGGAGTCAACAAAGTCCGAGGCTTAAACTTGTTCAAGGAAATCCAGCTTTTCCTTCTTGTAATCATGAGGAGAGATAATTATGTTTTCTCTTTGCATTTGGGATCATTTTGTTTCTTATTCATCGTTTCCCTAGTGATTTCATTTAATTTCTTATCTTCCTCGGTGCACTCAACGCAACTAGGTTTCGCCTAGGCTTAAGGATTTCATTACCATCATAAAGCACCTTATGAGCATTTCTAGCCTTTTTAATTACCTCTGGATTTGGTTCCTCAACAAGGGAATGCTATGCTTATCGCTTAAGACTCGATGTTTGGTGACCATGTGAGCGATCGAATGGTGTTTCCTTGTAAGTACAACTTGTTTTCAAGTTTGTTTTCAAAGTTTTCGATTAGAAAAATCTCTCAAGAGTTTTGATTCCTTCGTTAAATTCTTGCTTAAGCATTTTCACATTTTCTTGAAGTTCTTGTTTTTGCTTAATGTTTTAGAAAGTTTTTCTTGCAAGGAATGTAATTCTTGTTTCAATACTTCTTCTCTAAACTTACTTTTTCTAATTCTTGTACTTACTTGGTCATCCATTTCCTCCTCACGAGTAGTCAACTCAAATTTTGCACGTTGTTCATAAATAGCAACACGCTCCTTATAGGCATTTAGTTCGAAATTACGGAATCATCGAGGAGCGCATGCGATGTATTCATCAAAGACATAGTCATTGTTGATCGAGAAGATGCATCACTTGGTACAACTTCACTTTCACTTTGTTTCACGTATTGATCGTATGGGACAATATTGTTATTACCCATATTTTCAACATTTGATTCAAAAGTTTCAGTTGATTGTACTTTGTCATGCATCTCGCTGCACATCGACATCATCGTATAGTTTTAATACCTCGAGATGAGTTTGTCCTTGGATAGGCCACTTGTGGTGAAGAAGAGATCTTGGGAGAAACCATTGGAGAGATGCTAGCCATAAAGATTGTGTGTGCGATGGGTCCATCATCTACATCGTAGTCGTATGCATCATAGTCAAGAACTTGAAGGCATTCGATGATTGTGACCTATCTCCTGAATAGGTCGCTCATCCACATCTCGCATCATAGGTCTTGGCATTGCCTCAAGAAGAAAGCAAGAATTCCTCTTCATCCAAAGCGAGCACCATTGTCCCGAGCTTGTGCGGTAACATCTTATCTCTGGCATCGGCGTTACATGGGCGCTTTGGAGATGTGCGGTTCCTTGCAATGTGTCCTTCACCACCACAGTTATAGCATTTGATCGGCTTAGCTTGACCTTGGTTACCATTCCTTCCTCGATTGATTGCCCATAACCTCTACCAGCACCACCTCTTCCCGATCATCTTGTCTTTCTGAGCTGGTTGCACCACGATCCTTCCATCTTTAACAATAGCTTGATTGTGTGGGTTAGATCTTTCGAGGTTGTTGTTGGTTTGTGGAGAGAATTCATGTTTTGGCTGTCGGAAGAGCTAGTTGATTAATGAAGCTTCCCACGTGTGCATCGACATCGCTTGTTTGTACATAGGATCGGGAATGAGTTTGTGATTTCCATTACCCAAGGTATGACTTGTGAAGCTTTGGTTGTGATTCCGATGTTTGAGTAGAAGCGGTTGAATCATTAGGCGAGCTTGTCTCTCCGGGTTGGTTTTGAGCCGATTGAGAATCAATTTTTCAAACATAGCATGTCTCTCATTACGAAGGAGGAAGGCATAGAGTTGCTCATAGTTTTATTTTCGGTCCTTTAGTAAGCTTCACAGTAACAAACTTGTGCCATTCGGGATTCATGTTGTTCACAAATTTTGAGTTCAAGCGAATGTTAGGCATAGTCATTCGATGTTCCTCATGTCATTAACTAACTTATGAAATCTCACATAGTACTCATAGACATTCTCATCTGGTTTCATCTTGAAATGCTCAAATTCGTCATAGAGTTGGGATTCTCTGTCTTCCATAGTTAATTACGAACCGAGAGAAGCATCTTAACGTTATCCCAAACACCTTTGCATCGGTGTTATGATTGATCGACTTGTAGATGTCTTTAGGGAGACCTTGAAGAACAATGTTTGAAGCCACGATATACGCATCGAATCTCTTTTCTCCTTATCATCAAGTTCATCATACATCTTAGGTCCGTCCATTCCGTGTAGGAGTACCATCTTCATTAGTATCAAGTATGTCTCTAGTCGTCTCAACTCGATATGGTCCTTCATCAATGGATTTGAGGATGTTGACACCATTTTCCTTTCAAGGCAATATAGTCGATTCGTTGAGCCCAAGAATCGTAGTCGATTACATCAAGCATGGGTGGGCGAGTATCGAGCGGTGCTTGAACATCCTCGGCAATGAGTGGAGATGATGGTAGGAACGTTGGTAGACATGTTAACAGTTATACGGGATTTTATAACTCTATGATTAAACCGGAAATAGATTCTTTCACGAGTTTTACTAAATCAAGAAAACCGTAAACAATCACTCAAGTCGCTAGAAGATAATGCACTAAGTCGCTAGAAGATAATGCACTAAGTCGCTAGAAAATAATGCACTAAGTCGCTAGAAAATAAAGCACTAAGTCGCTAACACTTAATTCTCCACCAAGCTAAGTCGCTAGAGTTCCAAGTCGCTAGACAGATGTAAGTCGCTAAGTAGTAACTCGCCAACACTCAGTCGCTAGCAAAATTTCGCAACAATTAAGCTACACAAGTCGCTAACGATGCAAGTCGCTAAAGAGCAACTCGCTACTGACCAAGTCGCTACCACCAAGTCGCTACTCGTGGTGGAGAGTCCACTACTTGTACTTTAACTCGCTAGATCTAACTCGCTAGCTCCAACAACGTAAGTCGCTACAAAATGTGAAGCAAGTCGCTACCAAGAAAATACTCAGTGAGCTAAGTCGCTAGCTTGAAAAACCATATAAACATCACTTTTCAATCCAAAAACAACCCAACCAAGATGATTCAAGCTTACCAAATGAAAACCTAAACACTTGTGATGATTCTAAGCATAAAAGTACCAACAAAATTCAAACTTTAACACAAGAAATCAACCAAATGATGCAAAACCACTAAACTTTTCAAACTCAAAACCACCTAAAACCACTATAGATCCAAAGATGTGCAGATATGATCTAACCTTGGCTCGATACCAATTGTAGGATATAACTTTTCACTTACACATCAAACCATAACACAAAGTAGCATATAGATGGAATTCTAGAGAGAAAGTTAGAGGTTTAGGGAACTTAGTGAGAGAAAGTGAAAGATATTATTATGAGCTCCAACTCTACCTTGGAAGGTAGAGTATTTATAGTCTTACATAAATCGCCACACATGGGGTGTGGATCGGGCATACGGTGGGTAAAGACCCGTCCGTCCTCCACGGTGTTACTTAACTAAATACTACTTAACTTAAAATAACTACGACTACGAGCTTTCTAATGATTACATATACTTGAGGTGACCGACTCTTTAATACCGGGAATTTCTAATTCCTAACAAAGTTTAATTGAATATCAGCGTACTACTTACTCGTTATAGACTTAGGTAATCAAAATACTCGTTTTTATGAAGTCGTGATAAGTTTACAAGTTTTCTAAACTTTTTCCTATATTTACACTTTTTACCCTCATGTTTCAAAACGTACAAGTTTGGCCCCTCAACTTTGGAAAAATGACACTATGTACCCAAAAGTATTTTATACTCAAATTTTCCAAATTTGACATTTTTAGTCCCTCGTTTAAATTGTTTTGACAAAATCCTTCCAAAAGTCGAATTTTACATTTTCGGTCCCTAAAGTTTCCAAATTTTCATTTTTACACAAAACCTTTATTTTCTTTTTAAAGTAGTTTGTCATAATTACAAAACAATCCCTAGACTTTTCCCATGCACAAAATACACGTACAAAACGTCCTTCAACTTTCGAAAACTTACACTCTTGACCCGAAATTACATGATTTGCAAAATTAGTCCAAAATTACATTTTCGACTTACTTAGTTTTATAAACTTTTACAAAAGCTTATTATTAACTTATTAAAAGCTTATTTTTGGTGTAATGGGCCGGGTAAAACGAAATGGCGTTCAGTTTGAATGTGTTTGGGCCTTAAGGCCCATTCGTGGTGCGCTTGGTTTTAGAGTTAACGAGGCAAGGGGGTTTAAAGTTTCTTAGGTCGATTTTTAATGTTACAAACATAATGTTAATCATTTAACAAAAGTTGTAATACCCGATAATCCGTTTTCCGAAATTCCTATATAATTTGAAATTTTACCTAAGTACTATAGACATTAGTAAATAATTAAAACCTTATGTTATGTGATAATGGAAATAATATGACATATAACCTAAGTTTATATAATAACTATTTATGGGACTCTCTTAATTCGAATTCTAGGCATATAAAAATCGATATACACTTAAAAATAAAAATGTCACGCGCCTAGGTCATGTGCTTGAACCGGTTTTCGGTTTATTTGGTAAACATTTTATACGATACTACATCTAACTAAAGTAAGATTTAATTTTTTTTTTAAATCCCCTATACTAGCTCACATCACATGCCTATGTATTATGGACCGAATTTTATTCCTTTTTGGTTGTGCATACTTTTGAATCTAGATAAGAACAAATAAAATTTGGAAAGTATTTATGGGATAATTATCAACCCAAACTTTTCGGCTCAATCAAATCTCTTTTCCTCTTATAACCACGACCGATCATCATATTTTACTCACTTTAAGACCCTAAAGCAAAAACAAAAAAAAACGCTCTCACCTTTTTGACTTGTTCACACGTTTAGAGAAAAATCAATTCTCAAATCTCTACTTATATGATAATCTATTCTCACATTCATATCACTCTCATAAACCCTAAAGATACACAGAAATACGGCAGCCTCTATCCCTTTTGTTCTCCAAGGAGATCGAGGTACAAGGTCTTGTAAGGTTAAGCATTCGTTTGGGGGTTAGCTTGCATCCAATGGTGATCAGCTTGGGATTGATAGTGTGTTGGTTCGAGTAGCAGGTTGTAGGTGGTTACCCTTGCATTCTTGATCGCTCGTCCCTAACATTTGTTCCACGAGATCCGCGGCGGAAGGAGTAGCCTTTGTTTTCCTTGTATGTTTCTGGTGATTTGCTTTACGGTTTGAGGTACAGATATTCTATCCCTTTTAAGTAGGGATTTCTTAAGATTTTCCGATCCTTGACTTTGCTTCGTTTATGATATCCCATTGCTATGATTTCTTATGCTATGATCCTTGTGATATGATTTTGATATGATCTTTGATATGATTTGATTCGTTATGACATTCATTTTGTTATGATATGATTTCGTTCAGTTTGATATGCTTCGTTTGGATATGATATGATATGATATGATTATGCTTCGTATGCTTTGTTTCTTATGTTGCCTGAGCTAACTAGTCATGGAGGTACCATGACCATGTCATTGATGGCACCAATGGCATGACACCATCTGTGGCGGTGTGATTAGTCCACGGTGTCCCCATTTATGTATGAATGTTATGTGATCACTTGGCTATTATGATGTATGTGTATACCTGTCATGTGAGCAGGGTACATATATGATATGTTTATGTGGGGGGCGTATGGATGCATCCTTGGCTTATGATATTATGATATGTTTATGGTGTTTGGCTGTGCGTGCCTTGCACCCCTCTCGCATTTATGGTACTCGTGAGGTCTCCCCTCCTTGTACACTTATGAGTTGATGTTTATGTATGTATGTAGTGTCCTTCATGTGTCATGTTGGACGTTAGGTTATGCGCTCGTGGCAATATTCCTTATGATTTATTTTGACTCGTTATGATTATCTGATTCGTATGCCTTTGACTTCTTATCTCTTATTGATTCATTTATCTTGTGATATTGTTCATCTAATTTATATAACTTCGTTTTGTTTTCTCGTGCTATTATTATTCGTTATGATTATCTGATTCGTATGCCTTTGACTTCTTATCTCTTATTGATTCATTTATCTTGTGATATTGTTCAGCTAATTTATATGACTTTGTTTCGTTTACACATGCTATTATTATTCGTTATGATTATCTGATTCGTATGATCTTGATTTCTTATTTGTGTTGACTCATTTGCCTTATGATTATCTGGTTCACATTATTGTTTGATCTCTCATTTCATTTGACCCATTTGACTTACGATTTTTGTTCAGTTGATCCTTGATCTCTCGTTCTTTGACAGATGACATTCGTTCAGCAGGAGCTTATGTTTTCCTTTCTCTATATTTATTTACGTTTTGATTATTTTCCTTGCTATATATCTGTTCACTGGGCTTTTTAAGCTCAGCAGCATTTTCTTTTCCATGCGGCAGGTACCAATTGAAATGTTAGGCTTTGATGGGCTGAGAGTAGGAGCATTCGAGTGGACTGACCCTAGTTTCTGTTATCATTCTGGACTCATTTTGAAGAACATTTGTTTTGGATAATTCTTTTCTTTTAGACATTGTTTGATTATGTATTCCCTTTTGAAGTCATTCGCTTATATGACTTGTTATTTTATTTAAGACTTCCGCTTGCATTTATATGCTTTGTATGACACCATAATGTGACATTTTGACCCGTGTCGGGTTGGGGTGTTACAATTATGGTATCAAAGCCAGGTTTCGTCTTATTGAACCTTAGGAATGACCTGTGAGGATTTGGGTAGACGTTAGGCTTTCGTTTGTTTTGACCTATTCCGTTCGGTTGGACCTTTTCGTTCAGATTTGATTTCGATATTCTTTTTCCTTCGCAGATTTAACCTTCCTCTTTCCACATTTGATTTCATCTTTTTGTTTTTGCGGGTTTGTTTGTTGATCGTTTAGATGGTGACTGCTCGTAGAATCGAAGATGGTGATTCAGATCCTGAGTTGCTACAATAGTTGCTGAGTTAAGGTCCGTGAAGAAGCTACATTCGTGTAGTGCAACTGTCATTCCAGTTAAGTTGAAGAAAAGATTGTCAAGAAGATCGTTGGAGTATTGCGACGCTGCTGGAAATATCTTGATGCTGCCGGAGAGAGCTGGACAGATCAACAAGAGGAGCATAGACGGAGACAAGATTCAACTAGCGGGCACTCGGAAGACGTATGGGCAGAAGAAATATGACTGGAGTATTTTGGATAGGCGGAGAAACTACTACCAGGAGTTTGGGCATACTGGTGGTCAACAGTTCAGTCGTGCTACTAGGTCATCGTATCAGAGAAGAGATACTGAGAATATTTCATCCGATCTGTATGTTTTGCTGGGGCATCGAGCCCATGATTATCATGAGAATGGTAGGAGATAGAGTTTTCGCGATTCGCTTTTCTTTTATTTGTTTCGTTATGCGTTTGGAGACAATTTGATATTTCGTTATGTGTTTTGGTCGTTAGTACATTTCGTTGATACATTTAGAGATTCGGTTTGAAGGAAAGTGAGTCCCCGGTTCGTGGTCCCTTTATTTTATTTTATTTTCATTTGTGCGGGTATTATACCCATTCCGTTACACGTTTTGATACTCGTTTAATGTTTCTGGATCATTGGTACGTTTTCTATTGTTCGCTTTAAGTTCGGAATTTATTTATGAATATCTATCATTTGGCGTTACCTTCATATTTGTTTCATATTCATGATTGTGTTCTTGTAATTATCATTCACTCTGTATATGTTTCGTATTTGCTAGATCAGATTCACAATGATCTATCTTTTGTTGAGAAGCCTGAGGCTATTTTAGACCGTTAGGATCGGGATGTGAGAAATCAAACCATTCTGTTCATGAAGAACTTTTTGGAAGAACCTCTCCAGGCGTGAGGCAATTTATTTTAATTCTTTCGTGATTTAGTACGTCTCTATCTAACCTTGTGACTTCAATTTCGGGGACGAAAATTATTTTTAGAGGGGAAGAATTGTAATACCCGAGAATCCGTTTTCCGAAATTCCTATATAATTTGAAATTTTACCTAAGTACTATGGACATTAGTAAATAATTAAAACCTTATGTTAAGTGATAATGGAATTAATATGACATATAACCTAAGTTTATGTAGTAACTATTTATGGGACTCTCTTAATTCGAATTCTAGACATATAAAAATCGATATACACTTAAAAATAAAAATGTCACGCGCCTAGGTCATGTGCTTGAACCGGTTTTCGGTTTATTTGGTACACATTTTATACGATACTACATCTAACCAAAGTAAGATTTAAATTTTTTTTAAAATCCCCTATACTAGCTCACATCACATGCCTATGTATTATGGACCGAATTTTATTCCTTTTTGGTTGTGCATACTTTTGAATCTAGATAAGAACAAATAAAATTTGGAAAGTATTTATGGGATAATTAGTCAACCCAAACTTTTCGGCTCAATCAAATCTCTTTTCCTCTTATAACCACAACCGATCATCATATTTTACTCACTTTAAGACCCTAAAGCAAAAAAAATGCTCTCACCTTTTTTACTTGTTCACACGTTTAGAGCAAAATCAATTCTCACATTCATATCACTCTCATAAACCCTAAAGACACACAGAAATATGGCAGCCTCCATCCCTTTTGTTCTCCAAGGAGATCGAGGTACAAGGTCTTGTAAGATTAAGCATTCGTTTGGGGGTTAGCTTGCATCCAATGGTGATCAGATTGGGATTGATAGTGTGTTGGTTCGAGTAGCAGGTCGTAGGTGGTAACCCTTGCATTCTCGATCGCTCGTCCCTAACATTTGTTCCAAGAGATCCGCGGCGGAAGGAGTAGCCTTTGTTTTCCTTTTATGTTTCTGGTGATTTGCTTTACGGTTTGAGGTACATATATTCTATCCCTTTTCAGTAGGGATTTCTCATGATTTTCCGATCCTTGACTTTGCTTCGTTTATGATATCCCATTGCTATGATTTCTTATGCTATGATCCTTGTGATATGATTTCGATATGATCTTTGATATGATTCGATTCGTTATGACATTTTTTTTCCTATGATATGATTTCGTTCAGTTTGATATGCTTCGTTTGGATATGATATGATATTATATGATTATGCTTCGTATGCTTTGTTTCTTATGTTGCCTGAGCTAACTAGTCCTGGAGGTACCATGACCATGTCATTGATGGCACCAATGGCATGACACCATCTGTGGTGGTGTGAATAGTCCACGGCGTCCCCATTTATGTATGTATGTTATGTGATCACTTGGCCATTATGATGTATGTGTATACCTGTCATGTGAGCAGGGTACATATATGATATGTTTATGTAGGGGGCGTATGGATGCATCCTAGGCTTATGATATTATGATATGTTTATGGTGTTTGGCTGTGCGTGCCTTGCACCCCTCTCGCATTTATGGTACTTGTGAGGTCTCCCCTCCTTGTAAACTTATGAATTGACGGTTATGTATGTATGTAGTGTCCTTCATGTGTCATGTTGGACGTTAGGTTATGCGCCCGTGGCAATATTCCTTATGATTTATTTTGACTCGTTATGATTATCTGATTCGTATGCCTTTGACTTCTTATCTCTTATTGATTCATTTATCTTGTGATATTGTTAAGCTAATTTATATAACTTCGTTTTGTTTACTCGTGCTATTATTATTCGTTATGATTATCTGATTCGTATGCCTTTGACTTCTTATCTCTTATTGATGCATTTATCTTGTGATATTGTTCAGCTAATTTATATGACTTCATTTCGTTTACTCATGCTATTATTATTCGTTATGATTATCTGATTCGTATGATCTTGATTTCTTATTCCTGTTGACTCATTTTCCTTATGATTATCTGGTTCACATTATTGTTTGATCTCTCATTTCATTTGACTCATTTGACTTACGATATTTGTTCAGTTGATCCTTTATCTCTCGTTCTTTGACAGATGATATTCGTTCAGCAGGAGCTTATGTTTTCCTTTCTCTATATTTATTTACGTTTTGATTATTTGCCTTGTTATATATCTGTTCACTGGGCTTTTAAGCTCAGCCGCATTTTCTTTTCCATGCGGCAGGTACCAAGTGAAATGTTGGGCTTTGATGGGCTGAGAGTAGGAGCATTTGAGTGGACTGACCCTAGTTTTTGTTATCATTCTGACTCATTTTGAAGAACATTTGTTTTGGATATTTCTTTTCTTTTAGACATTGTTTGATTATGTATTCCCTTTTGAAGTCATTCATTTATATGACTTGTTATTTTATTTAAGACTTCCGCTTGCGTTTATATGCTTTGTATGACACCATAATGTGACATTTTGACCCGTGTCGGGTTGGGGTGTTACAAAAGTGGTACGAGGGTTTGGTTTCTAAACAAAAACATGTAATGAAGTTTATGTCGCGAGTTATGATCTTTAATGGTGCACACAATATACATACGTGTGACATGAAACTTACAACATTTTATATGTAGTTGATTCGATAGGGTGCATTACGAATATATATACGTGTGATATTGAAATCAAGATGTAAGGATAACGAGAGAAGTGAGGTTTGAGGACTTACAATCACCTAAATGGGTGGTGTCGAATACGAAAGAAAGGTGAACGAACGTGACCAAGGAACTTCCAAAAATTACCCACTCGATCTAATACCCAAGCTACAATCAATAAAACCCTTATGCGTTAAGCTTTTCCCTTTTCTTTTACTTCGACCCAAGGTACCACAGTGGACGATTTTGTTGGTGAGATGGGAGTGAACTTGATGCTTACTAAGTGTTAGAAATTGGTTTATAAAGGGAAGAACAAGCATGGAGTTTTGAATATTTTATGCATGATCTTCCAAGGTTTCAAGGAAAAGTAAAAATGAAATTTGTTTGGTCTTGGCATGCCCTATTTGCAACCGGTTTTGAGGGCATGCATTTGGTTAGGTCGAATCAATTAGGACATGGAGACACAAGGACCATTGTGTATTGTAGTCAATTGGGAGTTAAAGAAGGCTTAGAGAAATTTTTAATTATCTTAGGGTGGCTTGAGCTTGATTTGTGTCCCCTCTTTTATGCACCCACACGCAAACTTGAGACCAAGGGTAAAGTATTTTTGTTTTTGTATTTTGTCTTTAGGTCTCGACAGGTCACAGAACAAGGAAGGAAACACATAAAAAATATTATTAGTGCTAACTTGTGTTAAAAACACATCTAAGGGTGCGTTGGGTTGGGCAATAGACGAGGCCCAAGTAAAAATGGCCTTGGGTTGGACTTGGTTAGTGTACGAGGCCCAAGGGAAAGAGTTCGATCGGATCGCGTACAAGGCCCAAGAATAGGATAGGGTGGAGTTGGGCTTTGAGGCCCGGTTACAAATAAAAAAAAATAAAAAATTTATTATATATATTTTTTATATAATTTACTTATATAAATTAAATTTCATGGTTCTATAATTCGATAATAAATAATACCGGGATCGAGGGAAATTTTGATCGGGTCACAACGGTGTGGTTTTAAGCTTATGATTCGCATGTTACGATGAAAATGGCAAATGATATCCAAAAACGATGAAAGGAAAATTTCATGGTTCTATAATTCGTGTTTTATTCATGATTAAACAGTTAATGACTTATGAAATTTTTCGAGAGCTTACATTACCTACCCCTTAAGAAAACTGCATCCCGCGGTTTAAGTCGTAGAGGTTGTCGTGGGTGATTCAGTGAACAGGTGAGGATATTTGGAACGCATTGCATCCTCACGCTCCCAGGTGAACTCAACACCTCTTTTCTTGTGATTCCACCGAACTTTGACATTAGGAATTCGGCTTTTCTTTAGCCTCTTGACTTCCCTATCCATGATCTCAATGGGTTCTTCTATGAAGCTAAGTCTGTCATTGAGCTGTAGGTCCTTTAGAGGAACAACATGGGTTTCATTGGATAGACATTTCTTAAGGTTTGAAATTTGGAAAGTATCATGTACTCGACTGAGCTCTTCTGGAAGCTCGAGCTTATATGCTACTGGACCAATTCTTTTCAGAAATTTGAACGGTCCTATGTATCGAGGTTTGAGTTTTCCTCTCTTGCCAAATCTGACCATTCCTTTCCAAGGAGATAGTTTTAGCATTACTCGGTCTCCTACTTGGAATTCCATTGGTTTTCTTCTGACATCAGCATAGATCTTTTGTCTATCTCTAGCTGCTTGTAGACGTTGCTTGATTTCCATTATCTTCTCAGTTGTTTCTTGAACAATTTCAGGGCCAGTAAGTTGTACCTCTTCAACTTATGCCCAACAAACGGGTGATCGACATTTTCATCCATAAAGCACTTCGAATGAAGCTGCTTTGATGCTGGCGTGGTAGCTATTATTGTAAGAAAATTCTGCCAGAGGTAAATGCTTATCCCATCCTTTTCCGAAATCTATCACGCATGCTCTCAGCATGTCTTCCAGAGTTTGGATTGTTCTTTCACTTTGTCCATCTGTTTGAGGGTGGTAGGCGGTACTCATATCCAATTTGGTACCCATAGCGTGTTGAAGTGTTTGCCAAAATCTTGAAATGAATCGGCCATCATGATCGGATATGATAGAAATCAGTACCCCATGGCGAGAAACAATCTCCTTAAGATATAATCGAGCAAGTGTACTTATCTTGTCGGTTTCTTTGATAGGCAAGAAATGAGCTAATTTCGTGAGACGGTCAACAATGACCAATATGGTGTTAAAACCATTAGAAGTTTTCGGCAATTTAGTAATGAAGTCCATTGTGATCCTTTCCCATTTCCAAATGAGAATTTCTGGCTGAGTTAATAATCCGGATGGTTTCTGATGTTCTGCCTTGACTCTTGAGCATGTTAGACACTTACTAGCATACTCCGCGATATCGGCCTTCATGTTTGGCCACCAGTATAGAAGTTTAAGATCTTGATACATCTTGTTAGGACCTGGATGGATGGAGTACTTAGATTTATGTGATTCATGCATGATGAGCTCACGGATACCTCCGTAAAGTGGAATCCAACTTCGATCCTTGAAACACAACGTTCCATCTGATCTCTTCACAAACCCATTTTTGTTCTCCGGCATGCCATAAATTTTCTTATTCAGCTTGTTTTCTTCTTTAAGATCTTCGATCTAAGCTTCAAGAATTCTTGATAGAAGGGGTGAATTGATTTCCATTCCCAATGATCTCACTCTAAGTGGCTTATGGCGATCTTTTCTGCTCAAGGCGTCAGCCACGACATTCGCCTTTCTAGGATGGTAGCGGATTTCACAGTCATAGTCACTGACCAATTCTAGCGAGCGGCATTGACGCATGTTCAGTTCCTTTTGATCCAAGATGTGTTGAAGGATTTTGTCATCAGTGTACACTATTCATTTGGTTCTATACAAATATTGTCTCCATAACTTAAGAGAAAATACGACAGCTCCTAGTTCTAGATCGTGAGTGGTATAGTTTTTATCATGATTCTTGAGTTGACGTGATGGGTAAGCAATTACTTTTTTCCGTTTCATTAGAACATCACCTAGACCAAGTGTAAAGCATCACAATATACCACAAAGCCTTCTACTCCTTCGGGTAGAGCTAAAATTGGTGCTTCGTAAAGCTTTTGCTTAAGAAGTTGGAAAGTTGATTTTTGATCGGTTCCCCATTCAAACTTCTTCATTTTCTAGGTTAGCTCCGTCAATGGTTTGGCTATCTTCGAGAAACCTTTGATAAATATTCGGTAATAACCGGCGAGACCTAGAAATTGGCAGATCTCGATAGGGTTGGTTGGTGCAGTCCAGTTCTTAACAGATTCGATCTTTGCTGGTTCCACATGAATGCCTTTACTATCAATAACATGACCAAGAAATTGTACTGTTTCGATCTAGAAATCTCACTTGGAGAATTTAGCGTACAACTCTTCATCTTTGAGTAATCTCAAGACAGTTCTCAGATGTTCTACAAGTTCTTCCTTATCATGAGAGTAGATGAGAATATCATCGATGAACACAATGACAAATTTATCCAAGTAAGGTTTACAGATTCTATTCATTAGGTCCATAAATACAGCAGGCGCATTGGTTAGACCAAATGGCATCACTTGGAATTCATAATGACCATATCGAGTTCGGAATGCAGTCTTTGGAATATCTTCTTCTTTCACCCTTAACTGATGGTATCCTGATCTTAAGTTAATTTTCGAGTATACACTCGATCCTTGTACTGATCGAACAGATCATAGGCAAAGGATATTGGTTCTTGATTGTGAGCTTGTTCAGTTCTCTATAATTGATGCACATCCGAAAAAATCCATCTTTCTTCTTGACGAACAAAACCGGTGCTCCCCAAGTAGAGGAACTCGGTCTAATGAATCCTTTGTCCGATAGTTCTTGCAGTTATTTGGATAACTTCTGCATTTCAGATGGTGCCAAATGGTAGGGTGCTCGAGCTACAGGTGTACGTAGCTCCAAGCACTAGATCAATTTGAAATTCGACTTGTCGAGCAGGTGGAAGACCAAGTAGATCTTCTGGGAATACTTCAGGGAATTCTTTAACTACAGGCACATCCTCTAGTCATCTTTCTTCGAACTTCTTTTCCGTTACCTGAGCTAAGAAAGCATAACATCGTTTTTCCATGTACTTCACAGACTTAACATAGGATATGATGCTCAAGTACCTCTTACTTTGATCCTCGTGGATAACCAAGGTTTCAACATTGATTGAAATTTGAACAGTCTTCTCGTTGCATACAATCCTAGCACGGTGTTCAGATAACTAATCCATGCCAATAACTACGTCGAAACTACCAAGCTTGATTGGAAAAAGATCTATAAGGAATGGTTTGTCTTGCAAAAGCATAGGGCAATTACGGATTACGTTGTTGGTTCCTATTATCTTTCCATCATCTAGCTCTATCTCATATTTTGTGTCTAAGGTAATTGGGGTGATTTCAGGTAATTTTGCAAAGGTAGCAGATACAAAACTCTTATCGGCTCCAGAATTAAATAAGATTTTTGTAGAATGATTGTTAAGTGAAAACGTACCCGTTACGACGTCAAGGTTTAATGAAACATCTCCAGCTCCTAACATGTATGCTCTTGCACACGCATTGTTGTTTTGAGTGGCGTTCCTCTTTGGGCACTAGTTCTTGAAATGACCTTTTTCTCCACATCCAAAACAGCTTAGATTTACCAACGGCAGGTTGTTCCCGTTTGCAGGGTTCTGAAAATTCCTACCCTGATGACCCACTTTGTTGCACTTATCACACTTCATAGTGCATGGTCCAAAATGGTGCAACATGCATCAATTGCACAGGGGATGAGGTCCAGCATATCCCCTACCAGCAGTGGGTGCGGCATAAGCCCTTACGGCTTCTTGTCTTCTGTTTTGCTGGTCATGATGTTGGTTCCTATTTTTATGATACTGATTATTATTGTTGTGGTTTCGGTTGTTGTTGAATTCTAATAAGTTGTTGGGCTGATGAGGATTGAGGGTTCATGTTCCTTCGGTCATCAAACTTCCTTTTATTGTCATTTGAGTTCTGTGTGGTTCTGAGCTTCAGAATCAGTTATATGAGATGATGGGATACATTGACAACTTCTACTACATTTGGGTTAGAAGCGATGACATCTCCTTCAATACTTCGGGGTAAACCCCGGATCAAACTTTCCAAAAGCTTGTCATTTGTGGGAAACATGTTAGGACACATGGCCCTCAACTCGTGGAATATTTTGAAGTACGTCTTGAGATCATTACCCTTAGCAGAAAAGTGGTAAAATTCATCCTCTAGATTCTTGATCTTAGTTCTCGGACAGTACTGTTTCATTAACAGTTGCTTCAGATCAGACTAGGAAATCTTACAAGCTTCTTCCATTCCAATTGGTTGAGCAGGAGCTTTCCACCAAGACAATGCATCTTCTAGAAAAGTTCCAGTTGCAAAATTGACCTTGCAATCATCCGTGTTGTCATTTGCGTGCAACAGGGGACTCACTTTGGTTGGTTTGGTTGTCGATGTCATTGGAATTTGCAACTTCAATGACGCGTGCTGCTTTAGCAACGCGTGCCTCACGTGCAGCCTCAGCTTTACGTGCAGCCTCAGCTTCACGTGCAACTTCAGCTTCTCGAGCAACCTCAGCTTCTCATGCAATCTTAGCTTCTCTTGCAGCAGCTTCGGCTTCACGTGCCGCTTGGGCAACACGGTCAGCTTCAGCGATGCGTGCGGCTTCAGCTTTAGTAGCTTCAGCTACATGTTTGGCAATGGCAGCGCTAACACTGTCAGCGACTATCTTTCGGACAGCGGTTGGAGTAATGGTAGCAGATGAGGTAGCTTTCTTCTTGACCATTTTTCTAAAATTACTAAGAGATAAACACCAGAATTTAGAATCGTCGATAATAATACAAGTGATTACATATTATAAATATCATAATAGTCAAGATCACCACTTTAAATTAATGGAATGGTATCGTCTTAAGCAGGAATAAGTCAATCATGATTTGTCACAACAAAATCATAAAGTTTATAAGAACATAATGATCGACTCAATTTATGCAACCGATGAATGATGGAAATCACAACATAAGAACATCAGAATACAACCACGATATCATAGACAAACATCGATACATAGCATAAGTTCACAACCAAATGTTACAACATTAATATCCTTATTCCATAGTTTTTACAAACCAAAAGATACAAGTCCTCATACTAATGCCACACATGGCGGGTTTTATGATACTAAGCTATAATAAGGATGACCCTGATCTATGTGTCACCTAGTGTGACCTCCTTACGACGACGGCGTAGCTCTCTGACCAAAGCTGATAACTCCTAGAAATGCTGCTCTCGATCTCTGTCTCTAGCTTGGAGGTCGTCTAATCTTTGCTCCAAGATGGATGTATGGGCATGAACAGATGCAAGCTAGTGATGCAAAACCTTCTCTCTACCTGCCGCAGTCTCTCTCAGAACACTGGCCTCCTGGCTGGCAGTCTCAAGTCTCCGAGTCAGGTCAGTGACAGTCTATCTCGCCTCAACAATCTGGGCACTCATAATATCAAACACGATGTCCAAAGAGTAGCGACTGACCACGAGGTCTTCAACCTCCTCCTCTAAACTCTCGATCCTAACCAAAGGTATCTCATCGACGTGTGCCATGATCTCGCTCAGCTAATCGTCATGTCTAACAAGTCTGGCTGCCAAAAGAGGAATGGATTGATGCACTGGCTCTCCTGTCACAGGTAGGACTCTGGATGGTGTAGTCATTGAGCTTTCCCCGAGCTCAACAGTACTTAGAGTTCCTTCCTCGGATCTCCAACGGCGCATGACTGGTAATAGAAATGACCAACGTCTGGCGTCAACCTTCTTCCGAGGTCCTGGCTAAATGTCAATAAGCGCGTTATTCACATATGGATATGATGAATCTGGGAGAAAACACTCTCTAACACTGAGCGGTAATGGAGGCTCACTGTGTATGTCCAAAGGTGGTGATGATGCAGGAACTTTGGTGGTCTGATGGAAGAACACAGTAGGTGGTGGTAATGGTGAGGTAGCCGTAGGTGATGTGGTGAGTGGAGCTGGTGGTCGATGGGCTGATGATGAAGGGATAACTGCTGGTGATGCATAAGGCATAGTGAGAGCTCGCACACGCTTCCTAGCAGTATGGTTGAAGATTAAGCCTTTGGGATGTAGTCTGTAGGGTATACCAAATGGCTCAGGCTCACACGGCTTAAGAACTCTAACTCTTCATCGCCTACGACGGATTGGTAGTGGTGATGATGAAGGAGTGGCTGATGAAGCAGAAGCAGTACGCTTTGATGATCCAGATGTCCCATCATTCACTGCAACATCTGTTGCAGGTAACCATAGCTTCGATTGCATGTACTGATCACATGTCATAGGAGCATAGGCTGAGTGCTCTCTAGAGTGAGTAGGTACGGCCAGAATAATAGGGGTTGGTGCGACCTCTCCCTCCTCGAAGGGTTCGGTCTCATCAGAAGCAGTGACTGGCAGGGCTGGGATAGGGCTCACAGGCATAGGTACAGTAGAGGACATCACGTCTTCTATTTTGGAATCCGATGATAGGACGACAGGGTGTAAGGCATACATGGTACTGGAACAACCCATAAAGATAGTAATGTAAGTAAAATGCCAAAATAATATGATAACAAGATTTTAGTTAGTCATGCACAATATGCCAAGCAAATCTCCATGCCTAACTAAAATGAATGCAATTTACTTATGATCTTATTTCTAGTGATGAATTAATCCTAATGCATAGAGCGGTCACAGAGGGCATCGGGTAGTGGTGTAAAATAGTCCCGATTCAAAAGTGCAGTTATAGGCCATATGTTTTTAGAAAAACTCTTTGGTTCTATATAACCCTGGCTCTGATGCCAATCTGTAACACCCCCAAAGATCAACATTGCAGCGAAAGGCTAATCGGGGTGTCACTTGGATAGAGATCACAGTCAATAATCATAGAAAATGACTCAAAAGAGAAGTTTTAAGAAAAGTTGTTATCATTCAAGAAAAACTCATAGTTTGTTACAAAATACTTTCCTATTGTTTTAGATGATACACCAAAAGATTGATCATCAGTTTGTAAGAAATGATAACGTTATGTTTACACCACAAAATAAGGTCTTTCATTGCCCGCTTCGTGCCATGAATATGATCTTCAATGATTACCTGAGATAACATGCTTAAAAGGGTCAACAAAAATATTGAGTGAATCCACAGGTTTTAGTTAATCAGTTTAAACAAAAGAACATGAACATGATAATTGTAAACTAACAACTTATCATAAAGAAAATCACATATTATTATGCGCTAAGCTCATGCTGTACGTTAACAGTTTGCCCCCAAGGAGGTAATAGCCAATTACCTAATGCAATTCAAATATGGTGCGCCCTGGTTATTTCTGATAACCAAGACGGGGTCGTTACTCCCCATAATACTATTCACGATATTTACATTCACTCGCTAGTGACTAATGGTTCATGATGCAGGGGCCTTTGGCTAAATACTTAGGCAATTCCAATAATCAAGTAGCGAATGGTTTGTAAAAAAACCTTGTCTTCTAGTTTAGAGCATTTATCTCCCTCGCGGGGTTTGCAAATAAAAGAAAAAGCGAGGCTATGAACTCACCTTAGTAAAAATGAACAAGCACAAAATGATCAAGTACGATATAGCTAAGGCACCAACCCGGAACCTAAGAACGAGATGGAAAGTCTCAGAAATATGATAAACCTTTGATTCACGACCAAATGACAGAGCATTGAATATACAATTCAATAGAGCGTTATAGTGTGTGGATAGTGCATATTGTTTTAAGTTCAAAGTACGCGATATATCGACTTATTTTGATATTTATCAAAAGTTCACACTTATACATAAGTGAAATGTTCCCCATTGTTGATTTATGAAAATGACGATGTCATCATGTGTTTTAGTTTATTTACTTTCAAGGTGCATCGATATCGAATATTGATTTTCATCTAATTATTTACTTATAATTTTATATATATATATATATATATATATATATATATATATATATATATATATATATATATATATATATATATATATATATATAGGAAGGGTTATTTTAGAACCAAATAAATTGCGAGAACTGCGAGAACCAGCATCAACCAATCAGATTTTTTCTTATATTAATTTGTATAATTTAATTCAAAAGGGCATAATGGTAAAATTACTTTTTTTTTTTTACATTGTGTGCACATGTGTTTTGCATTATTTGATAATTGTATTTTCCTTTTTTTGCATAGGTGTTTTGTATTTGCACATGTATCTATAAAAATATTACATAAGTATGTATACAAACAACAAAACTTTATTAATACATTTATGCAATTTTATACAAACAACTTTATTAAAAATATTACATAAATATGTTTTATTACACATGTGTTTTTCCTCATTGGCCACTCTCGATCTCTTTGTTTTTTCTCATTGTACACATGTGTTTTTCCTCATTGGCCACTTTCTACACATGTGTTTTTCCTCATTGGCCACTCTCGATCTCTTTGTACACATGTGTTTTTCCTCATTTTCCTCGTTGGCCACTCTCGATTTCTCGATCTCTTTGTAGGCATATGTACACATGTGTTTTTAATCCTTGTACACAATCCTTTCCATAACAGCTGAAATTAAACAAAAGAAACAAGTTCATGAAACTGTAAAAACACATATGCATAGAAGGTTTCAAATTCACAACAGTAAAAACACATATGCACACTCAAAAACACATGTGCACTAAACACTCCTAGTTACCCACGGTGGACGTAGGTCAGATTAGACCGAACCACCTTATATCCTTGTGTTGATTTCTTTTTCTTTTTCTTAAAAAAAAACTTACCATTTTTTTTTCTTAAAAAAAACACTTATCTTCCCAAAAGATAAAAAAAAAAACAGTCCTTTATCACCACCTTAAAAAAAACCTTTTTTTTTCTTAAAAGAAAAAACAAACACTGATCTCTTCCCAAAAAAAAGATGCAGCACGCCTGTTATCTTTTCTTTCGCCCAGAAAACTGCCTGGTCTTTTTATTCCCCCAAAAAAACACAACTTCCTTTTCCCAAAAAAAATTGTCGGTCTTTTTCTTCACCCACAATAAAAATCACAGCCTTATCTTCCTCAACAAAAAAAAAACCTTGTCCGGTCCTTTCTTCACCCCAAGAGCACGCGTCTCTGTTTCTTTAAAAGAAACGTCTGCTAAACCCACTCTGTCACGATCGGAGGTGCTGGCGACTGCGGGGGGTGCTGGCGGGGTTGGCGCTGGTGGCGCTCTGTCACCGGCGATCAGAGGTGATCTTTTGCTGTCTCCGGCGATCGGTGACAGCCGATGTGATCTTTTGCTGGTGGCGGGGTGCTGGTGGTTCTGGTGATGGCAGTTAATTATGTTTGTATGTGTCATCCGATCCTAACAGGGATATGGGTAGAGGGGCGGTGGTTTTTAGCATGAGGGAGAGGTGTAGGGGAGGCGGTTTTTAGGTTAGGGTTATCAGGGAAGAGAAACACATTTGTCAAAAGAATGAAACAACAGGTTTTGGAAAACGGTTATGTATAAGATCCTATTTTCGTGGGATAATTAAACTCCCATATTACCCCTCATTTAATTTTTTCATTCAAATTAAAATGTGTATATTTTCCAAAAAGTCATTTTGCATTGACATATGTACATTATGCATTATTGAGAGTAAAAAGTGGTTCTCATGAGTTCTCGTAATTTATTTGGTTCTTACAATAACTCTACACTATATATATATATATATATATATATATATATATATATATATATATATATATATATATATATATATATATATATATATATATATATATATATATATTAGTTTTGAAGCCCAATGGGCGGGCATGACTTATAATTATTGTTAACATTTTTTTCTTTATCGTAAGAAGGTTGATAAGAAATGTTTTGAAAGTGGGCTTTTTTCTGAAAATAGAGCCATACTTTGTTTTTAGAACAATTTCATCTACAATTTCTATGAAAAATAAGACTACATTGTTTGAAAAATATTGTTTTTCTATATACATGCTTTAAGATGGGAAGATTATTAGTTAGATAAAGTGTTAATAATAGTGTCTATATATAAGAGGCTTTGTGCATTTACGTGATAATGTCCCCTACCAAATACTCCATGTTAAATAAAGTGTTAATCCTTTGTTTTTTCATTTTGTATGTCTATACTGTGTATTGCACATTCTTCCTTGCTTGAAAAATATTGTTTTTCTATATACATGCTTTAAAATGGGAAGCTTATTAGTTAGATAAAGTGATAATAATAATGTCTATATATAAGAGGCTTTGTGCATCAATATTCCATGTTATGTGATAATGTCCCGTACCAAATAGGTTTGTTTTTAAGTCGTGTTATAAGCATGTGAGATGAATTTAGTGAGGTAAACTTGTGTGGTTTATATATTGTGAGATAGTTAGTTATCGTTTTAAAAGAATAAGGTAAATAACAATGTCTATAAATAACTAACATGATCGATGTATTTGTCATATTTAATTGGAGAATCCAATTCTATTAATGAAGGCTCATGTCATTTAATAAACATAATTCCAAGATTACAGCTATATAAGATTAAATTTGCATCACTAAAAAGATAATAGAAATTGCCTATAGGCAGTTTCGCATCGACTCGATCTTTAAGTGATCAATAGCATTCCCCGCATTGACTCGATCTTTAAGATGGTGTAGTTTACCTCCAACAGAGCCTGCGAGTGAAAGAAAGCTATGCAACAAACATTGATCCAACAAAAACAATTAGAATTATCACCAGTTATAAGAGAAACCTTCTACCCAATATCCTTTTGAAAAACAAAATTACCTATAATATGATTTAATATGATTTAATATGATGCGAGTGGACTGGTGTGAGCAGATTTTTCATCACTCCAATAAATACTAATTAAGCCTATGAGCCTATCCAATTTGTAAATCATGAGTGAAGTTCACTTCCCTAAAATTGCAAAAGTCTGAAGACACATGTATTTTATATTAAGTGTTACTCTCCTGTAGGTCAATAGAAATTTTCAAGGATTCTAATTATGGTATCATGAAAGTTTGGTATAGAGCTTGTAGTTACAATATTGCTCAAGGTTTTGTACAAATGGGAAAGGGTTTGATGACCCTTAATCCCTCCACTCAGAGCGATTCTTGCTATCTCCGTAAGTAGAGCTATTGCTTTTCATTTTTGTAAATACGGAGAGCATTATCATATATTAACGTTTGATATTTATTTGTAGGACGGCCCTTGCTGGACTTGTGGTATTGCTGCATTCATGTCTTGACATGAAAGTTATTATTTTGGGAAAATATCACTATGTCCTCTACTTTGTAGTTTTGGCTATGCAGGTATGTGCCGTTAATTTTTATATGTTTAAATCATGTTTCGTTAATATTATATCTTCAAGTCATGTTTCGTGAATCGGGCTTTCACTAATCTTTGTGTTATGCTCAACAACCAAGAATGTTGCTGACTGTAGACGAAAATTTAAAACCTTTGGCGGTACCAGTTCAGGTAGGTCAAGCCGTTGATGTCGTCGGTCAGGCAGGTCATCCCAAGATCATCACTGGGTTCCAGACTCATTCCACCCCCGTCTGCTGGGGATAGGGCTGAACATGCAACCGATAAGTATTGCATCTCTTCTATATGCTTTTTCTTGTAATTATGCAATGACAATGTGATTTGTTAAATAAACTACCTGTGGAGCAACATGCCTTTGGTTTAGCATTGTCTAATGGTGTATCACAGCACCCCTATAGAATCCAATAAGCGAGAAGAATACTATCGAAGTCATGTTGAGGTGTCTTATCGCCTTGATTGCAAGTACCTTATCAAAGAATATGAAAGGTAAGCATTTTGTGCATATAAGTGCGCTATGCAAAAGAATTGTGATAATCCAAGGGCATTTCCAAAAGGTAACTAAATTCATAGGGTGAGTGGAGTAACTTTGGTGATTTCTGGACACAATTTCACCAAATTTGAGAGCTTCTTGAACATGTGTGAAGCTACATTTAGGAGTTGTGGACAATAACTTTTAGGATTAGGTGCATAAAAAACTGTGTATATCTCATAATCTTATGAATAAACCACTGATCACATAAAAAAAAGAAGATATGAGTGTGAGCATACCTGTGCAACATACTCTTGTTCCACACCTTTGCCAGTGCAGCTTCTTGGTGTGTCGCGCTTTCCATCTTGTGGTCTCCTCTTCTGCCGCATGACAATATCCATCATTAGCCCTTCAACCCGCACTACGGACATGGTAATAAAATATTTAAATGAACAATTAGCAAAGGCTAAATGAAAGAGAAACTATAGCCTTATATTATCAACCATAACTTCTTATTTCATGGCTGTGAACAAAAATACATATTTACCAGCCACACACAACTGATAATTTTTTATTATACACGAGCCACACAGTGAGTCCTATAAAAATGCAGAAATAAGAAGTAAAAAGTTTTAAGATTGAAAAAATAAACAAAAGTATAGTATGGAAGAACGTTCATACCTGAGCGTGTCATATGACTTAATGGTGTCCATTAACTTATAGCTTAAAAGAAAATAAGGGTTAATAACATTAAGTTATAGCATAAAATATAGTTAGATTAACGAACTTACAAAAATGCTTTGGCATATCCAGGCACCATCAAACAACCCGCTTTTAAAATTTGGATCATTTTAATCCACCACTTCCTGACACACCGACCACTCTATTGCCTGCAAATATATGATCGACTAAGCAAGAAAAATTTTAAAACGTACTATTAGTATAGAAACCTCACCTAAGGCATGTTGGTAGAGTCTCGAATCAGTAGATCGGTTAGAAGAGTAGAGCGGTGAACTTTATCGGCAAATTTTGAAAACCCAACGCCTTTTCACGATATAAAGAAAAGTATCGAAAAGAAAAAGAAAAAATAACGGCCCGGGTCATCATCTTGAAACAAAGTTAGCCCAACACATGGCTTTTGGAAGAACAAAGAACCATCAAGGCGTTAGTTGAGTGCCTTCCTGACCGATGATAGGGGTCCTCCTGCAGACACTGATGTTATCCACACCGAATAGGCAAGGCCTTTTAACGCTCTGACCAAATGGTTCTATAGTATCATTATACTCAATGTTAACGCGCCTCTTGTGTCGTCTGCGAGCACACTGCCCAATTTGGGTGTTTAATTATTCCTATCATTGGAGAAATTGGAAGCTTATAATTTTATGAAACTTTATCGAAAATTGTATAAAATAATTTATTGGAACGTGGATAATTGATTTGATTTATTACCCGTTTGACCAATAATCTATTTAGTGGAGGTTTCTTGCAAACTGTTTAACAGTACTATGTCGGATCAAATAACCCTATTCACGTTGTTAATTATTGCCTATTTTTATACTGTTGTTGTATATACTCGACATTAGTAACGAATGATGTTCTAATTGTTCATAAATAATGTGGGTGTATCAAATATTTCTTTTGTTGTGAAGTATGATACGATGCTGTATTTATATATTATTGCTAACACATCTGGTCTTTATTAACAATGTAAATTCAAAGAAAAAAGACAGATAGGAAATGGACTTATATATATGTTTGAGTAAATGCGCTAAGATTGCAAGAAACTAAACCATATTCTGAATTTTTGGCATAAATCAATGTACCTGAATTTTCTTCATGACATCACAAGTATTGTTGGCCCGTTTGCTTCAAGTCTATATGCGACATGTCAGATGTCTTGAAAAGGCTTGATCATCAGGTGCGTCAAGTCAGACCCTAAACCTTTTCCTATCCGATAGACAAATGTTTGTTGTAGTTTTTGTGGTTTAGTTTTTTTGGACCAATTTATGTTACATTTGTTTTTCATACTGTTGTTGACAAAAGGTTGGGATCTTTATCATGTGAGCGTTAATTGAGCGTATAATCCGGGGTTTGGTGCTAGAATCACGTAATTGGGTTATGGTTTCTTTGAAATCATGGAATTGGGCTAATTGTTCCAATGCCAATCGGGGCATATCATAGTTTCTTGGTAAGTGTTTGGTATAGATATCGACAAGCGTTATTTGCAACTCATTGTTGTTCAATTTGTTTCGTCTTGATACAAGTGCAAAAGTTGTTGCATCCCCGATTATACAGGCGAGAATACGGGTGAGCCACCGTGCCTTAAACTATTTGCGGTGTGGAAATGGTTGCCAAATATTTTTCACATGCGATGTATACAAATGAATGTCCACCAAAAAATGCAAACAAAATATTAACTCGTCTAGCGGATGGGCTTTCAAGTATAGTAGCTCTAAAGATAATCGAATCTCGCATTTTTTCTTTTTACGCTAACTATAATAACGTATGTTCATCTTGTAATGACATAATAAGCACACTTTAGTCTCTGTTTTATTTATTCTATTCGAAAGTGATCCGATATCTAAGGCATATACAGAATCACTCAATCATCCCTACAACTTCAACGATAGAAGGTCGACTACCGGAACTTTCTCCACACATGCCAAAGCAATCTGCGACATTCGGATCATCTCGGTTGTAAGGTTATGAAGCCTTATAAGCTCGATTATCGATGATAGCGAGTTTGATCCGAAGCATTCATAACGAGTTTGTGCAAGAAGATTAGTTATCAATCTATCATTGTGACCTTGATACAACAAATCGATGAGACTTGCAATACAGTAACGATAAACCTTCATCAACATATTCTTGAGCATCACGTATCTTTAATTTTATACCCACTCTTGCACGGATCGTGGTTCTTCCATAAATGTTACATCATCAACCTACATAACACATGCTAAAATGAAAGATACAAATTTAATACCATAATCACCAACTTAAAAGCTGCCCATGGTTATTACTTGAGAATATGAAAAGCGGGCTCTTCTATCATCAAAATGTTGGGAACTAAAGAAACACCATGTTAACATAATAGGTTACGCAACTTAGGATAATGCCGATAATCGTTAACATTATGACTTCCACATGGTAAACTTAGATGAGCAACAACACACACATACATAAAAATGCATTATATCTTGATAAGCGTGTACAATCCAAAACAAAATTATTCTTGAGCAGGTGATGAATAAAACATAATTGATCACCAATTCACATCATTCCATTAGCAAATTTAGCCCCACTTTTCAAACTACATTTGCAATTGTCACAGCAAACACAAAGACGCTCAGCAAACATCTCTGTAATATCGGGGTACCTACATAACATGTTACAAAGAAAACAATATTCATCATGTAGATGAACAATGTAAAGTTCTAAAGATCAAATATAAACCCATACCTTATTCTAGAAACTTATTAGAAACCCTACAAAAACGCAACTTAAGGTTTCACAACTTGTAATTCAGTACAAGTTTAGTAGAGATAAGAATATTATGAGTTCTAAAGAGACTTACATGTTTTTAAAAAAAAATAGATTTATCATTAGGGCTATGAGAAAAAGGATGCGACTGCAATATGCTGCTGTTGTTGCTAGTGGCTCATCTGGCTTTGTAGCACCCTGGTATTCTAAACCTGCAAACACAAAAAGAAGATCAACATGAGAGAAGTGAGAAAAAAAGGCTAGGAAAAGATGAAAGTAGGGTTTGGAGAAAGAGCATATTATGAATGCACAGAAATATTTTTTGTACGTGATATAAGGGATATCCTATAAGAAAGAATTTTATTTAGTATATGATTCTAATAAAATTATAGCCATTTATATATTATACTATGCAACATAATTATCAAAATAACTTGTTGCCTAAGTGGTAAACACACAAGTTATTTATACTAATCCTACAAACAACCCAAGTTCGAATCTCACCATGCACATTTTTTACTAAAATCGAATTTTATAAATAATACCTTTAAAAATCCGAAAATTCATAACTTAAATCAGAAAATTAAATATTAATAATTAGATGGATAAAAACATTGCTTAGTTGGACAAAAATGCTTATGTGGCATTGAGGTGGCATTGACATGGCATTGAGGTGGCATTGAGGTGGCATTAATGCCAAATGCCTCTGTATATATATATATATATATATATATATATATATATATATATATATATATATATATATATATATATATATATATATATATATATATATATATATATATATATATATATATATACTAGTTTTAAAGCCACCAATGGCGGGCATGACTATAAATATCGTTGACATATTTTTATATAGCGAAAGAAGGATGATAAAAAATGGTTGGAAAGTGTATATGTTGAAAGAAAGGGTCATAAGCTTATTAATTTTGTTGACACATTTGACTATAGGGAAAGAAGGCGTGTTCATGCGAGTGCTCTACCATATGAGCTACACTTCTAATTTGTAATCAATGGCATGTATAGATGTATACTTAATGAGTTTCACCAAAACTGTTTTTTAATAACTCATGCCTATGATGTCTGTATTAACTTCTGCTCACTTGAACAGACACAATAATGCTACAAAGATTGCTTATTCCATATTGTTTGCCACCAATTATTAGTGTGAAGGCCGGTTACTCTACCCGATATATCAACAATATGTTTGTAAAGTGGAACCTGCGAAAAACAACTCAATATATTTTATTGTTTATAAAAGAGAGAACTGAATTTTATATGTTTTCATCTTTATATCTGATAGATATGATCATGGAATACCACTCTTTTGTGGAAAAGTCATTATAGCATTAAAGAAACCTCCTCAATGTAACAAAGAATGCAAAACTACGAGTCGGATACAATAATTGATTAATAAATGAAATACATCTGAGATAACATTGCATAGCATAACGCAATGGTTAAGATAGTTGCTATTTATAAAACAACCATTAAGAAAAAAGCAAAGAAAAGATCATAAAAATGAAAATGTATGTGAATATATGTGACATAGTTGCTCAAAGTTCAATGTATGTGATTGGTCGCGGCACTCGAGTACCAAAGTTACAGGTGTGTTGGGTGTGTTTGAAGCTCATCAAATTTTCCTGAGATAAGTACTCTTCTAACGTAGAACTTGAGGTTAGATTTGTTGGCATAAATTTCAATTATTATCCTTTAACCCCACCATTTCTATCCCCTCACGGTGGTTCTGCTATGAACTAAGCGGTGACACCTTGTTACACTTTGGCTTATATGGATCAAATTCGGTCGAGTCCGGTTGCAACTCCTATAGGGTATGCAAACGCTTATCTTTCTTGCAAGGAGTGCTCCTGTCGCATGTTCTTTGCAAGAATGCTTGTGCAACCATTTCAAAATACAACCCGATTGACCAATTTGCACACACACCATGTCGCTAACCCGCCCTTACGTGCCGCGTAAATATCCCCTTAGTACGTATAGTATTTAGTAATTCGGACGTATTCGACGGTGCATCAAACCATACATAGAAGACCTACAAAATATGTGGTAGCGAGAACCATAATAAGAAAGAGTTGATGTAAATCCATACAAAATTAACTAAAACCAATTCGCATATCAAATATTAAATTGCATGTGCTCAAAGCTCGAAAGTCATTCACAAACACGCTCAGCGTACCAAAGAACCATTGGCAAAACTTCAACCCAATATTAAAGCGCATCCTACCGTCCCTTCTCCATTTGAGGCCCAATGATTCTATCGGTTGAAGTAGTCACTAAAATAGGGTGGGTCGAGCCCAACTACTTGGTAAACATTTTTCCTATGAATCTTAAAGTAGAATCTTGAGTTACTTGTTCCATTATATTTTATATCAAATATTTAAAACTAAAGAAGTTTGTACATAAACATATCTTTTTTTTTTTGTTGTCCCAATTGCGGGACCATAGAATCATGAATGTTCCTTGAACACGTGTTTATAGGCAGTGACCGGTGAATGGCTACATAAGAAAGTTCTTTGAGAATCGTATTATTTGATGAACACTAACCTTATAAATGTAAACCACTTAGCGATAGCGATTGTAATTGCCATTGATTACGCCTCCTCTTTAAAGTGGTAATTCGATTGTTAAAATCTACTGGAAGCCCAATGATACAAGACCAAAACATAGTACATATGTAAAGACTAAACATGATAAATGTTATCTCGAACTTGCAAGTTATATCTGATAACAAAAATAAATATAATCACACGATAATTTACTCTAAATCGTCCAAGAAGGCGACGGTATTCATTGTAATTATGTTGATCGACAAGACACGGTTATGGATTCACAAAGAGAAATTTAGATTATGTGAAATAAAATTTAAAAGCTAAAAAGCAGACGAAAATGAAGGATACTTTGTAGGCGTAAGTCACGATAAAATCACTAAGCACAGAACACTTAGCTTGTAAGATAAGTTTGAAGTTTTGACTCAATGGAAATTGAAAGAGTTGCATGAATCATTCTTACTTCGAGAAAAGTCTACAGTACATGAATCTTATGGGGTGTACACGTCTTCAATGCCTTGGCGGAAGCAAATTTGAAATGGAAGCTCTTGTGACACTTCTTCTTTCTGGCTGTTCTAATCTTGAATATCTTCCTGAGTTTGGACAGAACATGAAGTGCTTAGAGAACGTTTATTTGGATGGAACTAACATCAAGAAGTTACCCGAAAGTTTGGGGGAATTGCATAACTTGAGGAAGCTTGATGCAAGTGAAACCTCCATAGAAGAGATTCCTTTGTCCATTCGTTACCTGATAAGATTAAGACTTCTACGTGCTCAAAGATGTCCATTTTCATCTCAAAATAAAGGTTTTCTTTTTGCAAATGTGGACATCTTATCAAATATAAGGGAGCTTCATATAAGTTATTGCAATCTACCCGTAGTTCCTGATGGTATTGGTTTATTACATCAATTAATATCTATGGATCTATCTGGAAATGGTTTTGTCATCTGCCAGCAAGCATCAGTTTACTTTCAAATCTCAACATGCTTTTTTAATAATTGCAAGAGGCTTGATCGGTGCCAAAACTTTCAATAGTAAATGAGGACACACTACGGAGTTCGATAAGATTCAATTACTTTATGTCGGAGAAGAGGTGGAAGTGTCAAAATTTCATCTTTATGCAACAACGCTAATCCAACAATATCATGTTTGAGCGCCTAATCTCGCCAAAAGTGGAAGTGGGTACATTATCTAGCAAAAAACATATTACATAGCTATCTTCAGGTCTCTCCCTCCCTACCTCTCTCTCTCCCTCCCTCCCATGATCAAAATGTCATTTCTATCTAAAATTTACATTGATATATTATCAAGCAGTTACGAACAAAATATTGGATGACAAAATATTGTGCTGCCAGAAACTGATGATCTGATCTTTAAAAGCCCATGACTTCCTATGCACCAAGTATTAACGTGATGTATTTCCATCTATACCATTGTTATTGAGGATAATCAGATACTTGTCATTTTTTGTAGCAGGGTCTCCATGACACGAAAAGATGGCAAAAACCTGAACTTGACGGGGAAACCCGAACCCCGAACTTTTTGGGGCGGGTGGGGCGTGGTTATCGGGTTTCGGGATTGTTTATTATACAAAGATTTTTAAAAGAATAGTACCATTGTTTGTCAAATTGTTTGTGTTTGTTACAATGTTCTTTGCAACAACATAATATATGATTTAAACTCAAATGCGAAATTACGCTTTTTCATACACAACGTTTGTATTAGCATAGCACGTCCAATGGGTGGGCGAGCCTTATGATTATATAGATGGATTGAGTTTTAAATTTATCTTCATTTTCATAAATTTTAATACAGATTTCTATTACATCAATGTTGCAATGCATTTGGAAAACATCAAATCAACATAATCAAATATTCAGAATTAAGTAGTGCTACATGGTGTATTTTTAATATCTTATATATATAATATCTTTCATAAAATCCGAAAATTATTGTCGGGGAATAAAAACACACTTTAATAAATGTGGGACCACTATCATTCTCAACCACGAATATAATATTAAAACTAAATTCTCTTAAACTTACTTAAAATAGTAAGTGGACAATTATTTTGAGACACCCCAAAAGGAAATATGATGATATTTATGAGACGGAGGGAGTAATAGCTAATAATAGTTGGGGGTGAAAATCGAATTGCGTGTATATTATCACTCTGGTGCAACAACCAACCCCCAGCCAGGATGCAAAGCAACATTCATTAACATAATCAAAATGTTGGATATTATTTTTGTAAATAATACAAATAAATCGATCTGTTTAAAACATTTATTATTTTTCCAATTTCGATCTTTCTAGTGTTACATCATTGGAACATACGAAACATGTAAATAATAAGAAATTGAACTGTTATGGACCACAACAATGAATGTTATTGTCGTTTATTGAGTTAATGAATACTATCAGAATTTATTGGGAAGATTATTCATTTAATCAAGTGCAGCAAATGTAGTTTTCTTCAAGTGATGAACTGATTCCCGTTAGTTTGTTGGCAAAGGGGCATGAAAATTAGAATGTAATTAGATTATCCATTTTATAACTTTTAATTATACAAATTTTTACAGAGGTAAATAGTTCACACACTCATATATGACATAAAATTTCACACGCATCTCAAGCGAAACTAAAATAAATAATATTTTAGTTAATGGGCCACTCACATACATGTCGACTAAAAGCCCTCTCGTAACAGTGATTTACTATAAGAAATTGACACTTTGATTAAATTAGAACACAGTGCATAAGTGTATAGTATATATTCATGCCACATATTCCAATGACATATTCGAGAAGTAGCTAGTCAATTAAGTTAGATAACGCAATGTGGGCATCCTACATGCAAAGGCCACCAATGTTCGCGAACGTCAAACTCTTTGTTTTTTATTTGATGTTTACTCATTTTCTTGATTTTGATATAAACAACCACTAAAGATAAACCAAATGTTTTACGTTTCGAATTTTCATTAATTTGGTGAACTTCATTGTAGATCATCTAAAAGTTATGATCATATTCATTCCATTTTATACCTTCATATCTCCAATCAATTAATTTGTTTGTCTTTTTAAATATTCTAGCCAAGAATTACATTACGTACCTTAGCAAGAATAACTCTGGTAAAAACTTTACTATCGACTTGGTTTGCCCCTGTGAGCCATAGATGTCGCCGCTTCGTGTATGCCTCTCTAACCAATCTGCAATGATGTACACATGACGTATTCTCATATATAGGCAAATGTACGTAAACATAACGTATTAATTACATTTAGCATAATTCTGATAATTAGTATATAACATCGCACCAAATGACTTTTTATCTAAGAATAAATCTTTGGTCCCAAAGTTAACAGAATTTAATTACGTTTAGCAGCAACTAACAACATGATTTTTAGGTTAAATATAACGTACCCGACACCAGGAGGAAAAGAAAAAGAGACACACATGAGGTAAAACCACTCGGATTCAGATAGATCTTCTGGTGACAGGACCATTGATGGTCGCCTTATAGTTGCTGTTTGCTAGTTCTCTGTCACCAGGTGATCACCAGCAACACGACATATTTCATATCAGTTAAAGTGCACAACACATCAAATAAAAGCTTGGGACCATCTTTGACTTGAATGTTGACTACCGAGTACCCTTGCCACTTCCATACAGTTTGAGGAAACATCGCCTTAAATAAAATATATCTCATATTCAACATTATGTTAAAAACAGTTGAAATAAAATTACCTTTAAAACCACTTCCATACGGTCGATATAACCTTCCTATGACTTTTATTTAAGTTCCAAAATCAGTATCTGATAATCATAACATGATAAGCTTACATTTTCTTTTACCCAAACTAATGACGGGATCGCATCTTTACACTCCCAAAATCTTCTATCCAGTTTTCTTGGGAAATAAGCTTAAAAGATGCTAGCGAGACCAAGTTGGTACCTTATTAGTGCAACTTAAACCCACAAAAATTCAATAACGACATCCCTCTGTATTTGGCTAAAAAATGTGCAGCGTTATGGATGCTATGTAATGCTCCTCTACCCCTTTAGATACGTGAGCATTAAACATCATCAAATCCCATTTATATAGGTGGAGTTTAAAATGAGTACGGTTCATAGGAAAGGCGATCGAATGGCCATAATTAAATAACTCAAACTTAATGTCGTCAATAACCTATCTATAAGTATAATTACATGTACCGCGTCCACTTAATCCGGTCTTTAGCAGTCAAATATCGGTCATCGAACCCCTATGTTCCCACTTAGGCGTCTCGGGCTCGAATCATGTATATGCTATCAACTTCGTATGGAGATACCGATTGACTTTTTCCTTGATAAGAAAACTATTCAAGATGTGATTGATAGTGTAACCACATATCCGTAAGTACAATCAGTAACATATATGGGAGAAGGCCATACTAAGATATAGCAATTAAAGCCAAAGAGCTTAATTCAAGACATGAAAAGCCCATACTCAGATACAACACCATAATTTCCGGATAGCTTTTATTCTGCTATGTATGCCACTAAACTCGTCTGTTTTCAGAAGAAAGGTCTAAGACCAAGGGCTGCAAAACAAAACCATCATAGTTGGAATCAATACACCATAAGCCATGTGATCTCTAACCAAATGCGGAGAATAGAGCTGGCAATCGCGACCCATTAGCATACGAATGGGTTGATTGGGTTATGTTTTATCTCCAATTAATGAGTCAAACTAAAAAAATAGCTAATCAAGGGGGAACAGTTCAGAGGGATTGCATGGTAAGTTATCCAAAGATAAATTATCACTAAGAATAAATATTTTAGAGGGAAATCTAATAGTTTTGGTGTACCCAGTGAGGAAACAATGGACCAAAGATTTTCAAGGGTGAAGAACCTAAAATCCATGTAAAATTTGTCAGTAAGTTGCCAATAAGATAGCCATCGGTCTACGGAATCCAGTCTACCAACCAAGGCGGAATACATTACGGATAGATGTTAAATTTGTTGTGACTTGATGAGTATTCTTCTGTTTTGCAACGGTAGATTTCATTGATCTTTTCATGTCAACCCAATAATATTCACGGATGTGAAATGAGGCGCCTTTCGGTAGGTTGTTGATGGTCACGCTAGATCTTTGTTGTGTCATCTCCCGAGTGAGCGGTAGTAGCAAAGTAGAATAGTGCACGTATATAGCGAGTTATATAACAACTAATGGAACATCAATAAAAGCAAACATACCCACTTAGCGTCTACTCTATAAGAAACTTTTTAACACCGCAAGATCACTCAAACTTTTTGGAAGCAAATATGCTAAATGGTCGTGTCGTGACAACTCAAGTAAGAAAGGAGAGTGCTCGGTAATTTCGGACATATTAAGGACGATGATTATAACCATCTTTAATATTAGAAGTGGATAATAAGAGCCATCGATACTTGACTTCGAATCCATGATAAAGTATTTCTTTGTATCATGTACAAATTGGTAGACTATGCCAAGAATAAAGTTTACATCCAAAGAAGAATGCCTAATAGTTGAAGTTGAGCGAGTGAATATGTGTAGCGATCAAACAAAAGAAGAATTCGTTGTGTAAAAAATCTTGAAGAGATGTGATGTCAACCATTTGATCAATAATCTCCTCAAGTAAGTTCACGAAAGATCGGTCTCCTTGAGAGTAACCAAGTCGTAAGATCTGACATTACATGAGTCAATGGAAACACAAAATCAAAGTAATTAAAAGAAATTCCAAGGAACCTTTGCGCTTCTTTCTATCGGCATTTGTGGCATTAACACGGTTATCTCAAGGACTTTGAACTCTAGACTTCTTGTGATTACGTTCGTGTATTTTTATTTACGATAAATGTAATTACTAAATGTTATGACAATGTATCCCAAATGTTGCGAGTGAAAGACCAAAAGATACGCACATGTGCAGGTACCAAAGCTTATACATTGTTCCATTAGCAAATTATTACGATTCATTTGTATCCGAAATTGTCTCCATACATTTGCTACATAATGATACAATAAAATTTGGTTCAAAATTACGATATTCTAAGCATTAAGCATGTTTAAAAATTTGACATCGGTATATTACCCTTTGCCTCATAGTGTCGATGCCTCGCCATCCAAGAGTTGTTCACGTTGACATTTTGACTTTGATGTTGACCACCTTCTTTGTCGCGTTCTTTCAGCGATCTTGTTGTAATCTAATAGCACGCCATTAATAAGATCTTAATGTCATCTTTGATTTGAAACCTAGGATTTCCAAATCCGATATTCATACGAAAGTTATACATTTAACAAATAAAAACCTTTTTCAAGCAAGTGATTTAACATTTGTAACCATGTACTCATCACTGTTTTCCAAATAGAAACAAAATTCAAAGAGGGTGCTTAAGATTGCATGTCTTTCGGCTAAGGCTTATAACCACAGATGGTGTTTAGGACTTTATTATGAGTGTTTGGGGGGTATGTACTTATCTGTTAGTAAACCCTTCAAAAGAAGCAACTTGGTATCTGCCCATTAAACACAAACACACTTCAAAAGAAGCACCTTATGCAACCCTTTTAACATACTGATTAATCAAGAATCCACATCAATGATTTTGTCATCGAGAACATTCAAGTCACAAAGCTGGGAATAATCAAAAGTGACAAAAAAGTTGCAACTCTTATTACTATTAAACTAAACAAACTGAACAATTCAAAGACCATATTCAATTTTGCATATGTAATAACAGTAAACAGCTGGTAAAATAACTGACCTTTGTTACACCTTCAAGAAATAACCTTTCAAGCTTAAACCTTCGATGAAAAATACATGAAATATACCTGAAAACAGCATTACGAACACCAAATTTCCATCATCTCATATGAACGCCAATTTTAATCTAAGCGAGTCACATATTACAAATCTTTTTTAAGCATTTAATAATGTACCTCCATATCTTTAATATAGAAGACCAAACAAAGAACTACTAAAGATAAAAACAAACAAATCCGATTACATACATTTCCACTAAACACCCAAGAGAGGTGTAATTATTTAACCCTCATGTCGCCAATTGTTTCTCAAATCCAAACCTTAAAATAAGAACACTCAACACCTACTTGATTATTACTATCATCACTATGATTGTTGTTGTCGTTTATGGTATTATGGTTACCGATGTGATGATTATTCTTGTGAATATGATTATTAGTATGATTGTTGTTGTTCCGATGAAGAAGAGCAGAAGAAAAACTTGCTTGGTGAAAAATTCTCTGAATTGCTCAACAATTCTACTGATTCTCATTACCAGTTAGTATACTCCATTCTCTCTCTATACCAACACCCTAACACACGTAATTCAACATGATCGCCAAAAATAACAAAAGGCTATTGTAGCAATGACTATGATATCAACCAGGCGTAGCTTGATTGATAAATCAAATACATATTAGTAGAAACGAACTAAGAATATAAGACATACTATTTTGTGATGAAAACACACAAGGGTACGAATTACATGTGACAAATTTAATTCATTTATCTGCTATATAGGTTTTGTTTTATCATTCATGTCAAAGACTCACCGATCAAACATAAGAAATAGCTAACATTGAACGGGTTAAACGGGTTGAACATGACAAATGTTTCCTATAGTATACTTTCAATTGCATACCACCTCCCAAACACATTATAAATAGGCTCAAGTTATTATTGTAATACTATAGGTATTCCTACCGATATTAACCTACTGAGTTTTCTATAGCTGGATAAGTAGTATGTCTAGTTGAAACCAACATTACTCATGCTATAAAATTACTTTTTATGACCCTTACTCTGCCCAACCGACCTTTACCCTGCCCAGCCGTCTAACCAGCTCTAGCATACATTGTCTGACTTGTTTATCAACTGGTAGGCCTGGCTCATTAAGCTTCATCACGTCTAAGTCGAAGCCAAAACATCATTAACTTGGCTCAATCTAAGTTTTCTAGGTTTGCTCGGCTTCTTCACTAATGGCAGGTTTTTAGGGGTGCCTGCAGAAGCTGACTTGGAAGAGATCAAAGCAGTTTACCGGCGGCTATCAAAAGAATACCACCCCGACACTACTTCTCTCCCATTGAAAACCGCCTCAGAAATGTTCATGAAACTAAGGGAAGTGTACAATGTTCTGAGTGACTCATAGAAGAGAAGGTTTTATGACTGGACCTTGGCTCAGGAGGCTATAAGCCGTGAAGCCAAAAAGATGAGGGTAAAGTTGGAAGATCCATACATGAAAGATATAGAAAATTTTGTGTCAATCCCAGACATGGTTGACCGGCTTGGAGGAAGGAACATGGAGCTGAGCGACCAAGCCAAGTCGGCTCTTACTTTTGATATTCTTATAATCGTATTCGCAATTTGTTGTATTACTTATGTGGTTGTTTTCCAAGAGCCTTATTAGTAGTGATTAAGCCAATAAACTTAAGCGACAAATGTGGAGCTTTTTAAGGATGCATAGGTTATTAAGCTTAAGCTTACCCAAAATACCAACTAAAGATAGTTTCCTCTGTGATATTTAGTTCAAGTACAGTCCGTAAAGGGAGAATGAAAGAGAACCTTACGCTCGTGAACAACTCTGACTTCTCAATAAGCCATGATGGAATATCGGGCACAATTTGCACAACATCCTTCAAGTAGCCAATGAAATGGTCCACATCAAATTTGTCCTCAATTTTCTGAAAAGTGGTTAAAAATCATAAGCAAATATAGGTATGAATAGCATGGCATAAAGGTAACATAATAAGTAGAGTAGTCAACACGTTATTATAACGCAAATGATTACCATTTCTCCCATTTGATTAGACGAATCCTCAACTGTAACTCAGTAAGTTGCTGCAAGAAAGACAAAGAAATTATAAGTAAAACTGACAAAATCTACGTAATGCAACAATCGAGATCCATCCTGCGTATCATATTGAGATACCAATATATCTTCTGTGTAAACTTCATCATATGTACTCGTTAATTGATATAATCTAACATACCAAAGGAACCAATACGATCTCATGAAGAGTATCTTGATCATGTTCTAGATTTTCTCTTCAACTTGATACACATCGCTCTTGCAGTCAGGTAGACGCTATATATAAAGGGTTACCAAATAAATAAAAACATAAAACGTGATACAAAGATTCATATATGTATGGGATGAAAAGCGGTCCGATTATCCCCTGTATGAATTTACTCATTAAAAATCAAATATTAACCAACTCTTGTAGTCTCGTGACAATAGTCAAAATCAAGTGAATAAATATGCATATGCGAAGTAACTATTATACCTCTCTGCAAGTCGGCTACCAAGTCCACTGAATGTTGGTATTCTCAAATCTGCAAACACAAAAGAAGATCAACACGAGAGATTTGAGAAAAAAATGCTGAGGAAAAGATGAAATTAGGGTTTGGATAAAGAGCATATTATGAATGCACACTGAGATTTCTTTTTACGTGATATATGGGATTTCAATAAAAAAAATCAGGTATTAATAGATTATAGACATTTAAAGATTATAATATGCAACATAATTATCAAAATAACTTGTTGCCTAAGTGGTAAACACACAAGTTATTTATCAAAACAACCAAGGTTCAATCCTTGCAAGACACCTTTTTTATAAACAATTTTCAAAAATGTTTAGTAAAAATCCGAAAATTACCAAAAAAAATAATAAAAATCAATTTTCAAAAATGTTTAGTAAAAATCCGAAAATTACCAAAAAAAATAATAAAAATCCGAAATTTAACAATTAATGCTTAGGTGGATGGCTTATGGACAAAATTGCTTATGTGGCATTGACAACATTGAGGTGGCTTAATGGCAAATGAGGTATATAATATAGAGATATATATATATATATATAGTTTAATTGAATATCGACGTATTACTTACTCGTTATAGACTTAGGTCATCAAAATACTCCTTTTTATGAAGTCGTGATAAGTTTACAAGTTTTCTAAACTTTTTCGAAATTTACACTTTTTACCCTTGTTTCAAAATGTACAAGTTTGGCCCCTCAACTTTGGAAAAATGACATTTTCTACCCAAAAGTATTTTATACTCAAAGTTTCTAGATTTGATAGTTTTAGTCCCTCATTTAAACTGTTTTGACAAAATCCTGTCAAAAGTCGAATTTTACATTTTCGGTCCCTAACGTTTCCAAAATTTCATTTTTCGGGATTTTCTTTTTAATGTAGTTTGCCATAATTACAAATCAGTCCCTAGACTTTTCCCATGCACAAAATACACGTACAAAACATCCTTCAACTTTCAAAAACTTACACTTTTGACCCGAAATTACATGATTTGCAAAATTAGTTCAAAATACATTTTCGACTTACTTAGTTTTACAAAATTTTACAAAAGCTTATTATTAACTTATTAAGAGCTTATGAGCTTATTCTTGGTGTAATGGGCAGGGTAAAATGAAATGGGCTTCGGTTTGAATGTGTTTGGGCCTTAAGGCCCTTTCGTGGTGCGTTTGGTTTTAGAGTTAACGAGGCAAGGGGGTTTAAGGGTTTCTTAGGTTGATTTTTAATGTTGCAAACATAACGTTAATCATTTATATAAGTTTACATTTGCCAAAGTAAATCATACGCGACACATCGTTTAACAAAAGTGGTGCGAGGGTTTGGTTTTTAAACAAAAACATGTAATGAAGTTTATGTCACGAGTTTTGAGTTTTTATGAACAAGTGTTACTTGGTTTATTATACTACTAGTGTCTTGTTAACTTGCAAATCAGTTTATTATACTACTAGTGTCTTTACCGAAGGCCATTCTTCAAAGTCAATGCCTTCTTCCTAACGATATCCTTTTGCTATAGACGAGATTTGTTGTGAATCACAGTGCCTTCAATGTCTATTATATTTTTCCAAATTAATTCCAGCCTGATTTCATACACCCAATCTAGTTTCTTAACAAATTCCCATAATTTAAGACGTTTAAACTGATTCATCTTGAGAAAGCATGAGTGAATAACTGCAATTCTCAACAATCTTCCCAATTCACACTACATGTCTTTAGCAGCTTCTCCGCAGACTTCCTTTTGGCAAAGTTTCTAAATCAGCTTCCTTCCAAACTGAAAACCTTCTTAAGCAGATTTGAAACTTTGATGTATTTAACATGTCTTCTAACTTTTTACAGTTTAAGCGCACAACGGAATTTGTAGACAAATCACTAAACCACATCAAGTAAATCTAAAAAATCACTTAATCAGAATTCGTGAATTTTGGTTTCATCATTCAAGTTCAAAGTGCTTGTGAATATTGACTTTACAATCAGGTTCCAACTTTGTGAATTTCGGCTTCACAATATTTAATGTGAATTTCGGCTTTACAAGATTAGTACCTGGTAGCAAAATTCAGCTTCAGAAAATTGAACCAAATGTTAAATTTCGGCTTCAAAATTCTAACTAAGATTAATCACAATTATGCTCAATGCAGAAATCTGTTCAGGGGTAACATGCAAGAAATTAGCCATATCTTCTCACGTATGTAGACACTTCACAAAAATCAAACCACAAAAGAGGAAATAATAATACCAGTACGAATCTACCCAAAAAAATCAATGGTACATATGCCTATAGCCTTCTTCATTCACCTGATAAACTTTAACACGTAACACGTACACCACGTACACTACTTCTACCCCTGATTATTGCGGTCTATCGGAATAACAGTTAATTATGTATATATGAATACTCGATAATATGACCATGTGTAAGGCATCATAAATGCGGTTAAATCATCATATCTAGGTAACGTCACACAAGACAACCCGTGAAAGTTGAAATGATGACCTCCAAATGTAATAAGTTTGAACCACTGAACGTCTCATTTCTTACCCTTGATTTCAAATACTCGTGGAGGAAAAGGATTTTCTCAAAGAAATATAAGAAAAACAAAGAACCTACCATTATCTTCCCCCATGATGGTTTCGATGTATTCGTAGCATACTTAATGAGTTTACGATTCATCAGAAGCAGCGTAACCGTGTATGACCAATTAATCGTAAAAGTGTGAAGTTTTTGTCTCGTCATGACTTGCTGTGAAGGATTTCCAATCACATTTACTAGTGGATGATCTCATGTCCATCGATGTGTCGAAGGGTGATGTTGATAGAACATGTGCATATTAGACGGATCCAAATTGCTTGATGACGACTCTTCAATATCTAGAACTATTGGAGCAGGTGCAAATGGATTGAAGAATGAATTTCCTTCATAATCTGCATGTACGGGTACTTGTTGATTTTATTGATCATCAACTGTATCATTTTTGCTGACAGTAGTTTATTTTTTGTTGTCGGAGATTTGATTAGAGGTACATCTGCAACAACGGTTATTGTTGTAGTTTCAGTTATATTTGGAATTACAATATTATCAGGTTGTGCATCGGAAACATTTGATACATATGAAGCACGACTTTCGAAAGACGCTTCAAACCGTAGAGCGAACAAAGTTTCCAATTCTTGACGATTAAGTACAATTGGTGGTGCAACTGATGGATCATGAAAGTTTATACGATGAGAAACGGGTCCTAAGTTGTTTTGCTCATAAGACATTGTTGTATGCTAGGGTCCGAAACTAAGTTGTTCCGAAGCCATTCCTGTTGTATCTATAGGGAAAGAAGGAGGGGACAAGATAGACAATATGGATCCATAAGTGTAACTAGGTTTCAGATGTTAGAAGCATAAAGTTGTAGCGTTAGTTATCTTCTTGACACCCGAACGTACGATTTCGATGTTTTTCTTTCTACCCTCACGGATAGATGTTGTGGAGTTCACATTATTTTTTTTGCACATGTCTAAAATATTTCTTGTAAGAATCTACCTAAGCCCAATCGTTCTATAAATTCTACCCGCGGGTACCCACCTAAGGTTAGATCTAGGAGATATTTTCTTTTCAGCTGCAGCGGAATGAGATGTGGAGGTATCACTTGGTTGAGAAAACCTACGTCCTATATTGATCAACTTCTTAGGTTTATGAATCTTGTCTTTTGGTTGAACGGGTGTGTTTAGTTTTCTGGTCTTATTTGATTTTGACTTTGCACGAGAATTCACTTCTTGAAGATATTTAGAAACACAAACGTCATGATTATCTTGAAACACATTTCTGACATGTAAGACAGACAAATTCCGCATTTTTGTTAAAAACAAGAAGTTTGGCATTGTCCTTACACGCAGTTGAAAACTATTTTATTTTCGAAAAAGACTTTAAATTCCTAGAGTTGGCTTCTCTATGCGAATCATGATTTTTTACACAACTATCTTAGATGCTAGCCAATTCCTATTTGTTTGTTGAGTGCTCCTAGGATTTGACTTACTACTACCAGTGTTCTATAATACTGTTGGGTTTCAAAGACTTCCTGATACTACTATTGCTTATGGTTAAGATTTCTCATGGAGATTACTGGAAAATATGCTAAGTGTTCTTACTACTGCTGGTTATGTGATTATTGCTGCTGGTTCTATATTAAGATTGCTAGTGTATAATGCTGCTGCTGGGAACTTCAAGGAAAATACACTAAGTAGTTAGTGTTGCTAGAAGAGAAGATTAGTGCTACTAGTACAAAGTTAGTACCGCTGAGTACTTAATGCTGTTGATATGAAGATTATTGTTGTTGAGTATTATTAGTGTTGTTTGTAATATAAATCGGTTTAGATAAGTATAGAATGTTTAGATAAGTATGTAAACGATTTGATATACTTAGGAAAGTATTCTTTACTTGGAGAATACGTATTGTAAACCTAATAGGACTCCTTTGCCTATAAAAGGAGGCCTTCGGTATAAAGATTAGTACGTGTTTTAGAAGAGTCGATTTGTTAGCTTTAAGGTTCTAAACCCTAATACTTGCTAGAGTATTCGTATTATTCATTAAAAATATTGAAGCGTTTATTGTTTGTTTGTGTTCTTCTTAATATCAATTACTAGATTCCGCATTGTGTTTGATTAAGCTTAAAACAGTTTCTAAACTAGTTGTGTTAGTTTATCTAGCATAACTTAACCTTTGTAAGCTAAGGAATTAAGATCAAGTACTAAACTGGGATCAACAAGTGGTATCAGAGCTTGTGATTCTAAAAGCTGTGATAAAAGAAGAACTTGTTAGTATATTCAAAAACTTACTGCTAAAGATGGATTATGATTCTACACACATGGTTGCTGCATCAAGGATTCCTATCCTCAAGGCTTGAGAATATGAGATCTGGAGGATGCGTATTGAGCAGTACATCCAGATGCTTGATTACCAACTATGGGAGGTTATTGAGACTGGAAACGCTCCACAAAAGACATCAAAATCTGCTGAAGGTATTGTTTCTATTGTTCCTCCTGCTACTACAGAAGAAAAGGCTTTAAGATGATAGGAGGTTAAGGCAAGGAACACTTTAATGATGTCCATTCCCAATGAGCATCAATTGAAGTTCAATACTTATAAAGATGCCAAGTCTCTCTTGGAATCAATTGAGAAGAGGTTTCGAGATAATGATGCTACTAAGAAGACAAAAAAGAATCTGCTGAAGCAACAGTATGAGAACTTTTCTACTCTAGGTTCTGAGAAGTTGGATCAAACTCATGATCGACTTTAAAAGCTTATAAGTCAAGTTAGAGATCTTGGATGTGAAGATTTCTCAGGAAGATATATGTCAAAGTTCTTAAGAAGCTTATCCTCGATGGGATATGCATGTGATTGTGTTGAGAAACAAGGATCTTGATAAGACAAGCTTGGATGATCTTTTTAATAACTTAAAGGTGTATGAACCAGAGGTAAAAGGAACATCTAACTCTGGAACTAATTCACAGAACATGGCCTTTGTGTCCTCCAATAACCCTAGCAGTACCAGTAAAGCAATTTCTAATGCTTATGGAGTTACTACTGCTAGTCCTCAAGTTACTACTACTATTCCGTCAGATGCTAACAACTTGAGTGATGCTGTAGTATATGCTTTCTTGGCTAGTCAACCTAGTAATCCTAAATTGAAGAATGAGGATTTAGAACAAATCCATCCTGATGATATTGAAGAGATGGATTTAAGGTGGCAGATGGTAATGTTAACTATGAGAGCAAGGAGGTTTTTAAAGAACACATGAAGGAAGTTGACTGTGACTGGGAATGGCAGCATGGGCTTTGACAAGTCCAAGGTTGAATGCTACAATTGTCATAGGAAGGGTCACTTCACCAGGAATGCAGGGCTCCTAGAAGCCAAGACAACAATACGGAAAGCTCAAGCAGAAGGACTGTTCCAGTAGAGACACCAGCTTCAACGACTTTGGTGTCATGTGATAGCTTGGGTGGATATGATTGGAGTGATCAAGCTGCATAAGGGCCAACAAACTATGCATTGATGGCATACTCATATTCAGGCTCCAGCTCAGACTCTAAGGTATCAAATGATTCTGGCTATTCTTATAAATCTTGCTTAGAGAATGTTGAGTTTGTTAAAGCTCAAAATAATAAATTGGTAGAAGATTTAAGAAAGTCTAAGTTAAGTTGTCTAGGCTATAAACTAGGTTTAGTGTTTGTTAAGAAAAGGTTAGAGTTCTTTAAAGTTAATGAGTCTGAATATTGTAAGAAGATAAATGTTTTGAAAACTGAAATTTATGTCAGAGATGAACTCATTAAAGAGCTCAGGAAAAAAATTGGTAAAGCTCAACAAGAAAAGGATGTTGTTCAAAAGGAAAAGGAAAGTATTGAAATAGGTGTAAAAGGATTTGAATATGCATCAGAAAGTGCTAACAAATTTGTAGAGTGTCAATTGGTTAACAAGTGTAAGAATGGTTTAGGGCTTAAATCAAATTTCTTTAATTCAATTTCCCCTCCCATTACAGGTAAATTTAAGCCTGGTACACATGATTTGTCTTTTTTAGGCTTAGAGGAGTTTGCTGATAAAAGTGTAGACATGAAGTATGGAGCTAAGTCTAGTAGTGAGACAGATAGAAGCAACCAGATGCCCTAAGTATTGAAGACTAGGTATCTGATGATGAAGATAAGGATGTAGTTGCCCTAAAGTATAGAAAAGGTAGTCAAACCTAGCATTAAGGTTGAGTCAGTTAAACTTGCTAGGAATTCTACTAATACTGATAGGAAACCTAGGACAAGCACATTTAGTCCTAGAGGAAACAAGAGGAATTGGAATAACCTTATGTCACATAGGTTAGGTAGTGAGTTTCAGATGTTCAACAAAGCTTGTTTTATGTATGGTAGCTTTGAACATCTCCAGTATGATTGTGATCACCATCAGACAGAGGGTGGTGAAGCCATTGTGGAACTATGCTAAGAGGGTGAATAAGCAAAAAATTTCTAAAAATACTCACCCCAATGCTAAAAGAAACATGGTTCCGAGGGCACTGTTAATGAGATCTGGTCTTAAAAAATTTAATACTGCTTGACCAGTTAATATTGCTCCAACAAAATCAATAGTTAATGGTGCTAAACAAAACCTTGTAGATCCTAGATCTAATTTTCATAAACCAGCACATAAAACTGTTTACAGGCTCATTCAAAAGAAAATTGCACTTAGTGCTGTTAAGCCAAAAGTAGTAGTTACTATTGTTGAGGCAAAAATAGTGGCTAGTGTTGTTAAGGGTAAGTATGATCATGTTGTTAATGCCTTAGTATGTTGGGTATGGAAACCAAAGATTAAAGTATTAGACCATGTTTCCAGACATAATAGTGCATCAATAACCTTAAAGAAATTTGATTACATTGATGCACAAGGCAGATCCAAGTTAGTAATGGCTTGGGTCCCCAAAATTTGCTAATTTTCTTATCATATGTGTAGGGAAATCTACAGCTGGATTTACAGGATCAATGAGTGGTTGACAGTGGATGCTCTAGGCACATGATAGGAAAAAAAATTATATCTTACTGATTTTGAGAAGCTTGATGGAGGATTTGTTGCCTTTGGAGGAAATCACAAGGGTGGTAAGCTTACTGGGAAAGGTACCATAAAAACAGGTACACTGGACTTTGAAAATGTCTATTTTGTAGAAGAATTTAAGTTTAACCTCTTCAGTGTCTCACACATGTGTGATAAAAAGAATAGTTTTCTTTTCACTGACATTGAGTGTATTATCTTATCTCCTAATTTTAACTTGGTTGATGAAAGTCAAATTCTACTTAGAGTTCCTAGAATAGACAATATATACAGTGTTGACTTAAAGAACATGGTTCCTAAAGGTGGTTTAACTTTCCTTTTCGCAAAAGCCACATTGGATGAATCTAAACTTTGGCATAGAAGTCTTGTACATTTAAATTTTAAAACAATGAACAAATTTTAGATCAAACGTGTGTTGCATGTTAGAATGGAAAGCATCACAAAGCCTCTTGAATGTCCAAAATAGTGAATTCTATCAGTTTACCATTACAGATGTTGAATATGGATTTGTTTGGTCCAACATTTGTAAAGAGCTTAATGAAAAAGATGTATTGCCTAGTTGTCACTGATGACTATAGTAGGTTTACTTAGGTTTTCTTTTTGGCTAAGAAGGATGAGACCAGTGGCATTCGTAAGTCCTTTATAACTGCGTTTAAAAATAAGGAGATGAATCAGTTTTGTGAAGTGAAGGGTATTTGGGACAGTTTAGCATAGCTAGAACTCCTCAACAAAATGGTGTAGCTAAGATGAGGAATAGGACACTAATTGAGGCTGCTAGAACAATGTTAGCTGACTCTAAGTTGCCAACAAACTTTTGGGAAGAAACAGTAAATACTGCTAGCTATGTGCAGAATAGAGTTTTAGTTGTTAAGCCCCATAACAATACCTCTTATGAACTTTTACATGGTAGAAAACCTATCTTAAATTTTATGAGACCATTTGGGTGTCATGTTAACATCTTAATTACCATAGATCACCTAGGCAAGTTTGATGGTAAATTTGATAAAGGATTTTTTGTTGGATACTCTCTCAACAGTAAAGCATTTAGAGTATTCAACAGTAGAATCCGGATTGTGGAGGAGAACCTACATATAAACTTTAGTGAGAATACACCAAATGTTTTAGGTAGTGAACCAGATTGGTTGTTTGATTTAGATGCACTAACAAAATCTACGAATTATGAGCCAATTGCTGCAAGTACATAGTCTAATGGTTTTGCAGGTACAAAAGATAATGATGTTGTAGGTCAAAAGGAGTCAGGACCTGGAAAGGACTACATACTGCTGCCATTATGGACTAATGATCCACCATTCTCCATAGTTTCAAAGACTTCACCAGATGCTGGATCAAGACATTCTAATGATGGTGTTACCCCTACTAGTGTTATTAACATCACTAACAAGGTTAATGATCTTAGACCAACTATTAATGCAGCTGGTGTTGAAGTTAATGCTGACGCAGATGAAGGATATCCTACGGACCTAGATATGCCTCACTTGGATGACTCTAGTGAATTCAACTTCTATGGTGGTAATAATTCTGAAGATGATATTGATAGTGACATGGCTGATATGACAAACCTGGAAATCTCAATTCCAGTCAGTCCTGTTGCAACCATCAGAATCTACAAAGATCATCCATTGACACATATTATTGGTGATGTACATACTCCTGTATATACAAGGAAGATGTTTAAAGATTTGAAGGATCAAGGACTGTTGGTCAGGACTCTTAAACAAAGAAATAGTCATAAAGATCTTCAAAATTGTCTGTGGGCTTGCTTCTTATCACAGGAAGAACCCAAGAAGTAAACTCAAGCAGGGAAGGATCCAAGATGGATAAAAGCTATGCAGGAGGAGCTTTTATAGTTCAGGCTACATGAAGTTTGGACTTTGGTGGATTTACCAAACAGAAAAGGAGCTATTGGTACAAAGTGGGTCTTCGGGGACAAGAAGGATGAGAGAGGAATAGTGGTAAGAAATAAAGCAAGGCTAGTTGCTCAGGGATACACAGGAGGAAGGAATAGATTATGATGAAGTATTTGTTCCAGTTTCTAGAATTGAGGCAATCAGATTATTTTTGGCTTATGCTTCATTCAAGGACTTTGTGGTGTATCAGATGGATTTGAATAGTACTTTCCTTTATGGAACTATTGAAGAGGAAGTCTATGTAAGCCAACCACCAGGATTTGAAGATCCATAATTTCTTGATAGAGTTTACAAAGGTGGGAAGGCTTTATATGGACTACTTCAAGCACCAAGAGCATGGTATGAAACCTTGTCAACATACTTGTTGGACAATGGGCTTCACATAGGGACAATTAATAAGACTTTGTTTATCCAAAGACATAAAGCTTATATTCTGCTAGTTCAAGTGTATGTGGATGACATTATTTTTGGTTCTACAAAGAAGGAGATGTGTGTTAAATTTGAGAAGCTAATGCATGAAAGGTTTCAGATGAGTTCTATGGGAGAACTTACCTTCTTTTTAGGATTGCAAGTAAAGTAGAAATCAGATGGAATATTTATCAGTTGAGATAAATATGTGGCTGAGATTTTGAAAAGGTTTGGATATAAAGAGGTCAAATCTGCAAGTACACCTATGGAGACTGGAAAGCTTTTGATTAATGATGAAGAAGGTGAAGAGGTAGATGTTCACTTGTATAGATACATGATTGGTTCACTGATGTACCTTACATCTTCTAGGTCAGACATTATGTTTGTAGTGTGTGCTTGTGCAAGATACCAAGTTGCTCCTAAGGTTTCTTATTTACATGATGTGAAGAGAATTTTTAGATACTTGAACGGTCAACCAAAATTGGGCCTTGGGTATCAAAAGGATTCTTCTTTTATTTTGGATGTCAATTTCTGGGATGTAGATTAATTTCATGGCAATTCTGGATGTCAATTCATGGGATGTAGATTGATTACATGGCAATTATAGATGTTAATTCCTAGGATGTAGATTGATTTCATGGCAGTGTAAGAAACAAACGGTGGTTGCAAATTCTATAATTCAAGCTGAGTATGTGGCTACTTCAAGTTGCTGTGGAAAAGTACTCTGGATTCAGAATCAACTGCTGGACTATGGGTACAACTTTATGCAAACCAAAATTTTCATTGATAATAACAATACAATCTGCATAATTAAAAATATTTATTTATTCAAAAACAAAACATATTGAGATCAGACATCACTTTATTAGAGATTGTAATAAAAAGAAGTTAACTCAAATGGTTAAAATCCATACTGATCAGAATGTTGAAGATTTACTTACAAAAGCTTTTGATGTATGTAGATTTCAATATTTGACTGCCAGTATTGGAATGTTAAATCTTTAACCTTTTTTATCTCTTTGTGTTTTTTTGAAAAGTTAAATATGGATTAGTGCTGTTATTAAAGTCAAAAAGTATTTCTGTTGTTAAGTATAATTAGTACTGCTAGTTATACTTACCATTGTTGGTTAATGCTGCTAGTTATACTTAGAATTGCTAAGTATAATTAGTTGTTGTGATCATTATGAATATGTTTTTGTGGTTTTAGACTAACATTTTGCAAGAATAACATAATAAAAGGTGTTAGGATGATGTGAATTGGAGTTAGTGTTGATGCTAAATGGTTACTGTTGCCAGAATAAGTTAAAGCTGCTAAGCATACATAGTGCTGCTGAGGTTACTGCTACCAGTTGTTTCGAGGGACTGTTATGTAACTTGTTCAATTAAGGGTATAAATGTTAAATTGGGTCTCTTAGTTGATTTCAAACGTACATAATTCTCTCAAAACGAAACACTAACTCTCTTTTATCATCAATTAACAAAACCCAATTTCAAACCACAACAATGGCTAAACTTTCTTTGGCCGACATTCATATTATGATCGCATACCTTAAGAAACCAAAAGAAAGTAAATTTTCTACTCAAATAATTGATTTATTGAATGCAAACCCTATAAGGTATGCATTAACTATAAAACCTACTATATACATATCTAAAATCAAATATTTTTGGGCTACTGATAAGGTCAGAACTATTGATGGTATAGATGAAATTCATGCCATTGTAGATGGCCAGGAGATACTCATAACTGAGCCATCTATTAGAAGGTGTTTATACCTAACGGATGAAGAAGGGATTGAGTGTTTTTTTTATTCTTCTATTTTTGAAAACCTTGCACTATTGGGTTTAGGAGAAGAAAAATAATTCTTTAAATTTTTTGAAAGCAAACTTCTCACAACATTGGAAATTTCTTATTCATATTGTCCTTCAATGTTTAAGTCCAAAACTACTTCCTGGAATGAGGTTGGTTGCAATATAGCATCTGCTATAATCTTCCTTGCTTTAAACCAGAAGTATAATTTTTCTAAGTTTAACTTTGGCAATATGATCAAGAACTTGGATAAAGCTGCAAATTAATTTTATATGTATCCAAGGTTTTTGTAAGTTTTTATGGATGATTAATTTACTAAAAAACAAACTCATTAAAGAATTTATGATCCCCTACTCATAAGAAAAATATTTTTGAGAACATGAGGAGGATGGGAAATCAGTTTTCAGGTAGAATAACACCACTTTTTCCACATAATATGTTACTACCTCTTTCAACATAGGGTGAAGATTCAGGCACACAAACTGATGTCCAACACACACCCAGACTCTTGGCTTCCACCTCACAACCCCAAAAGACACAAAAGCCTAGGAAAGCCAAAAAGGGCATTGAGCTACCTCATGTTGGTGCTAGCATGGAAGCTGATGAGGCTATCATAAGGGAGGAGAATGATTGTTTCAAAAGGGCTGCTACTACTCCCTCTAGCTTAGCAACACGGGAGGAAAATAGTAACATAGCTAAGACCCAATCCAAGGCAACATCTAATGAGTCAGGTTCTTATGGATGTGATTCAGGTGATGGAATCCTTAGGCACCAAGAAACCAAAGGGGTCTCAGCTGGTCAAAGTAGGTTTAAGACTGGGTCTGATATTCCTAGTGATTCACCTCTCAGGACAGTTAACACAGTCTGAAATGATGAGGGTAGCATGGAACAATTAAAGGATTGATGGCTCCTTGTACCAACTTATAACAACAGGTTCTTGATCTAACTCAGAAGAAAACCTCTCAAGCAGTGTAGATTGATAGTTTAAAGAGGAGAGTCAGGAAGTTACAAAGGAAGGACAGATCAGGATCCAATAAACTTAAAAGGCTTTACAAAGTTGGAGTGTCTGCCAGGATTTTATCTGATGAAGAACCTGATTTAGGGGAAGATAGATGAGGATGAGGTAATGGCAGATACTGAGGCCTTGAATGAGGAAATAGAGTTTACTGACGGTGGTAATAAATTTGTGGTACAAGATCGACAAAGGAATGTAATTGAACTTGATATTGATGCTAAGAAGACTATTAATGTTGTTCTTAATAATACTGCTGAAGAGTTGGATCTTGGTGTTGATGAAGTTGATGCTGCTCAAACAGTTACAACTACTGGAGTTGATGTGGAGAATGTGATAGAAGTGGCTAAGATAATGGTTGAAACTGCTAAGCTTGATGTACCAGCTACTGTTGCTAGTGATATTGTTTCTACTGGTGGTATTTTGGTTAGTACTGCTGCTGCTACCATTACAACTGCTAGTGTTTCTCTGGATTCTGATGACATAACTTTGACCAATGCACTTACTGGGTTAAAGAAATTGAAAAAAAGGCTAAAGAAATAACTATTATAGGACCATCATCAACAACAACAAAAATTACCAAACAAAAACAACCATAAAAAATAGAAGGAGAAAGTAAGTGAAGAACCCACTAAGCCTTTGACAAAGAAAGAACAATTTTTGGCTGATTAAGAGATTGCTAAACAGTTGCAAGCTGAGTACAATAGAGAGGCTGAAAAATCAAAGAAAAAAGAAGAAGAGAATCTAGCCTTAACACAACAATGGAATGAATTTGATGATATTCAGGCTAAGACTGACGCAGATAATCTATTAGCTTAGAGGATGTTACAAGAGGAGCAAGAGGAACTATCAATGGAAGAGAAAGCCAGGTTGTACATGGAAATTTTTTATGGGTCCCAAAAACCTCGGATCCACTTAGCTTGTATAAGTATATTGCTTTGGATGATTCCAAAACAGTTTTGAATGAAACAACGCTTAATGCTAACAGGTATGCGGAATCTACTTGGTAACACTTAGAAGATTAATCAATAGAAGAGTAAAGATGCAATGGACAAAGTAATTATCAAATCACTTCAATATTATTACACAATAATATGGATACTTTAGCTAGTACCAGGGTATACAACCTTGAAGCTTTTCACACGACTGATCTAATAAAATGGTGTGTTTAATAATATAACCTAGGACCTCTTTTTATAGGATAAGGAGTCCTTTACAAGAAAACTATCAATTATATCTTCTAAATACATACAATAAATCCTATATATTCTGTTAAAACCTTTACACGTCTATCTGAAGTATATTGGATTTCAGAAACACATCATAACATATCAAATGGGGCGTATGGTTTAAGAGTTTAGAGAGAGAAAGTGGGATGGGAGCCTTTCTAGAGAGAGAAAGTGAAAGAAATTTTAGAAGGTTAGATTAAGAATGAAAGGTCCAACCCTCTACCTTGGGAGGTAGAGGGTATTTATAGTTACATACAATACGTCCTCCTTCGGACTGTGGATCAGGCATACAGTGGGTAAAGACCCGTCCGTCCTCCACGATGTTGCACTAAGCTAATAACTAAGCTACTAAACAGTAAATAACGCTATGTCTACGAGCTAACTTGTTCTAGACTATAGTTGGGGTGACCGACACTTCACTATGGAATTTCCAATTCCTAACAATCTCCCCCTAAGGGAAGTCACCCCATATTTTATATTTCGAATCTTAGCATTCTAATTTGTCTTTAGTTCTCTAGCTCGTAGACTTCAATTCTTCAAGTTCGCAATCTTGTGCTTAAGCAGTGACACTTCAAAGTCCGCATAGTTTTGTACTTTCAGTGGAGGTCTTTAACTGATCCACATCTTTGATGATCTTTGAGCTTTCTTTGAGATCATCAGCCACAGTAAATCTATGGATCACCCTTTAATGTGTTGCCTTCATGTGATGTTGTGACTTTTGGACCGACATGCTCACACTTTCTGGATCATGACATCTTTTCATCAGAGTGGCGGAAGCTTTCTTTGGTTCAAGATATTTGCGGTGAGTAGCGAAGCATAGTATAAAAATATCGAGCCAGGTTATGTAGATAAGCACTTATCATGATTTCTTCAACTAAGTGTGGATCTTTGTGAGCATGTGGCTTTGGATTGACTCCTTAATTACGATCACCGCAACCATCCAAATGTACCGCAAACAACAGTTAGCAATAAAACACACGAAAGTGTCTTTGATCACTTCGTTGAATTGAGATACACGGCCCACGGTTCCCGTTGATCGATCACGTCTTGCTGTGATCGGTAGGATTCCTAAGAATCTCCTTTCTCGGACCGGAGCGTCTCAAAAAGACAACACGGAGTGAGTGAACCGGTAATTGAGATTCACCGATTGATGAAAATGATTTGAAAAACAATCGCGTATTGCTTAGAAGAAAGAGTTTTGCAATCTGACGAAGGTTTTATGAGAAAGATCAATTTTCAATCATAAATACTTTTATATTTGAAAAGAGTACACATTCGATGTGCTAGAGAAAAGAAGAGATTCGCACATCGAGCGGTTTTCCAAAAGCATTTTTCAATCGAGATAGTTTTGTGTTTGAAAACATGAGTACACATTCGACGTGCTAGAGAAAGAAGGTTTGCACATCGAGCGGTTTTCCAAAAGTATTCGTCTCAATCTCGGACCAAGGTTGATTCAAGAGTGAATCGCCCCATCGTTTACATCCGGTTGTCACAAGCTTGATCTTTAGAAAAGATCTCACATGCCACCCACCAAGAGCTTGTTTGATGTTGGCTCTGAAGAATTTCCATCTTCATCATGAATATTTTTACATATCACTCGAATGTTACGGCAAAAGAAGGACTCATAATTAAACTTACTTTACACATTGTGTGAAACAGCAAGTCTTCATAAATTTTGTGTCCTAATGAGATATTGTGGATGATCTCTTGGCTCTAGACTCAATTGTGCATATTTGGTTCCTGTGTCGGAGACTAGAGAGAGGGTTTCCTTCTTCAATATCAACTATCTCTAAGAGAAAGTCGATAGATTATGTCGGTTCCCCGTGAGACTGAAACAAGCCCTTTTAAGAGGAACTTGAGTAGCTATTTAGTGCAGTGCATCACTGGGTCCATGATGTCTTGTCTTCAATACCAGTGTTACCTTAGTAAACACCAGTAGCATATGTATTGAACCCGGTTACTCCCCTAAGGTTGAATTATTGGAGGGCTATTTCTTTTCACCCTTTTCTCATTTAATTCTTTTCATTCTTCAACCCCTTGATTGCTTACCGATACTTCATAACTAGAACCTTGTTGGGTTTATTCCATTACTAGCTCATCTCGATCCGCACTCTTCCCATATTATCATTTTCTCCTTTTTCAACATTCCTAAGGACTCTACACTATCTAGTGGATTGTCCTCGGAAGATCCCTCCGGTTACGGCGGATCGTGGGAACTAATACCTAACCTCACCATCCTTATAACTCCATGCATAAAGTAAAATGGTCGGTCTTTTGGTACAGTTCATTCTTCCTTGAAACCGATTGAAAAATCATTTGGAAAATCAATCAAGGTACTTGTGATACGACATCAAAGCACTTTGTACCTTAATAGTTTTGATCATTTAGACATGCTCCCCCTCAACATGTACATATGATTTATAAATTGTTTAGCACATGGAGGCAAGAGTTCTTTGAAACAATTTCTTTGATCACAATTTCCTTAGAAAAAGCCTTTTGATTTTCTTGGTAAATTCTCCCCCTCAATATGTGCTTTGGATATTTGAAATCATTTTATCACATACATGAAAGAGTTCTTTTGAAGCACATCCACGATCACAAAAGCCATTAAGAAACCATTCGCTCCCCCTCAATATGTGCATCGATATACGAAAGAGTTTGGCACATATTAGAAAGAACTTGCACTTGAATCAAAACGATCATCTTTATCAAATTTCATATTAAATCACAAATTCTCCCCGATCAAAATATCAAACCCTTTGAGATTTTGGATCTCAAATAATTTAATCAGGTTTAGAAAACATGGGAGAAAATGTGGCATTGTTTAAATACTCATCTCGTTTTTGCATAAATGCTCCTCCTCAATCATATGCATCATTATTGAAATCGTTTGGCACATGGAGGCAGGAGTGCCTTTAAAGGACTAAAGCAGTTAGAGATTTAAATCACGATCTCTCCCCCGATCAAAAATTTCAAGCCAATTGAGATTTTGGATCCCAATTGATTTAAATCATTTAGAAAAGTTTGGGGAAAGACGTGGCAAGATTTAATATTAAAAAAATGACTGATATAGATCAATATAAGACATTAAAGATTGTTAGTGTCAGGTATGATAGTTTTTAAGAGATCTTTAAGTAAAATAAAACAATTTCACAATCAAACAAGAACAGAAAAAAATTTTCATTTGGAAAGATCTTGATTCTTAAAGAAAATCATACCATGACATAACATTAAATCTTTAGATCACCACATTATAACGTACAAACGGACTTTTTGATGAAATATTGTTTGAAAATAATTTATTTTATATCACTCTCCCCCTCAATCGATGACCGTAGTCGTTGATTGAGTGACTTAGGTTTTATTAAATATGAAGTCCGGTGATTTTCAAAATTAAGTCCAATTTATTTTCAAAACAAATATTTTTCCATTTTTTCAAAACAATATTATTTAAAATTGTTTAAAGAAAATGGTATAATCACAATAATCACCACACAAAGGTACGTTAGGTGGTTGAGTACTTACATTGATGTTGTTCTTGTAGGGCTTGGAAGAAACACCGTCTGGCGATGCGGTGAGACTTCTTACGTTGCATTTAATGCCAACCGAGGTCAAATTAAGCTCCGTTTCTTCAATCACTTAGAAGAAAACCATATCTTTGATGCAGGTGAGACCTCTTCGTTGCATTTTTCCATGCCAACACTCCATAGAAGTCCAATTAAGCATCGTTTCTTCATTTGTCAACCCAAGATATAGTTACCCTTTCCTTTCGGCATCCAAATATCTTCAATTGTGGGATCCGGATCGGGAACATTCTTTTAAACCAATACACTGCATACGTTAGTGGACACAAACAGATATATGGTGGTCGACATTACCCAAACAACAATCGACTAATAACAGTCAATTCAACATATCAATCAGATCATATAAAGCATGGGATTATGTGTTCATCAAACTCTAATCATCTAAACCTAATAATCATATCCTAGGCACCTAGTCCTTCAACGTAGGTTAACATCATTTTCGGTTAAGCATTTAGGATACTTAAGAAAGCCCGTTAGATGATATAGATTTGAAAACATTCTCCCCTCAATCAATGACTTATTTTCCGAAAAGTTTAAAAGCGTGAAGTCATTGATTGAGTTTTCAATTTTTCAAAAACTACGAATCGATTGATTTTCAAGCAACTCATTTACCACCATTAAGTTAAAACAAATATTTTTAGAAGAATTTTAGGCGGAAAAATATTTGAGTAGGAACAATGATCCTTGACATACTTTCCTCATTATGTTTTAGGATAAGTGCACGAAATTTATGAAAATCGTTTAAGCGTAGCACTTTCCTTTTTGAAAAGCGGGTTGCTATCGAAATAATAGCAAGCCATGGTTTAAGCGGGTCACGATCGAGATAACTACAAGCCATTTTTTGAGACATGTTTTGGAAAAGAATATTTACACCTCCCGCTCGAACTTCATCTATGGTCCCGTGCCATTATTGAATGACATTTCTAAGACCGTATATGTTATCGATACGAAGACATGTCTTGAGAAAACATATTTTGGTATTTTCAAATTTTCTGATTTTTATGGGGTTTTGAAGGTTTTATATTTTTCTATTTTGTTTTGTTGGTTTTATATTTTGTATTTTGCTTTTGAAAATATATACACATATAGAGTAGATGATATAGTTTAAGAAGATGATGATCTGAGTACCGAGATAAGGATATCGAGCAGCGGTCGTAGAAGATAGAAGTCATCATCCCTAAAACTTTCACCACCAAAGCTTCCGAGGCTCTTGTATTGAAGAAAGAAATTGAACCATCGAAAGTGAGACTTTAGCGACTTCCCCCAAACCGAAAATCCTTTAGTGAGCAGATTCAAAGCTTTCTTTCAAGCTTCCCTTAGCGGTGCAGAGAAGCACACCATTATCATCGAACTTCTTGCTCCTTTTAAGAATAATCATCGTGATTCATCGTTCGAGGTTATATCATCCAATAGAAGAACGAAGAACGTATCATCCCACATATAAATAATCTTCTCGATTCCATATCCACTGAAGTCTGAAGCAATCCATACCACAAGTTGTCAAGAAACCACTTCCCCCAAGTAGACGAATTGATGCAGTCAGTCTCTTAAACTAGTGTAAAACCCTAAAATCTCAAATCGCGTAAAATGACAGTTTTGCCCTCCAACTTAAAATTTTACCAACTCGGGAAACACGTCAACATCATTTAACAAGTTATATGATTAATAATATTCCTACATTATGAAAGTAAGTAACTTATGATATAAATTAAAGGAACATAAATAATTATACTCCAAGTATCTAATAAACATGTCAATGTGTACATAACTAACCTAGACTTGAAACAAGACTAAATACATGATAAAAAGATAAGTTTGGAAAGTCATAAACTTGGTCCTTTCCCCCCCTCCTTGATGGCCGGTTTTTAGCCTCCAATTGAATGACCAAATCAATTTTATTAAACTCCCATTATTCTCATCATTTCATTTCTAAAAACACCAAGAAAACCCTAAGTCATTTCTCTCCTCAAAGTGGCGGCATCCTTTTAATTTCACCATTCAATCCGAAATTCATACAAACCAAGGTGTTCCAAGGAGGCTTGTGATCGTAGGTGATCGTCTAGTGGGTGTTGTGATCGTGTTTTGGTTCGATTTGGAGCTTGGACGTGGGTTAGATATTGTGGCCGTGGGGTTGTAGAACCAAGAGGAGGCTTGGTTTGATTTTTGTGGTTTGATTATTGTTCCTTGTCTCGTACATGCTACAAGGGTAACGTATCGTCATCTAAATCTATTCCTCTTTGTTTCTTAAATCCAATTCGTGGCTTATAATAAAACTAGGGCTTGTAATATGTTAAAGGATCACATAAAATCATAACTATGTTATCACATGAAGTAATGAACCATGAATACATAAAAGCCTTGAATCTAATTGTATGTTATTCGAATGATATAGATGATATAATATGAATACGAAAACTGATTTTGAGTCTTACATGTAGTCGACACATATATTGAATTTATAAAAGGGTTTAATGATCTTTTGAATTACATGTTTTCGTATATGATAAATGGAATTGATAACAAATGATTACGAGGGTGTTTTGATAAAATAATGGGGCGTATAAATGGATTTGGTGAAAGGGTTGGTTCGAATTGAAATTGGTGTCACAATAGGAGTCATGTAATCTTGTACTAATCGAGCTAAAATGGTTTAGAACGGATTCGTTAATCTTAATCTAAAAACTAGGGTTTATAATGTTTTATGACGATTTAATATAATTAAAGGGTTATTTTGTAAATTATGAAACTTGATGGATTAACTTGTTAATATACTAACTAAATGGATTAAATGAGTAAAATGAGTAAACTTACTATATTTACACTTTTAACCCTATACTTTGCAAAATTGACATTTTAAACCTTAAACTTTTGTAACTTGTCATAATTGATCCTTAAAGCATTATAATATTCATTTTCATAAATTAACTTGAGATAAGCAACTAAACTTACTAAATATGGAAACCTGCTATTTTTAGAAAGTTACTAATTATGGAAATCTGCTAATTCTGGAAAGTTACTAAAAATAGAAATCTGCCTAAAATAGAAAGTTTCCTAAAATAGAAAGTTACTTAAAATGGAAAGATTACTAAAATGGGAAAACTTGCTAAAAATGGAAAGCCGTCTTAAACGAGTGTTCTGATTCTTATAGAACGTTATCTAATTCATATAGGTTCCGGGCGTCGGGATTGATCTTCTTTATTGACTTTACTTTCGTTGTTGATTGCTTCGAATAAGGTACAGATATTCTATCCCTTTTCAGTAGGGATTTCTCCTGACTTTTCGATCATTGACTTTACTTCACTTATGATATCCTTTGCTATGATTTCCTTATGCTATGATCCTTTTGATATGATTCCGACTTAATCCTTTGATATGATTATACTCGCTATGATATTGGTTTCTTATGATTATGAACTCCTGATTATGAACCATCTGATTATGAACCTCTATGAACTTCGATATGAACTTTGATATGAACCTTTATGATATGATATGATTATGCTTTGACCCTTCAGTTTGATACCCGAGCCAAAATTTGTTTCCTAGTCAGGAAGGTAACTTTGACCGTGTCATTGATGCACCAATGGCATGACTTTAGTGTGGTTGAGTGATGTTCCACACCGTCCCCATTTTGATATGATTATGAGCTCACTATATGTATATGATTTGGCCATTATATGTTTTAGGGGGCGATGGATGCATCCTAGATTTGATTTGTTTCGAGGATTTGATCGATTGGAGCTTTGTTTGGTGAATGATGTCGGTGCAATCCGCATATTCACATTTCGGGAGCTAGCTACTCCATTTGTTACCGAGGTCTCCCTCCTATTATGTATGGTATTCCGAGGTCACCCTCCGAATACAATGGCTACTTATGATATGATATGATATGTTTACGGGCTCGGGTAGATTTACGATAACCCTTACACTTTTGATAAACCTATATTGTACCTTCTGTATTCCCCAACGCACCATAATCTGTATTACTTGTTCATTACTCAATACCCTTATATGATTTACTTGTACCAAGATATAGATACTCCATTACTTTGATCTGTCACACTTTCATTCCGTTACTTCAGACTATGGTTCCATTCACATACCGGGTTATTATATGTTATTTGGATTTGATTATGATATTCATGTTTATATGACTACTGATTACTCTGTACGATATGTATGTATGCGATATAAGATTTCACTATTGTCATCTAATGATATGCTATCTTACTGTTATGTGATCCTTTTGATTTGTCTGCTAATCATGCTTGTGTGAAATCGGTCGTTCATCTGTTTATCTTTTGTACCTCGTCGATTAATCTCGTGGACTATGACTATCCGTGGTATCCTTATCTGCTTGTTGTTGACCTGCCATGTTGCATTTCTGTTTATGCTATTGTTTGATTTGGTGGATGGTTCAACTTATGACGTCTAGCTTGTTAACTTGTTTAATTGCCCTGCTATGTATTTAATTCATTTAATTATAGTGTTCATAATGTATTCCTACTTGTTACTTGTGACTGCCATGTGTTGACTGCTGTTAGTACTTCCGCTGTTATGATATTGGTTATGTTTTCAATTAAGAGTTTTGACCTGTGTGAATTGCCATGCTCACTGATTTATTTATTGCTTCCGTTTTCCTGTAGATATCTGTTTGGCTTGTATGTATTTTGATTTCCTGAATTGAATGTATGACTTATACGTTGTGTGGATGCTATGCCTGCTATGTTTGCTTATGTTTTAGTTCTTGTATGTCTGATTTGTATGTGCTTGTTTATATGTCATCGATGCTTTGTTTTGTTTCGCTCTCCTTGTTATCTGTTCGTTTTGGATATCTGTATTATTTTGTTCTGCATGATCTTCTTTGACTCATTACTCTCATTTCGCTATGACTTTGTTATCCGTTCCTTTGTTTCATTTTGCATTTCAGATTTTATTTAGCTTTCGCTTTGTTATATCATTCCTTTGGGCTTTTAAGCTCGGTAGCATTTCTTTTCCTGCTGGTGGTTTTAGGTTTGAAGATGGGCTTTGATTGGGCTGAGAGTTGGATTATCTGAGTGGACTAACCCTAGTTACCTTACTATTTGGACTTGTTTTGGCGGGCTTTTGTCTTGAGATTCATTTTATTTTAACATTTGGAATTTGAAATTTCCCTTGTAAATCTTTGGTTATTATAACTTGGTACATTATTATTTAAAGATTTCCGCTTGAAAATTTTACTTGTATGTTCTGATATGACACCAGACTGTGACACTTCTACCCTTGTCGGGTTGGGGTGTTACAACTAGAGCTCACGAACCCGAATACACATATACCCAAAGACAAAGAAACTTATACCATCAGTAGCGATTAAGTCCAATAGCCAAAGAATAACCCCGATGAATACTTTTCTATCCCCAAAGAAAGTGTATGAAACTCAAGAACCCGGTACCGAATTCCCAAAGAGAGAATAACCGATAACATTGAAGAGGCAGGCCGAATCACTGATTATCTCTGCGGGTGACAATCTCTGCGGATGTCAACACCGGAATAAGTGATTATATCTCTGAATCACTGATTAAGCCCTCAAGTGAAGTAGCTGAACATCCCCAATGTACACAATCTCTCTCCCCTGATGATTGTGATAACATCAAAATCATCACACACTTGTGTACCTCTTTCATCTTCAGAAACTAACTCTTCCATCTCTTCCCCCACATAGTTGGAATAAGAACACTAAACGCCTTGAGTCAACCATTGAGTTTCTCTACGGTAATGACATTAGTCTTCCCGGGATATCTTCAATCACTTAGAAGTATTAAGCTCATCAAGTTTACTCGCGTTTTGATGCGTGTCTCCTTCCCCCTTGCTCGTTTTGACACTTCAGAATCAGCAACACTTTGTAAGCCCAGATACTTGAAATCTTTTGAGAAGAATACTTGAAGTCTTTGTGAGAATCAACTTGCTAAAGAATGTGAGCAAGTCTAATTGGGGATTAAATTCGACATATCTCTCTCCCCCAATTAGTGCTCTACCCTAAACCGACAATCTGTTTGATAAATGCCAAGATTAAGAAGAAGTCTTTAGATCGTTAAATGCAACTCGTCTTTAGTCTTTTAACATGTAGCAGAAACTGTAGAACAGACTGTAGACTCGACCTTCTTCAATATTGTCCAGTGGGGGAATAGAAAGTCAACATCTTCAACTCACCAAATGCATTCCCGTTTAACTTACATCTTGCAAATCCCCTTAACTAAAATCCCTCCCAATCAAACAAGAATAGAAAGATGTTCATCAAGGAAATCAGCAATCAGCCCACAACGAACACACTAAATGGTAACACCAAACTACCAATCACATCAAACAAGAACAGAGAGATTGTTAGGAATCATCATGTTGATGTGTAAGTGAAGCATTAACCGGAAACACTTTGTCGTTAAACTCATATCAGCTTGTGAAGATGTCAACCAACGGCTCTTAGAAGAAAACTCCATGCGAAGATGACCCGATAAGAAGAAGCTCGGTTCTTACATGAGTTTGGAGCCGTTTGACCATTTATTCTCAGATAACAATCAACCATGCAGTAAATTCACACTTCTTCTCCCCCTCAAGAATTGCATACGGAGTTGCCATTCTTGATTGAACAAGTGAATGTCTTCAACAAATGTAGTCTATTCACACTTCTCCCCCGCAAAATTAGCACAGGATGTCGCCATCGTCATTCTGATTGAGCAAGTGGAATAAGAAAACAATCAACATGAGCCTTGTTCACTTGAGAATTGAAGCGCATGGAAAAAGCATGAAGCATGTTGACGAGAATGGTCATAAATAAGAAGATTTCTCTTCTTGCAAAGATAATGCGCACTGAAGCGTACACATTTATTTTCTTTGGAGAACGAGGCTTGAACTGTTGTGTTCAAACGTCATAAGAAGATTTCTCTTCTTTCGAAGATAAAGCGCACTGAGACGTACACTTTTCTTTTCTTTAGAGTACGAGGCTTGAACTGATTTGTTCAAACGTCATAGCAGATTGAATATCAAGGTTGAGTAACTTGAACCCGTGAGTAATGAGATATCAATCCATTTGTTATCCATACTTTAAGTGAGTCCATGTAGTGAAGGATCGAAGTATCTGCAACTGAGTAAGGAATACCTGCACTAACATTACAAACTTGATTGCATATATGTTGGTTAGTGACATTAGTATCCAAATCCTTTGGGGCTTCACTGTCAACCTTGATTTTGCCATAGGAAAACAGTTTTCCGGTAGGTATCCACCTAAGTCCAGCATCCTTAAACATTCTATCTGATGGTATCCACTTATGGCAAGGTCTAGGAGTGTTAAGCTTCTTATGCACATTGGAAGACTTATCGATATTCCTAGACTCCAAAGATTTAGCAGCTGGTATCCATCTAGGCAAAGTTTTTTGTTTGTGTTGCTTCATAACATGTTGAACCTTAGTCACGTTAGTAGTCTTAGTGGATTGTACCTTAGCATGTGAATTAGGAGAATGTTTCTTATTCGGAAAATACTTAGAATTTCTAGTTTCGTTTTCAACATGCTTAGCATCATATCTACTCTTAGATGCAAGCTAACCCCTAGTCATTTGAGTGTTCCTAGGTAATGGTTTACAACTACTAGTAGTGCCTTAAAAACTGATAGAATTCCTCACCCTATGTCTTGCACCTAAAATTCCATCTTTTTGAATCTGTGCCTTTTTCCTAGCTTCTTCTAGATAATAGTTCTTCCACAAGTCATTCATATTATATGAATTATGGGTTTTAATGCTTGATTTTGACACTGTTTTCGAACTATTCCTAGTCGTCTTTGGGAGTAGAAGTGGCTACTTGTTGAGGTTAAGCGAACTAGAAGCCTTATTCTTAGGTAACTCGGTGAAGTGACCGGTTTTGACAAAACTTTTATCGCATCAACTTGGGAGGCAAACCGTGTTTTTGAAAATTTTGGTCTTTCGGATATAAGCGCAGAGGGTCGCCTAACAACGGACCGGTTTCTAATGGCATGAGAAACTGGTTTCCCCAAGGTTGATGGTTTTGTAAACTTAGTGTTCACAATTTTCCCTCATGCTTTTCTAAGCTCATTTTTAAGGCAACAATAGCGAAACTCTTTTCACAAGTTGAGCTTTGAGTTCATCAATTTTGCTATCAAAGAGTTTTATTGTTCCATTGACTTAGTTCTAGCTTCTTTGATGAGTCACTTAGTTCTATGTGATGCTTTCTCAAAGACTCATTTTCCTTTAGTAATTTGGCCACACAAACCGCTAATTCATCATTTCTCATTTGAATATCATCAATAACATTAACATCGAATTACTTGTAACCAAATTACTTTTCACATGCATATTAGAAATATGTTTTTCAAATTGTTGATAGTCGAGTTGTTGGCTTGAAGATGAGCTTTTAAATTGTTTATTTCAAAAATTCATGAAATTCGTGAAATTCGGATTTTTACATGGTTTCTTAGTTTGAAAACTTTCCTCCTTTCTTTGTATTGCAATTTCAAGAGAAATGCAATGTTTTCAAGTTTTGAGAATTTGTTTGAAAGTTCATCAAAAGCCTTTTTATCAACCATATCATTTGTTTTGAATTTATTAGTCTCGGCCTCAACCAAGGAACATTTATCGAATCATGTTCAAGATTAAGATCGGTTTGCTTAGGTATATTAGCGGATGCACTATGTTGAGCAGTTAATGGTACCTCATCACATGACACCTGCTCATTTGTCGGTCTGATATTTGCATCCACATCATGTGTAACAAGAGTCATTGAACAACTAGCTGTTTCAAACTTAATCGCCTCTGAGCCTCTGTATTCAGTGTTAACTGATCCATCATCTGATGCCTTACCGATCTCAACACTACAATCTATTGATTGTACCCGACATTCATTCACCTTTCTGATCACCGCATCCACTTCTTGTATGACCGGAATTACTGAGTAGCTGGTTACATCATTCTTAGTTGTCTCTGATATTCTGCATTCAGCAACACCCAACCTTTCAACTGATATATTACCCGACTCATCACAACTATCTCTCAACTGCACCTGACACTCATCCACTTTTTCATCTTTATGTGTAACTTCCTCAATGTACTTCTCCACATTATCCATGAGTTGGATGAATGTCTCAATGAACACGCTAATTTCCATTCCAGTGTGTCTCTTGAAAGACATTCCAGTCAGGTCTTGATCATAATCTGATGTAAATTCCCCACTTATGAATGACTGAAATTGGTTGTGGTTCACTTGAAGTGCAGCACTGGAACTATCCTTTTTAACCTTTTCTTTATCAAGTTTGTAATATTTAGTATTTCACTAACACATCATATCAATAGCATATGGGGCGTTCACAATAGTTTAGAGAGAGAAAGTTCTAGAGAGAGAAATGGAAGAGAGTTGGGAACTATGTGAAACAAAGAAAAATGGTATAGAAGCTCCAACCCTCTACCTTGAGAGGTAGAGGGTATTTATAGTGTCTTATAAATAAACGCCACCTACGGGCTGTGGATCAGGCATACAGTGGGTAAAGACCCGTCCGTCCTCCACGGTGTTACTTAACAAACTACTTACTAACATAACATAACTACGACTACGAGCTTTCTATTGAATGCTTATACTTGAGGTGACCGACTCTTTAACGACTGAATTTTCTAATTCCTAACAATCTCCCCCTAAGGGAGGTCACCTCAATTTACAATGAATACAAACAGATATTACATTAGATTGTTCTAGGATTCTTTATTAAGTCATTTGCTCAGTAGCTCGTAGTCTTTGATTCTTCATTATTGCTCGTACTCTTTAATATTGTTAATGCAAAAAATCATTCTAAGAAGGCTAAAAGGCAAAGGCAAAAGAAAGTTAGAAAACAGTGGAAACCCATAGGAAGAACATTTAGTAAGATAGGTTATCAATGGGTACCTGTTGGCCATAAGGTTAATCAGACAATGCCCACTAGAAAATGGATGCCTACTAGTAGAACTATTCCCTTAAGAAGTGAACATACTTTGAATAGGGCAAATCGGACACTAGTCTTGCATCTATTCATAATGATTCCATTGCTTCTATTTCGATATGGATGTTTCTATTTCGATGTGGGTGTTCCAATCACGCTTACTAACCAAATGGAACCCATTCTTGCATGGGGATCCCAATTATCCAGCTTATCCATTCTTGTCTGTGTTCAACTGCAGATCGTTCAAATCATTCTGTGGTACCGGACTCGAGTTGTTCCAAGCATATGATCGGAGACCGGTCGAGGCTCATGAACTTCGTGAGTAAATTCATCGGAGACGATTAGATTCGGAACGACCATTTTGGAGCTATTATGGGTTATGGAGATTATGTGGTTGGTAAAGTGTGATTTCTAGGGTATATTATGTGGAAGGTCTTGGTCACAACTGCTCTCTGTTGGTCAATTCGTGATTCCGATTTAGAAGTGGCTTTTAGAAAACATTCTTGTTTCGTTAGAGAACTTGATGGTGTGGAATTATTAAGAGGTACTCGAGGTTCAAACCTATACACCATCTCTATCGACGACATGATGAAGTCCTCTCCAATCTTCTTTGTCAAAAAGGCTTCTAAAACAAAGTCTTGGTTATGGCATCGTCGTCTCAATCACTTGAGCTTTGGTACCATAAACAACCTTTCCGTAAAGGATCTTGTCGAGGTTTACCCAGTTAAAATATGAAAAGATCATCTTTGCTTAGCTTGCCAATTGGGAAAAAGCACGAAATATGCCCACAAACCAAAACCCACAAACTCAGAATGGAAGTTCTTCATACCCTTCATATGGATCTCATGCGGACCAATGAGAGTGCAAATGATAAATGGGAAGAAATACATTCTAGTAGTTGTTGATGACTACTCTCGATTTACTTGGGTAAAGTTTTTAGGACAAAGGATGAAACTCGGATGTCATCATCAAACTAATCAAACGACTTGAGTTCGACTCAACAATACGATGTAATTGTTCGAATGCACAATGGCACGAGTTTGTTAACAAAGACTTAATTCGCTTTTATGAAAGTGTTGGAATCGGTCATCAAAGAAGTGTTCCACGAACTCCTCAACAGAACGGTGTAGTTGAAAGACGAAATCGAACTCTTGTAGAAGCCGCAAGAACAATGCTTATTTATTCAAAGGTTCCAATGTTTCTATGGGCTGAAGCCATTGCCACTGCTTGCTACACCCAAATCGTTCCCTTATTCACACCTCTCAATGAAAAACTCCATATGAACTTATTCTTAAACGAAAACCTGATCTCTCCTACCTTCGTGTGTTTGGTGCCTTGTGTTATCCAACGAATCATGTTCAAGACTTAGGAAAATTAAGAGCAAAGGCAGATATTGGAGTTTTTGTTGGTTATGTACCAAACAAGAAGGGTTACAGAATCTTCAACAAAAGAACCCGAAATATCATGGAAACAATTCACATTACGCTCGATGAGTCGACCGGTCATATGGCTCTGGAAAATCCAGCCTGGACCCGCACTTCAAAACAGTCCCATTGGTTCATCCTCGCTTGTACCAAATCCCTCTCCAAAGAACTCCATATGTACCTCCAATCAAGATGATTTGAAGAAATTGTTTGATCCGATGTTTGATGAACACTATGAGCCAAGTGCTAATGAATCAATTCCCACAATGAGGTCGCTCATATCCTCGTGAATGAAGTCAATCCTTCGGCCTCAATATCACTAAGTCAAGAAGCGCTGCTGCGATCACTGTCTCATCAACAAATCATCAATCTTCAAATGTACATCATGGAACTGCTTACGGCATCAATGATGAAGTTAATCCATTTGCTACTCCTCAAGATGCTCCATTTGAAAACATATTTGCTCCTCGAATCATCATCGAACCATCTTCTTCGGAGACATCGACTCTGCTACTTCATCCCTCAACAATGACCACATGAACACCTCGGAAAATGGACTCACGATCATCCATTAGACAACATCATTGGAAATCCTCTTGTCCAAGATCCACACGGAAACAAGCGGCAACCGATGCCTTATGGTGCTTCTTCAACTCCGTACTCTCTAAGATCGAACCAAAGATGTTAAAACCACCATGAATGAAGACAGCTGGTTCAATGCTATGCAAGAAGAAATTCATGAGTTTGATCGACTTGATGTATGGGAGTTAGTACCTGCTCCAGATTGTGCTATGATCATTGCTCTAAAATGGATCTTCAAAGTGAAACTTGATGAGCATGGTGATGTGTTAAAGAACAAGGCTCGATTGGTTGCAAAAGGATACCATCAAGAGGAGGGTATTGACTTTGAAGAATCATTTGCTCTTGTTGCTCGTTTCGAGGCACATATTGAGGGGGAGCAAACTTTTGAAAACCTCATCCTTCCTCAAAATGTTTTATCTAAAGTAAATTGATTGGGAATTGATGATGATCATTTTAGAAAATGTTAATCAAAAGATTGGACCTGTCATTCTTAATCTAACGATTTCAAAGATCTCTTGCCTCCTTATGCTAAAACAATTTCTGAATTATATGCATATGTTGAGGGGGAGCATTTCTAAAGTTATCAAAACAATTGAGATACAAAATGCTTTGATTTTATATCACAAGTATCTTGATTGATTTTCAAATGGTTTTCAATTGGTTTCAAGGCGGAAGAACTATACCAAAAGACTGACCAATCCTACTTTATACATGGTGAAATAAGGATGATAAGGTTAGGTTATGGTCCCATGATCCGCCGTAACGGAGGGATCTACCAGGACAATCCACTAGTTAGTGTAGAAGTCCTTAGGTATGATGATAAAGGAGAAAATGAGATATGGGAAGAGTGTGGATCGAGACAGAGCTAGTAATGGAATAAACCCAACAAGGTTCTAGCTATGAAGTCTCGGTAAGCAATTGAAGGGTTGAAGAATGAAAAGAATTGAATGAGAAAATGGTGAAAAGAAATAGCCCTCCATTTATTCAACCATAGGGCAGAAACCGGGTACAATTCATATGCTACTGATGGTAACATCGGTATTGAAGACAAGACGTCATGGACCCAGTGACGCTCTGCACTACAACTTCCTAAACCACTCAAGTTCCTCTTATAAGGGCTTGTTTCATTCTCACGGGGAACCTACATTAACTATCGACCTTCTCTTAAAGTTTGTTGATATTGAAGAAGGAGACCCTCTCCCTAGTCTCCGGCATAGGAACCAAATGTGCACAATTGAGTCTAGAGCCACGAGATCATCAATAAATCTCTTTAGGAAACTGTCAATGAAGACTCTCTGTTTTACACAATGTGGAAAGAGAGATTATATCTTATGAGTCCTTCGCATTATCCTTGTGGTATTGCCAGAACATCTGAGTGATATGCTAACATATTCACAATGAAGATGGAAAGCCTTCTTGAGCCATCATCAAACAAGCTCCTGGTAGGTGGCATGTGAGATCTATTCAATAGATCAACCATGTGACAACTGAACATAAACAATGGGGCGATTCAATCTGTTGAATCAATCCTGGTTTAGGTTATGGATTGACGGATACCTTTGAAAAACCGGTCGTTGTGCTTAAAAACTCTTTTCTTTAGCACATTGACTGTGTACAAATTTCTCAAAATAAAAGATGTTTATGATTGATAATTGATTTTCATTAAAACCTTCGTTGTATTGCAAAACAATTTATAATTGAGCGATACACCATTGTTTTCAAATCTCTTTCATCAATCGGTGAATCTCAAATTATTTGGTTCACTCACTCCGTGTTGTCTTCTTTGAGACGTTCCGGATTGAGAATAGCTAGAGCAAATTGCGAAACTCATCAAGGAAATTCTTTGAATTCTACCGATCACGTGCAAGATTTGTATTGATCAACGGAGAACCGTGGGCCGTGTACCTCAATTCAACAAAAGTGATCAAAGAAACTTTCATGCGCTTTATTGCTAATCACATGTATGCAGTACGCCCGACGGTTGCGGTGATCGAATGAAGCGGTCAATCCATAGCCGCATGCTCGCACATCACATTCATATCCAAAGAAATCATGATTAGTGCATCAATGACTCGATATTTTCACTCCATGCTACGCTTTCTACCGCTACCAATATCATGAATCAACGAAAGCTTCCGCTACTCGATAAGAAGAAATCATGATCCGAATGTGAGCATGTCGGTCCAAAAGTCACAACATCACATAATACCAACATCACAAAGGAAGAGTCGAGATCTAATATGGTGATGATCTCAAAGCGAGCTCAACAATCATTCTCATGTGGATCAATTAATGACCTCCACTTAGAATTCCCTAACATGCAATAATGAAGAATCAAAGACTACGGGCTACTGAGCAAAGGACTTAATCAAGAATCCTAGAACAATCTAATGTAATATCTGTTTGTATTCATTGTAAATTGAGGTGACCTCCCTTAGGGGGAGATTGTTAGGAATTAAAAAATTCAGTCGTTAAAGAGTCGGTCACCTCAAGTATAAGCATTCAATATTAACTGGGGATTTGACCGCATTAGACAAAGCATTCACACCACATTCATGATTAGTAATAGAATTGACGCAGACATCATTACATGGTTTGCAAATAGTATTAGAAATCGAATTAATTACAGTACGCCTATGGCTAATACTAGAATCAACACGATTCGTTTTATTCAAATTCTCCCTACGGTGATCTTCTACTTTCTTCCAATGCACATTCTTAGCTTGCGAGGCCCTATCATTCCTTGTATTGCCTTGAGACTTTGACCCGCTCGCTTTAATGTCACCGATTACTCTGTAGAGGAATGAGAACATTAGTTGGTTTTGCTACTTTTGTCTTTCCTGCTTTGATGTCTTTGGGATGTGAACTATTCGAAGGCACATTGAGGTTCACTTTCTTAACACTGGAGGTGCTGGGATCTGAACTACTAAAGTTCACATTCATAACATTGGGCATTGAATGATTTGTATACTTGGCATTAGGCATAGAACAGGGTATCAAGGGGTTGACTTGCTCACCTAGGGATTTAGGACATATTGTAATTAAGCATTCTAGAAGTTCTTGAGATCGTTTGGCATATACGCATGCATGGCCAATTGCATTATCAAGTGTTTTCACTAATTTATCCTCTTCTACAATCTCACGGAGACATTCTAGACTATCCTTAAGGTATGAGAAATATGTTTGAATGGCAAGTTTGTTATTCCTAAGGTGAGGAGGAACATAATTCACGTACAAAGCATATTTATTACAACCATGCACCTTTGATGGACCATTCTCCCATTGGTCATTGGCATTTTCCTTTTACACGACTCTTGATTCTCAATTTCCTTTTGCAACGGGTTATTTGTTCATTATTTTTATTACGAGTGACTTTTATTGACTCAAATAACTCATTGAAATGACGTTTAACCTTTTCATTTTCTTCGAGAAAACTCTCATTTTCCTTTTGTAAAGCATTGACCAAGTTTTGTAGATGAAAATTTTGAGAATTCGAGAATCTAAAGGAGGAGGCATTTGGGAGCCGACACATTGTTCATTTCACCCTTTAATTGAGAGATTTGGGCTTTCAACTTTCGATCGTGATACAATGAGCTCGATCGTGATACAATGAGCTCGAATCATTCATCTTTACTAATTTCAAAATCGCATCAAATTCAAGAACATCCAAAGATGTCTTGATATTTGAGGTTTTAACAATTTCTTCCAGATGTTGATATTTTAATTGCAAAGGAAGATGCTCAACTTCTAATTTAGAAAACTGTTTTACCAGGTTATCATGATCATCCTGTTCAACTTTATCATGCAGTTTAGAGTTAGTTTTTTCAAGCTCAATGACACGATCATGGGAGACTTTCAGAGCAACACATCTTGAGTAATACATTCAGAAATAAGAGTCTCATTCAATGTATGCAAGTACTTCCTCTCAATCTCATTATATTTTGATGCTCGCTCATAGTCACTAACCTCAACTATCATTGCATCAAATTCCTTTTCCATTCCTTTAATATCTAAATCTATCCCCTTTTTAAGACTCTCAAATTAATCTTTTAGTTGTTTAAAGAAAGGCATGACCTCAGTTAGATAGCATTCTTTTGTTTGCTCAAAACCCCTTTCCCCTTCAGTAATCCCAGTGGGTGTGATCCTTTTCTTACAAGTTTTCTCAAAATCGACAAATAGTTGAAAAATAACATATTGACTGATTAAGGTCTTGCTCTTAGTGGCAATAGTTCTAGGAACTAAATGCATTGGTGTATTTGGAGGATACACGATCAGAGGCATTTTCCTAAGGGAGGGTTTGTTTCAACAAGATTTTCACTTTTTGCTTATCTAAGTCCCTTTTCCGAATACTTTTCGTGTGTTAACAACGTTTGAGGCTTAAATTTGTTTAAGGAGATCCAGTTTTCCTTCTTGTAATCATGGGGTTTGATCATTATGTTATTCTTTTTACATTCAGGATCATCTAGCTTCTTATTCATTTTCTCCCTAGGTGCATCATCTAATTTTAGGCTTAAGGATTTCATTACCATCTAATTTTAGTGCACTCAACGCAACTAGGTTTCTATCTAGGCTTAAGGATTTCATTACCATCATAGATTACCTTATGAGCACTTTTAGCCTTTTTAATGACCTCTGGATTTGGTTCCTCAACAAGGGGAGTACTATGCTTATCACTTTAAACTCTGTGCTTAGTGATTAAGTGAGCAGTTTGAATAGTATTTCCTTGTACGTACAACTTATTTTCAAGCTTGTTTTTCAAGGTTTTTAGATTAGAAAATCATTCAAAAATTTTGATTCCTTAGCACGTAATTCTTGCTTAAGCATTTTAACATTTTCTTGAAGTTCTTGTTTTTGCTTAGCGCTTTAGAAAGCTTTTCTTGTAAGGAGTTTAACTCTTGTTTTAATACTTCTCTAAACTTACTTTGTCTAATAGTTGCACGCATTTGGTCATCCATCTCCGCTCACGAGTGGTTAACTCAAACTTAGCTCGTTGTTCATAAATAGCAACACGTTCTTTATAAGCATTAAGTTCGTAGATATGACTCATCGTGGGTACATGCGGTGTATTCGTCAAAAGCATAGTCATCATTAATCGCATAAGATACATCACATGGTACAATCTCACTTTCACTTTGTTTCACATATTGATCATATGGGACAACATCGACATTGCCCATATTTTCAATATCGACTCAATAATTACAGCTTGATTGTACTTCATCATGTATCTTTGCTCATCAACTTCATCGATAGTTTAAGTACCTCAAAAATGATTTTGTCTTTGGATGGACCAGCTTGTGGTGATGAAACTTTGGAGAAGCCATAGGTGAGATGCTAGCCATGAAGATTGTTTGAGCGATGGGTTCATCATCTACATCGAGTCAAATGCATCACAATCGCCTACTTGAAAGGCATTCGATGATTATGACCAATCTCATGAATTGGTTGCTCACCAACATCAAGATCATATGTCTTGGCATTCCTTCAAAGAAGAAACAAGAACTCCTCTTCATCCAAAGTCGCTCCATTGTCCCGAGCTTGCACTAGCAACATCTTATCCTCAAGTACTCGGCATTCGAGGGCGCTTTGGTGATGTGCGCTTGCAATATGTCCCTCACCACCACAGCTTGTAACACTTGATCGGCTTTACTTGTCCTTGATTTCCATTCCTTCCCTATTCGATTTGCGGAAAAACCTCTACCAACTCCACCTCTTCCTTGTTCATACTGCCTTTCTTGAACATGTTGTACCATAACCTTTCCGTCTCTGACGGTGGCCGATTGTGTAGATTAGATGTTGTTCGAGGTTGTTGTTGGTGTGTGGGAGAGTTCATGTTTTGACCGATCATGAGAGCCGGTTGATTAATGAAGTTTCCACGTGTGCATCAAAGATCGCCTTGTTTGAACATTGGGTCTGGAATGAGTTTGTGATTACCATTACCCATGGGTATGACTTATGAGGCTTTGGTTGTGATTCCTATGTTTGAGTAGAAGGCGGTTGAATCATTCGATGAGCTTGTCTCTCCCTGGTTGGTTTTGAACCGATTAAGAATCCTTTTTCAAACATAGCATGTCTCTCGCTCGAAGAAGGAATGCATAGAGTTGCTCATAGTTTGTATTCTTCAATCCTTTGGTTAGCTTCACGTAGTGACAAACTTGTGCCATTCGGGATTCATGTTGTTTACAAATTTAGAGTTCAACTGAATGTTTGGCATGGTCATTCGATATTCCTCATGTCATTGACAAGCTTGTGGAATCTCACGTAATACTCATAGACGCCTCATATGGTTTCATCTTGAAGTGCTCAAACTCATCATAGAATTGTGATTCTCTGTCTTCCATAGTTAATTCGAACTGCATGTAAGCATCTTGACATTATCCCACACCGCCTTGGCTTCGGGTTGTGATTGATTAGCTTGTAGATATCTTTTGGAAGACCTTGAAGTACGATGTTAGAAGCCCCGATATCGCATCAAATCTCTTTTCTCCTTATCATCGAGCTCATCATACGCCTTTGGCCTGTCTAGTCCAAAATCATAGTTCCATCTGCAGCAGATCAATTATGTCTCTTGTAGTCTCAACCGATAAGGTCCTTCATCAATCGATTTGAGAATGTTGACCCCATTTTCCTTTCCAAGACAAGATGATCGATTCTTTGAGCCCAAGAGTCGTAGTCGGTTCACATCAAGCATGGGTGGGCGAGTATCGAACCAAAGCTTGAACGTCCTCGACCATCAAGAAATAGTAGGAACGATGTTTGCCATGATTACAAGTTCTGCGGGATTTTACTATTCTTTGATTAAACCGAAATTGATTCTTTCACGGATTTTACTAAACCAAAAGAACAACCGTAAGAATGTATCACGAAGAAGTAACAAGCTGAAATAGACAAGTAGCAAAACACACAACTCGCTTAGTTATCAACTCGCTAAACAACCAACTCGCCAAGGAGACAACTCGCTAAGGAATCAATTAAGCTAAATAGCCAAGTCGCATTAGCATCAACTCGCAACATCCGTCAACACGCTTAATGGAACAAGTCGCTAAATAGCCAACTCGCTTTAGTATCAACTCGCAAGATACACAACTCGCTTAATGAAACAAGTCGCTTTAGAACTCAAGTCGCTTAAGGAAACAACTCGCTTAGAACCCAAGTCGCATGAAAATCAACTCGCTAAATAGCCAAGTCGCATATACTAACTCGCATACAGAAACAAAGCAACTCGCTTTTAAGAAAAACAAGTCTGAGACTCAACTCGCTTCGTCCTATGTTCACAAATAACCACTTTATCAATCAAAAACAACCAAACCACAATGATTTAAGCCTTCCAATTCAAAACATAAACACATATGATGATCCTAAGCACAAAAGTACAAGCAAAATTCAAACTTTAACACTAGAATTTGTCCAAATGAATCAAACTCTCCTCAACCCTTAATACCCCAAAAACCTTATGAAATCTACCAAAACAAAGAGCATGAAAGATGAGTGATCAAACCATGGCTCTTGATACCAATTGTAATATTTAGGATTTCACTAACACATCATATCAATAGCATATGGGGCGTTCACAATAGTTTAGAGAGAGAAAGTTCTAGAGAGAGAAATGGAAGAGAGTTGGGAACTATGTGAAACAAAGAAAAATGGTATAGAAGCTCCAACCCTCTACCTTGAGAGGTAGATGGTATTTATAGTGTCTTACAAATAAACGCCACCTACGGGCTGTGGATCAGGCATACAGTGGGTAAAGACCCGTCCGTCCTCCACGGTGTTACTTAACAAACTACTTACTAACATAACATAACTACGACTACGAGCTTTCTATTGAATGCTTATACTTGAGGTGACCGACTCTTTAACGACTGAATTTTCTAATTCCTAACAAAGTTGTTGTTCTAATTGTTCTAAGTTCAATAGTAATGTTCCCGTTAATGTGGATAAGTCTTGACGGAAAATGGCAATGCATGTTCGTTCCATTCTTATCGGTGTAAGTAACATGAGGTGTGAGTGAAGTTGTTGATAAGGTTCAATGCTACTTTCCTTTTGCATGGCATTCAGCAGCCTCGAACAGTGCAAATCTTTCTCATTGGACTCGAGCATGAAGAACTCACATCATCATTGATTGATTCAATCATCTTTAATCGTTCGATGTAGCATACATTATCATTGTTGTCCACAAGATCATACAAAAGTACTTCAAATTATCGGGTCAAGAGTGTAAGACATGATGTTGTAGTATACACGGGATTTTACAAGTCTATGATTTAAACCGAGAAATAGATTGTTTCGCGGGATTTTACAAAATCAGGAAGAAACGGTGATATAGAGACCAATAGAACGTGTTAAGATAACTGATGGATCGACACAATGATAGACAATTATGTGTTAGGTGTTATAGTTGTTTGTAGGATTAGCAGAGATGTTGTTTGGTTGAGATTTGGATTGGTTTATGCATGATTTTTCAGAGAAATTTAGGTCAAAAAGCATAAAAACCTCAATAACTTCTGTTCAGAGCGGATTTAGGCCTCGAAGGTTGTTCATTCGGCGTGCCATTCTCCTCATTCTCACGGTCGTTTTAGGCCTCGAAGGTTGTTCAGAGCGGATTTAGGCCTCGAAGGTTGTTTATAGCCGTTTGAAGTTTTGTCGGGAAAAGTCAACAAGTCGCTAGAGACAAGTCGCTAACAATTTACACTACAACTCGCTAACAATTTCTGAAGCAAGTCGCTAACCTCACCAAGTCGCTAGCCGTAGTGGAGAATCCACTAACTTGTACTATTTGTCGGCTTCTCTCAATAGACAAGTCGCTAGGCTCAAGTCGCTAACAACAAACACTGTAACTTGCTAACTTTTACTGAAGCAAGTCGCTACGATGAAAAACACTACGATAACCAAGTCGCTAGCAAGAAAAACTTCAAAAACACACTTTTCAATCCAAAACAAACTCAACCACGGTGATTCAAGCTTTCCAAATCAAAACCCAAGAACTTACAATGATTCTAAACACAAAAGTACAATCAAAATCCAAACTTTAACACAAGAAATGATCCAAATGATGCAAAAACCACTAAACTTTTTCAAACCCAAAAACCATATAAAACCACTAGAAATCCAAGGATATGTAAGAGAGATGATCAAACCATGGCTCTTGATACCAATTGAAGTATATTGGATTTCACAAACACATCATAACATATCAAATGGGGCGTATGGTTTAAGAGTTTAGAGAGAGAAAGTGGGATGGGAGCCTTTCTAGAGAGAGAAAGTGAAAGAAAACTTAGAAGGTTAGATTAATAATGAAAGGTCCAACCCTCTACCTTGGGAGGTAGAGGGTATTTATAGTTACATACAATACGTCCTCCTTCGGACTGTGGATCAGGCATACAGTGGGTAAAGACCCGTCCGTCCTCCACGGTGTTGCACTAAGCTAATAACTAAGCTACTAAACAGTAAATAACGATATGTCTATGAGCTAACTTGTGCTAGACTATAGTTGGGGTGACCGACACTTCACTATGGAATTTCCAATTCCTAACACTATCCAAAACAAACAGCAGTACTAACTTTTAACTATCAGTACTAACTGCTATACCTAGCAATACTAGCAGTACAACTTATACCTGCAGTATTAAGTGTGAAGTTTAATATTTCCCAACAATCCTCCCCTAAACTTATGATTAGCCTTTAATGACAAGTTTCTTTTAAGTGGTCTCTGAGGATTCTTCCAGACACTACTTTCTTCTTGTAGTCGTCATGGCTTCATCACACTGTTTCCTGATCTTCCTTATTAGCTCTCTTGCCATCCTTGAGTCTTCATCCACCGTAAGTTTTGAAGATAGCATAAACACCAAAATTCTAACTCTGAGAGGATATTCCATTTCTACTAGCATAAACACATATGTACCATCAGTTGTAGATACATGATGCACACCAGATGTGTCATACAATCTCCATATAGTATCTCTGTCTAGAACATGAAATTTCCAGAGACTATCAAATGGATCAGTTTCAAATAATCTAACCAACTCAGTCCATAGCTCTAGTTCCTTGTTATTTTTAAAGTCTGCATGGTTGAACTTTTCTTTGACTAATTCCCACAACTTTACAAGATCACCTCTATCAAATGCCTTGACTATATCAGAAAAAGTCTTGTATATTTCCACATTTACCAAAAATTTATCCAAAAATTTACCAAAAAGTCTTGTATATCTGATGATCTTCTAAAATTTACCAAAAATTTATCTGTATGAATTTCCCAATCAATAATGGGATTTTTTGACTGCAAGGGTTCAACAAACACTGCATCTGGAACAGCTATCATCATCTGTTGAAGTTGTTTATCAGTAATTTCTTCTGGTATTTCAACCTCTTTTAAGAAGTATCTTCTTCAACTTTTTGATTATTTTCTGATTCTGATTCAAATGATGTTGCTTTCCTTTTAAGACAGCTTTCTTCAGTATCAACTCTGGTTGGAGTAGCAATACCTAGATCACTAGCAGTATCAACTAGAATACCAGCAGTACCTTCTTTATTTTGTACTGCTTGTGTAATAATTCTTCTAGATGTAGCAGTATCAACTCTAACTCCTATCTATCTTTCTACCCTTTCCACATTCTTTACAAGGTTTTCAACATCAACTGGTTGCTTTATGTCTTGATAAACTTGCTCAGGTTTCTCATCATCATGTCCCATATCAGAATCCATCCTCCCTTGAATATTTGCATCATAGTCTTCTTGAGATTTCCTCCCCTAATTGGAAGAATCTTCTTGATCCATGTCTTCATCAGAACTTTCTGAGCTCGATACAACCAGTTTTACTCTTTTTGGTTATTGAAGTAACTTTACCTTGAGCTGCAACATTTTCACTTAGCCGAGCACATACAACCCTTGATATTATATGGTGAGATTAGCCTTATCCATTTCCCAATTTTTACCCCAAATCCACCAAATTATGAGTGTGCCGGTAGCTTGTAAACTTTTGAACTTGGCCTTTGCATCATTTCGAGACCATAGACGAGGTATGTTGAGTTAGCTCGATGTATTTGGATTTTTCAGTTTAAGAAGGCAGTATTATAGGATTATCACCCAAATAGCCTACCATTATGTGTCTATCGATTAGTCACCTCGACTTCTCGACCCCCATGTGAAACCCTTTTGTTGCACTCACCTTTAGTGCAAGATACCCCTAGATACACCCTTCTGAGCCATTCCTTTCATTCCGTTAACCCAATATATTGTTTCAATACACCTATACACCTTAGCCTACCCTATAGTCTTTATTTGTAATTAGGAAGTCATCATTTGCCTAAGTTCAAGGTTCAAGTGGAAAGGTTCGGGAATCACATTTGCGTCGACGACATATCCTTAAAGATCATTGAATACCCCTGAATTCCCATTGTTCATCTCAAGTGGGGGGATGTTATGTTATTATGTTTATGTTGATTCAAAAAATAATAATAAACAAAATAGTTATTATATTGTTTGTTTATTGTAAAGTGCAATGTTATAAGCACTATGTTATGAGCTTTATAGAGATTTAGTATCGAGGAGGCCACCTCGGTCACATTCGAAGATTGGAGTTAGTAAATGCACCAACAGTTGAAGAAAAGGTAGTCTGCCTATCATGACGTCCTCTAATGACACATCTACCTAATATTTCATGATCCGGTTTCTTAACTTCAAAGCTTGAACTTTGGGCGGACGGTAAGTGGTGATGACTTAGTTATGGATTTAGACTACCTGCTTGATTTTTATTTTTCACCATTTATATATCCGATGTCTTATCCTACCCTTTTAGTCATGAAGCGTGTCTAGGTGATGCAGCGAACAATCTTTGGTGTCTTGGCCATGGATTTGTTCATGTATAATTGATTTTGTCCACTTCGCCGTGACATGTTAGTAATGACTAGTCACCCCTTAACCTTTGTCGTGTCTACCCATATTTCCTTCAAAAACTGTTTAGCCCTTAACTTTAGTGGTGGAGATTTGTGTAGCCGCCAAGCTTATGATAGAATACATGCTATAACTGTGCAATTGAGTGATCACCCCGAAATTGACACTTAGAATAGTTGAGAGATTTGAGTGTTTCGTTCCCATTTCGTGAGGTGTTTGGCTTTTTTTATTCTAGCATAAGGGATTTATAAACTTATATTTTCTAGGTTTTGGGAGATATCTTTTTAGGAATATTTCTAATAAGGTCTACTTGAGGGCAAGTAGAGTTCAAGTGGGGGAATATTTGATAACATCAAATAGTCTTGATTATTAAGTGTCAATTTCCCCCAATAATGCTTGTAATTTATACCATTTATATGGATTTACGTTTGTTTTCCATTATTTTCCACTTTTAGGTAAATTATGAGCATTGGAGCTAAAGAGACGCGGAATTGGAGAATTATCAAAAGATTTATCACAGTATGCTCACTTTGAAGAAGTTACGGCGTAACTAATCTCTCTCATTAAGCCGTAACTAAAGCGTGGACCAGAAAACCAACTTATCAAGTAATTACGGCATAACTCTTCCAAAAGACTACGACGTAACCATATTAGGTCAAATGAGGATCCGCGCCGCTGATTACTACGCCGTAACTATTGCATCAAACTACGGCGTAACCATGATTATTGAAGACTACGGCGTAACCCCTTCTAAGATTACGCTGTAACCAGCAGATCTAGTGCAAATTACGTGAAATAGAGGATTACGGTGTAACCATTCTATTAGTTACGCCGTAACCCAGATCTGACCTATAAATACCCCACGATTTCCAGCATTTCAAAGCATCCCATTTCACACACCACAACCAAAGAACGTGGGAATAAGCCAAAGGCAGGTCTAGAGGAGCATACGGAGCTGTCTCCAAGGGAGAAATCACTCCCCTACAATAAGCATTAGCATTTTATCTTTTCTTTACTTTTGATTCATGTATTTCGTAACTTTGAATATTGAATTGATTTGTATTGTTAATATGAGCAACTAAGCACCTTCTGGTGCTGGCCTAGATATGATTCCTTAATTGTTTTGTCTATGTTTACTTTACTTCCGCATAATTATTTCTATGTGTATGCATGCATAGTTTATTGGAAGCTACCCTTGTTTCGGTAGTTTTGAATGGCGGTAGAGGCCAATTGTCTAGGAGATATGACCAACTGACCCTAGGTGAGCGGACTGAGACGGGAAGGGTAAGATATGACCAACTGACGACCCTTTCTACTTGTGCGATTTGACCAACTGATCACCTACCGTTTGGATGAACTTAAGAATTAGGGGGTGAGTGTTTAAGTTGCTAACGCCCGGACACTCACTATTATAAATCTAGCATGTAGTGGTACTTAATGACTTGGCTTAGGGGACCATGAACAACTGGACTTATGAAGGGACACCTGACTTCTCCAGTGGTGGCATCTTTGCTGATAGGTTAGGGCGAATTGACCAAATGTTGTCCTCTCGACTTTGACCCTACCTGAAGTAATTGGAAGTAATTAGACGTAGACATTACTAGCTAGGAGCAGTAACTAGGTTAGCACCACTCTCCTTTATTGATCACACCTTTTCCTTTTATTTGCTTTTAGTAGTTAATCAATTAATTCCTTATCAAAATTATATTTAATATGTGACACCTAGACTTAGTAATAAACCAACACACATAGCTCTTGGGACGACCTCGGTTTTACCGAATACTACACTACACACGACCGTGTACAGTGCCCGTTAGTGCATTAGGGTAGACCATAGGTAAAACCTGCATCTAAATGATTTACCAGTTGATCAAGAAGATGGAGTACATCCTAAATCCTAAGAAGATGAAGTGAGGTGTTTGGAAGCATCCTCTTGGTGATTATCAATGCTTTGAAAGAAACTTGATGATTTTTGAAGGAAATATAAAGTTTAGGGGAGGATTGTTGGGTTTCAAAGACTTTCAGATACTACTGTTGCTTATGGTTAAGAGTGCTCATGGAGATTACCGGAAAATATGCTATGTGTTCTTACTATGGTTGGTTATGTGATTACTGCTATTAGTTCTATATTAAGACTGCTAGTGTATAATGCTACAGCTAAGAACTTCAAGGAAAATACATTAAGTAGTTAGTGCTTCTAGAGGAGAAGATTAGTGTTGCTAGTACAAAGTTAGTATTGTTGAGTACTTAATGCTGCTAATATGAAGATTACTGTTGTTGAGTATTATTAGTGTTGTTTGTAATATAAGTTGGTTTAGATAAGTATAGAATATTTATATGAGTATGTAAACGATTTTATATACTTAGGAAAGTATTCTTTACTTGGAGAATACGTATTGTAAACCTAATAGGACTTCTTATCTTATAAAAGGAGGCCTTGAGTATAGAGATTAGTACGTGTTTTAGAAGAGTCGATTTGTTAGCTTCAAGGTTGTAAGTATTTGTATTATTCATTAATAATATTGAAGCATTTATTTTTTGTTTATGTTCTTCTTAATATCAATTACTAGATTCCGCATAGTGTTTGATTAAGCTTAAAACAGTTTCTAAACTAGTTGTGTTAGTTTATCTAGCATAACTTAACCTTTTCAAGCTAAGGGATTAAGATCAAGTACTCAACTGGGATCCAAAAATACAGTGGAAGGCATCACACGAGGTATTGAAACTAGAATTCCGTCTTTTTGAAGTAGTGCATTTTTCTTAGCTTTTTCTAGATCATCGTTCTTGTACATGTAATTTATGCCATAAGACTCTTTAGTTTTAATGCTCGGTTTAGACACTATTTTTGAACTAGTCTTAGATGAGCAAGGTATAATCACGTGTTGAGATTTAGTAGAAACATATGCATTTTCCTTAGGCCAAGAATGTGAAGTGATAAGTTGTAGTGGCGGTTTCCCCAAGATTGATGGTTTTGCAAACTTAGTATCCACACTCTGGCTAATCAATCTTCTTAATTTGTTTTGCAATGCAGCCTGTGCAAACACCTTTGCTTGAATTTGACCTTTTAAAAGCTATTTTTCTTAACTAATGTATCCACCCGTTTACTTTTTTCATTCAAAAATTGACCATTGTGTCTCTAATTTAAATATATGTTTTGCATTTTAAGTTCAAGTGAGATGCAATGTGCCACTAGTTTTGAAAAATATTTTTGAAACTGGGCAATGGTCTTTTTAAGAAAAGTATTTTCAAACTCGAGAGTAGGGTTTGATGGTACATTTGTTTTGTTTTCATTTAAAATATCGACAAAGGATGTTTGACTTGATGCTGGCCAACATTCTGATCAACACTTCCTTCATTACTGAATTCAGGTTGTTCAGTAAGTTGGCATTCATGAGCAGACATATTGTGATTAACAGCCTTAGCCATTGGCTATTTTTCAAATATGGGCTCTATGTCATAGGTGGGTCTGATATCTGCACAATCTGAATATGTATCATTCCCCGATTTGGTGGTGTCATCCTGTTTTTCAAATGCTTTATTGATGTATGCCTAAACACACATTATTTTTATTAAGGAAACAGACTAAAACGGACTAATAACCATGAAATATGTGAAATTATATTGCAAATATGTTTGGTATGTGTTATTATGTCTTGGAGGTACAAGGGTTTGAAAACAAAGCGAAAATGATGATTTTCAAATGAGTTTCGATGATGTTTTCACGTTTTCTGAGATTCATGCAAAGTCGAAAAAATTCTCCGAGCATTCCATTGGAAAGAGCACGAAAAAACGAGTCCAACGGTATTTTGTTTAAGTTTGGTACCAACCCATAACCCTTCTAAATTGGCAGGTCGAGAACTACTTTTGAACCTTTTAATGTTAATTGACCCGGACCAAATCTAAGTTGGGTTATGTATTTAATTTTGGATATACCATTTGAAGTAATGCTCCAGCGCAGCTGGTAAGCATCCTTCCCTCTCAAATGATAGGTCTCCAGTTCGAGGCGGGGCGATGTCCGATTATGCTTAAATTGCTACTGCCACGTGGCACCACTAAGGTGGTGCCACGTGGCAACCCGACCCGATATCCGACCCTACCAGACCCATATTACACTGCGAGATATGAAAATTTACGTTTGTGTATTTTGTTTTACGCTTGATTATCAAATATTTTTGGTTATTTTTTGTTTGGATTTTTTTTAGAGAATTTTAAAAACTATTTTAACTAACTTAAAAGTAGGCTACAAGTAATGACGATAAAAGCAAGCTAAGAATATGATAATAAAAGATATGGTTGTCAAGTGAGGTGAAAAGATCATTAAGCGTGAATAATCGTTTAAGGCCGTTGAATTAATACCCGTGAAAATAAAATTATTTTGTCACAACGTTGGTTTATTTTAAAAACAATTCTTTTTTTTCTTGGTAATAATCACTAGATCTAAATAATTAATTATCCAAATGGATTTTGCCCTTTAAAACAATCAACTAAATATATCTAAAAATATTCTGGAAATTATTAATCAATAATCTTCGATACCCGTTTAAAAAACTATTTTCTCACAACGTTGGTTTATTTTAAAAACAATTCTTTATCTTCGTAAAAATTACTTGATTTAGATGATTAATTTTCCAAACGGATTTTGCCCATTTAAAATAACCAAAAATCAAACCAAGTAACCGAAGATTATCAATCAACAATTTCTAAACTTTCACACTCAAATCCCACTTCACTACTCACTCAACAAGCATATAAAACTTTACTCACTACTTATAACTACCAAGCTAACAATAATGCTCTCAAGAATAATAAGCATATTACTAAACTAAATATTTAAGCTAAATGAGAAAGGAAAGAGATTAGAACCCGATCCGATGAAACGAGACTAATTATCACCCAATCTTATAAAATAAGATAAGACTCTAAGTTTATCAATAAAAAATTTCTAGGTTTTCACACTCAAATCCCACTTCACTACTCACTTAACAAGCATATAAAAATGTACTCACTACTCATAACTACCAAGCTAACAATAATGATCTCAACAATAATAAGCATATTATTAAACTAAATATTTAAGCTAAATGAGAAAGGAAAGAGATTAGAACCCGATCTGACGAAATGATACTAATTATCACCCAATCTTATAAACTAAGACAAAACTCTAAAGATGATTTCTTTATTAGCTTCTATTTTACAAAATAGTTAATAAAGTTGTGAACTTTATTTACTAAATAGCTTAATAAAAACTATTAAAGCTATAAACTTTAAGAAAGTAAGCTAGCTTATGAGACCCTTAAGCTCCTCGTCTTAGATGAAGGAATATATCAAAGAAAAATTAAAACATTGGCAAGGTTAGTACAAATAAGCTAGTGAATAAGCTATAAGCTAGTAGCTTAAATCCAAAATATTAAGTATTTTGGAAAGGAAAAGCTAAAATCCATAAGATTTAAAGCTAAAAATAAAGAGTAAATAAGCTAAATTGGAGTAAGCTAAAAGATTAAAGCTCTAAGACAAATTAAAACTATTAGATCTAAATACACCCAAAACTAAGGTGTCTATTCTGAAGAATAGGCGCGGATTGGGTATTTTTAATGATTAGATCTAAAGAGATAAACTAGTAAATAGCTTATTATTGAAGAAAAAACAAAGAAAGATTAAAGCTTTTTTATTTTTTTATGAAATAAGTTGTAAAAATAAGTAGATCTAAGTAAATAAAAAGGTTTTGAAAGAAAGAGAAATAAGTAAAGTGCTTATTTGAATAAGCCATGAGAGAGCTTATCCAAAATAAGCTAGATCTAAATAAGCCAAAATAAGCTATAAGAGAAAAGCTTATTTGGCTTGTTAGATAAAAAAAAAAGAAAATAAATTAAAAATAAAGGATTAGAAGAAGAAATAAGCTCTAGTAAGATCAAAATAAATCTTCATCTTCATTAATAATAAGCCAATAAATCGATTACAATAAGCACTTGAAACTAAGCTACTACAAAATAAGCAACAAAATACTCTCTTTAATAATCTACTCACTACGAATCTAAATAATCTACTAGTATTTGTGTGTGAAAATATGTCTCCTTCCAGCGCATTCCCATCATTCTCAGCCAATCATTAGCGCCACGTGGCGCGCTCCTATTGGTCAGCCACCATTCCAGAAGCTCGTACTGCGCCGCCCTGCAACCTCGTACTGAGGCGTTACAGTGCCAGGTATCAGCCTCCTGATAGTCCGTCGCCACTGCCACTCTAAACCTTGTACTAACGTGTCAATCTGATTTTGCGGTGCCGTCCTCGTACCTGAAATAAATACTGCCAGCCGATGCCACATGGCAGGCTGTCATTGGACAGCCGCCACCATGTGGCAGCCTATGATTGGCCAGTTGCTTGCGACATCAGCAGGTGGGGCTCACTTGCTGACGTATCAGGCGACGTGGCAGTGCCACGTGGCAGGCTGGGTCTGATAACGGGTCAGATATCGGGTCAGGTCACCACGTGTCACCACCTGAGTGGTGCCACGTAGGAGTAGCATTTTAAGCATAACCGGACATCGCCCCGCCTCGAACCTGAGACCTCTCATTTGAGAGGGAAGAATGCTTACCAGCTGTGTTGGAGCATTCCTTCAAATGGTATTGTAACCACTGGTAAAATTTCACTTTGCACTAAATTAATATAATCCATTTTCTACGTATAATATTTTTTTAAATGTTATTAGTTCATAACGACTAGTTAATGTGATTTAACTCACATTCTTACTAAACTGCTCGCACGCGAACCCACCAACATGCCTTATGTTTATTTCAAATAAACATCCCTATATGTCAAGTATAAGAGTTTTTAACGTTTACTTGCCACTTTACGTTAATTCGTTAACGTACAATTATTAAATGTTCAAACTAAACGTTTGATATCAATTAGGATTTTCACAAAACCCTAAGCTATTATTTCACATAACTAAATTATAAACCTTAAAGTACAACACCTCAGAGGTAATGTACAAGCTTTTATAGCACGAAAACCTAATCTTACATTATTTCCCGTTACAAACCCTAAATTACCAAAACTATAATTTTATGTAAATAAAATCACAAATCTTAATTAATATATAAATAATTATTATAAAATAATATTGTATAAGCCTTTCATGCACACGTACAAGTTCTTAATGCATAAAGACTTTTGATTAATATAAATTAAATGTTAAACTTTAATGTACTTACTCTAAAACCCACCTTACAAGACTCTAATGCACCAACATTTAACTTAATATACAAGCCTAATGTACAACAACACCTAGCTCTAAGTACAAGTTGTTAAAGCTCAAATGCAATTATTAGTATATTTCTGTGGTACGTATTGTAGACCAAACCAAGACCTTTTATTTCTTTGTTATGGTACTATCATTAGAACCCAACTAAATCAACTAGGCTCAATCTAGATCCAATATAAACGCAGTTAGTCGAAACCTCCTTCACTTACACAAATGTCTTCTAGATATTTAGCAATTTGGTCAATAACCTCAAGCCATCACATGTGACCCTCGTTTTTACCCACACCTCACTGAACCATATGTAACCTCATCTTATCAGAGCGGACGGTGTGGGTTGTGTTGTGGCCAGCCGTGGACGGCCGCCGTCGCTCGCCGCCACACCGACCACCTTCGTTGTGGCTCGCCGTTGGCTAGCAAATCGTGGGGACGACGAGTAGTATTGTCTGACAAAAGCAGAAGTTTATGTTTTATAACGTAAACATTTTTCTAACGTTAACTTTTTTTTTTTTTTTAAACATTAACTTTTTTTTTTTAAACCCACCACCCCTATATAAACTATCATCATCTTCATCATTTTACACATCTTCAAACCCAAAATACATAGCAAATCTTTCTTAACCAACAATATCATTTTACACAATGTCTCAAAACCCACATGACGGAGGATACTTCACAAATCTACTTAACTCAAACGCACAACAATACGGGGGTTCTTCAAACCCGTCTACCCCTTCTTCGACCAATTCCAACCCGTCTCCACAAGAAATCTTTCTTAACCAACAACATCAGTTTCAACAAGGTTTCGCAAATTACCCCAACCGATTTCCATCACCGCAGTTTTTTAACCCGTCACAATCTCCACAGTTTTTAACCCATCACAATCTCCACAGTTTTTTAACCCGTCCCAGTCTCCACAATTGCCCCAAATGGAATCACAACCTACCGGTTCACAATTCAAAGTTCCAAAAGCACGTGAACCGGCAATAGGCGGGGCAAAGTCAAGGCAAAAAAGCTGCAGAGATTTGGACGAGGGACGATGACGAAGATGTTGAAGTCATAGCACAAGCGAACAGGAGGAAGTGGACCAAGTCTGAAGAAATGTTACTTGCGCAGTGTTGGATAGAAATTTCCCAAGATAAAGATATGGGCAATGACCGTCCGGAGGAGCACTTTTGTATGAAAAATGTTGGGCTGTTTTGAAAAATTATCCCAAGTGGGATGCCGAAGATCCTATTGACATTACATGTCTCGAGGATATATTCGGGCCGGACAAACGACCTCGGCCTGAAAGAGATGGATGCAAACGAGCCGGAAAGAAATGTAAGTCGACTTCAACGTCTGTTACCGCAAGCTCGGTGGAAGTCAAACGAGTAGTTTTTCGGGACATATATCCAAATATATGCTTAAAAAGCCGATGCTCAAAGGGCTTGTTACGAGGCGAGGCGGGAGAAGGAAAAACGTGGCAGAGAAGATCGAGATGGATTTTCTCATGATAGATCCGAGTACCAATCGACCCGGTGAAAGCGTAAATCATCCGCAAGAGGCGTGAACGTCTAGTCAAGAAATATCATCAAATCGTGACGAGTAGTATTGTATTTTTTACCCGTGTCGTTTTTTTTACCCGTGTGTTGTATTTTTTTTACCCGTGTCGTTTTTTTTTGTATCGTTTTATTACTAAGTGTTGTTTTTATGTATTGTATTTTAATTTGAATGAAATGAATTTATTTAGTTTATTTGGAAATGAAAATTGAATAAAAAAAATATAGTAGTGGTGGGCCCCAAATGAAGAAGTTGAGGTTTGTTATGAGTGAGGAGGGGGTTTGTTGTGGTTAGTTGTGGGAAAATGAGATGCTGATGTGGCGCTGAGGTGGCGCGACGACGAACTTAACCCTTGTTATGACACCTTCCACTCTCATGCTTCATAACTTCTTGACAAAGTTTAATAAGTTGTAAAACCAACCAATGAATGACTACCCTCTTCGCCTATATAAACCAAGCAAAAACCCACCATTTCCCTTCATCTTTTGTTTCAAACATAACACTCGCTTACTGTTGAATATGGAGTCCAAGTAAAGAAAAGGAAAACTTGTGCAAGGGTCTTGAAGCTTGGAAGCTTGGTTTTTATTTGGAAGTCACCTTGGTCCATCCCTTTCCTAGTCAGGTTCTACAAAATCAGTGAGCCCTTAAAGCCTTTTGAATTCCTTTTATATTTTTATTGTCACTTATACATTACAATAACTAAGAACCAAGTTATAAACTTTTGTTTTTAGTTTGAAAATTTACATTTTATATATATAATCTATAAACTTAAAAATGGCCATATACTCTCAACTTTACTTATACATCAACTTGAGTACACATTATTAACCCTTAAAACTTTGAACCTGTAGTAATTTACATTTTACGTAAGTACAAAGTGATGTTCACTTATGACAATATGTAGAAAGAATTTAAATCTAAATAACAAAGTATTTGATTTCAATAACAAAAGATTTGTGTCTCAAGAAACCACTTTTGGTCTTTCTTCACAGTCGCATAGCAAGAAACCACCCCAACACCCCTCTTTGATCGGGTTTTAATAAGCTATAAACCATAAGTTGAACGTTTAAGCCACCTAAATAAGCTCCTAACATAGTTTATAAAACAACAGGACCACGACCAAAAAATCCTAAAACCGTGTCTCGTTTCCTCTCTTTTCCTTGTGTCGCAACAGCAGGTTCAAGCACACCTCGTTACATTTTTTTTTTACCTTAAGCTTCAACCCACACCATGGTCATTTGGATAAGTTAGTAAGCTGTTAACAAGTTATAAAAAAAAGCCATAAGTCTTAATAAGGTTCGACCTTGTTTCTTTCTTTTCTTTTCTTGTCGAGAACTAACCCAAACGCCCCTCTTTTGATCATATTTTGAGCTATAAGCTAAAAGCTATAAGCCGAGCTGTTAAGCCATATCAATAAGCTCCTAATCAACTTTACAAAACCACAAACTCATCACCGAAAACTCGAGACCTCGCCTTGTTTCTCTTGCTTCCTTTTTGGTCGTTAGCACAAAACCAAACGCACCATTATGGGTTGTAAAGGCCCATAAGCTAAGCTTTGAACTACAAAGCTCTCCACAGCTTATTCTTAAGCTTAAAACATCATATATTTATAAGCCATAACAAGCCACATCCTTCTCGAATCCAAAAATGCAAATTTGTGAAATAAGGACTATGTACGTAACGACAAGCATGCATGAGGGTTAAATACTAAACTTGGATCTTCATTGTGACAAAACTGTAAATTAAGTTAATAATATATAATAAGGACTATGCATGTAATTTGCAAAATGCATGGAGGGATTGTCTTGCCAAATTTTTAAAACTATATATATATAGGACTAAACTTAAAAATAAATTCATGCATGGGCATAAAAAGTGTAATTATGAATTAATAAGTTACAAAAACAACCTCTAATGGAAATAATATTTAACCAAGGGGTATAAAGTGTCACTTTTGAAACTTTAGGGTAGAAACCATCATTTCACTAAAGTTGAGGGGAATAAATTGTCATTTTATAAAAGTTCGAGGGTATAAACTGTCAATACTAAAAATTATAAAATGAAGTGTAACATATTATATTATTACGGGAATGTACTTTTAATACATATCGACTTGATTAATATACGGGATATCCTTGTCTCGTTAATAATTAAACAAAGCTTAAAAATGAATTATGATAAAACTTATTCAAAATTATGAATTCTATCATTTGTACTTTTCTCATTTAACCGTACACATTATTCTAATTCCACACAAAGATTCACAAAACATTAAGTATTGATAAAGTTTTGAACGACAACAACATACTGAAACTTGACATACCAACTCAGGTCGCGTGTCGGAGCAGTTTATTCACACAACTTGATTTGTTTTTCAACCAGACTACTGTACTATCAAGGTGAGTTCGTAGTCCCACTTTTATACGTTTTTCAACCCCGTGGGGAGATACATGCTACAACCTGAACACAAGTATTTTTCTGTATGCTATCCTGATTGATATTGCCTAAGACACACTGTTGCCACTAAAAGACCCTCATATCATGAACCATTAATCACTTGCGAGTGAACGCGAATATTATGAATAGATCTATTGGAGGTTGACAACCCATTTGTGCTAGCCGGATATATAGCCTTTGTGCTAGCCGGATTGATAGCCAAATGCACATTATTTGAGAAATACCAGGAATTTGGCAAACTCTTGCACGAGGGCAATGTTACTTATATCATATTTATGATATCACACACGTTAACGTTTGAGTTCATGAGACTTAGAGCAATATCCTATACTGCAATATTATTGTTTTACTGTTATCCAACTTGTGTTCAACTGATTATTATACAAACACTATGAATTCACCCAACCTTTGTGTTGGATCGATATACTTTAATCAAACTAACTTAACTAGCTTGTTAAGGTTTAATAACCTTGAATAAATCCTAAGTTATTAACAAAGAAACACTGAGCAATCTTTATCAAGTACGCGGAATTTACTTAACAAAGCTAAGAAGAATAACTTTATTATAAACTCTAAATCTGCTTATTATGCAGATACTCTAATACAACTCTAAGATAATCGAACTTTTCTCTAAAACACTAATTCGTAAACTCTAAAACTCTTTTGCGAATCGTACCTCTAATGCCAATCTAGGAGTCCTTTTATAGGCTCAAGGATATCCTAGTCGGTTTACAATTGATAACCTTGTACGACAAGTAATCTAAACATGGAATACAATTCTTTCCATAAACGAATATAACAGTTCTTTTGTTCTAGCATACTTTGACTTTGTCTTTAGCAAGATTTTGACTATTTGACTTCTTCCAGTTCTTTGCGACTTACAAGACTTTCATATCTTGATGATTTCATATCTTGAAGACTTTCATATCCCAACAATCCTCCCTAACTTGAATTCTACTTGCTTGACTTCAAGTTCCTTTGTGAATATATCTTTAACGACTTCATCGTTAAAATGGATTGTTTCTTAGTCTTTAGATTGTATCTCTGTAATATCCGTGCTTGTCAAAGTATCTCTTAGAATTGTTGTTTCCACAAGAAACATCCAAGAACCTCCATCTTTTCAAAGAACACAACAACATATGACAAATTGTACATTAATTCGGTTTAAGTTGCATACTATTCTCATCACTTCCAAATGAATCATTGAAAAATAATGGATTTAGATCTCTTTACCAAAGCCATTATCTCGGAGTAGCCAAATGTTTTGGTGTGTAAGACCATGGTACATTGATAACCATATGATTTTTAGCAAACCACCACTATCAACATTTGTTTTGTCTTTACCAAAAGTTGTACCTTCGGACTAGTTAGTTCTTCTATCTAATGGTGAACTAATTACCAATAATGGTTTTTCCACGCCTTTACCACAAGCCATTTTCTTGTGGGCTAGCCAACTCTTCACATTCTTGATATGGTGAGTTGATTACCATCCAACTTATTAGCAAGTTGTCAACTAAAAGCGGTTTGATATATCTTTACCGAGCCGTTTGCTCATGGATTAGTCAATCCTTTTGTAACCATGGTGGATTGATAACCTATTGATGTTATCATCACAAAACCATTTATTCAACCTTTATTTCAAAATATTTATTACTTAGCAAAGGTTTCTTCTAAAATTCATTTAATCGGTTTAGTTCAAGAACAAGACTTTGATGATAGTCTTGTTCGATCAGCATATTTTGAATAAAAGTAATTGATATATCAAAAAGTATTTATTCAAATAAAATTCATACCGCTTATAGATCATTCTCAAGAATGGTAGTCCGGTTTATAAACAAATTGATAACCATGCAAGCGGTTTCATTAGCCTCTTCTACTTCCAATCCATGCTCTAGCATTCTTCTCATGAGCTCAAGCTGTAAGAGGGTATCTTCTTTCGCAAACATGTGTATCATTGTTCCATTTTCCACTCAAAACATGAACTCCAGTTCTTCAAAGAATCTCCAAAGAAACTATTTCCCGGCTTTCTTGATTCTTCCGGATATCATCGCTGCTCTCTCTTGGCTTCCCACATAGTTATAAGATCACCATGTAAAACCAAACCAATCCCTTCTAATGGATTGTCTTCAAAATAAGTCTTCACAACATGATATAAGTAGAATAGATCTACTCTATCTATAATATGCAGTAAATCCCATAGCCTTTTGAAAACTTTGAAGCTTTCATCTTCTTTATGAAAAACCATGTAATCTCCATTCTTAGATTTCACAACTTTGAAAATACTAATCTTTGATCTGTTCATCTTCATGTCATCATCTTCCTTTGTATAATCAAAATCTACCACTATGAGATAATTCTTCAATTCATCACTAGTCTCAGATCTTAATTCAACTTTTCTTTCTTTGAAAACCGAACATCTGTAACTTCGTTTTCTTTTTCTCTTTAAGCTCTTCTTCCTTTCGACTTCAAATCCAATGGGCTTCTTCTCTCAAGTCTTTAATGTCGCAACACTCTTCTTATAAGCTTTAGTTTTAGCATCATAGAGTCTTTTCATATCAACATAATTTAGCTTCTGCAGTCCTTTATATCCTCTCGCTTTTAAATATGCCATCATTGCATTCCTTTCTTTAGCTAAATTAGGTCTTCTTGACATAAATCTAACGGTGTAGGAGACTCGTAATGGTTCGTGAGCCAAAGATCTAATTCATCTTGCACCTTTTGAGCTGCTTCTCTATTTTTAGCTTTTTGAGCTTCCTGTTCTTCTCTATCTTTAGCATTTAACTCTTCTTGAACTTTTCTAGCTGCAGCTTCATTCCTAGCCACTTCAATTGCTCTAAGTTCTGCCAAAGTTAGTTTCTTTTTCTTGGTTTCAACCAGAACACCTTTTCCTTTATCCTTAGGATCAATTTCAGGTTGAGAAGCTCTTGGTTGTTCTTCTTCTTGTATATCTCTAATAGTAACCCCTCCTCTTAGTTGTGACAAATCTAAAATAGTAGCAATTAATTCATCATCACTTGCAGAATGAATAGGTTTGAATGTAGCTTCCTCCTCTTCTTCTATAACAGTTGTAGAAGGACCAGCTTCTTCTTCAAAATTCAATACCCTTGGAGTTATTGGTGTTATTACTTCTTGCCTAGATGTATCATGAAAAGCAAGATTTTGATGTTCAAGACCTTGATCATCGCACCTTGAACTTGCACTTCTTCTTCTTGTTTCTCGAATCGAAATAATCTTTTCAAGATTACATTCTTTCTTCTTTGTAACATCTTCTTTCAAATTATCCTTTTCTGAATTCCTCCCCAAGTTGACAGAAGATGATTTAGGAACCTTCTTTCGTTTTAACTCCTTACGAAGTTGTTTACGACGTTTGTTTTCCTCTTTAACCCATAAGTTGAAACCTTGAATATGGGGTTTAATAAAATTCCTTAACCAAATATACTTACGCTTCAATTTCCTAAGTGCTTTAGCTTGACTCTCAACAGTCTTGTTCAACCGAACTAGCTCCCGTGTCAAAGCATAATTATCCAAAGTCAAACCTTCACGAGGTATAGTATGATCATCACCTTGAAGATGTGAATGTTCCTCTGAAACAGGAACAGAACGTTGAGGAGATGTAAGAGGTGATCTTTCAATCTCTGGTTGAACCTCAGGACTTGGAGAAACAGTACCCTGTAAAGATGCAGTAACTTCAATAGAAGCGATGATTGAAGATGCGATACTTGTGAGGCAAAGACTTTGTGAAGCAAGACCTTGTCTGAATCAAGACCTTCACGTTCTTCATCCTCTCCAGCTGCATCACGTATAGCTTGAACAACTTCCATCATTGTAGTAGTTAATGGAATGTCTCCACCTCTGAACAAATCACTTCGCCTAGCCATGAATGTATAAATTTTGGCTTGTTGCACAATGACAGGTAACAAAGCAGCAGGTTTTGGAACATCAGCCAATTGCTTGTTTAAGAAAACCTGTACAAACCTTGGATACATCAACCATTTTGACCCAGAGGAGATATGTGATAGCATCCCATCCAAAATAAGCCGTGAAAAATTAAACACTCTGTCTGTAGCTAAACCAACCACTGCAGATGCTATATTTGACCCAAACTGCTCCCAAGAAGTACTTTTAGAACTTATGCAATGAAGCAATACATGAATCAAGAACTTCCATTGAGGACAGAATAATGCTTTCTTGAATGTTTGTTCAGTCAAAGATCCTTCATAACCAAGATTCCCAAAAGTATCCCAAATCAGTTGCTTGTCAAATCGAATAGCCCCATCTTCATCACCAAATAATAAATCTTCTCGAATAGAGGCTTCTGTAATCTTGATAGTCCGTCCAACAACTGTTGATCTAATATAATATTCATCCTCCTCCATATTATCTCTTGCATTAGCCCAAAATTCTTGAATCCATGGTTCAATTATATCCGGCTCAACTAAAAGAGCATAACTAATAGGCGACCCAGTAAGATAATCAATAATATCATAAAAAGCCACATTCGCCTCAGTCTTGACCAAATTAGCCACCATATTGTGCTTCGAAACAGTTAAACGATTCGCCATTGTTGAAAAAGTGAGCACAATAAAGATTTTGATCGAATAATAAAGAGATGGTGATTGGAAGATAAGTATAGAAAAGATGTGAAGTAATAATATGAGAGGGAAAATCGGAAAGTAGTTATTTATAGGTGAGATTTGAAAAATCACAGCCTAAATAACAAAGTTACCGTTACTATCAATTACCCATCAATATTACCGTTGGAGCAAGACTTTAATACGACAAACGAAGACTTTCCACATAAGCGAGACTTTCCCAAGCGGTACTTTCCAAGCGGTACTTTCAGTGAAAACAAGATGCTTTGCCAAATACCTTCATATAAACTAAGTATAAACAAGCATCCTCCCTCAAGCAATACACGGACTATACCTAACACCTTATAGTCCTCCCTTAAACATAGCTTAGTAGTTTATCATTCCAATGCTCACGACCAAGTGATTGAATCGTGACACATCAAAACCTTTGTCAAGAATCGACTACATTGTCATCCGTGTGAACTTTAATCACATTAATGAGCCTATGCTCATAGCAATCTCGATAAAGTGATGCCTAATCTGAATATGCTTTGTCTTGGAATGATACACGGATTCTTCACAATACAAATTGTACTCTCATTATCAATATTGATAGGAGTATTTTTGAAATTGAACCCATAGTCCAAGAGTTGATTTTGCATCCACAAAACTTGTCCACAACAACTTGCGCAGCTACATATTCGACTTGAGAGATGATGTTCTTTGCAATTGTCTACTTTTGCATTGCGAGAGACTAACCTTCTTCTAAGATATTGGCATCCACCGGTTGTGGATCTTCTATCATAATTATCACCGCATAGTCAATATCGAAAAAGCTTCCAAGTGAAAAGGTGACTCGTTAGGATACCACAACCCCAACTTAGGTTGTTGTTTCAAATAATGAAAATTCTTTTACTTGCATTCAAGTGAGAGATCTTTGGTGAGACTTGATATCGTGCACATAGACAAACGCAAACATGATATCGGGCCTTGATGCGATAAGATACATAAGAGAGCCAATCATTGACCAGATGCGACTTGACTTCAACAGTCATCCATCTTCATCTTTACCCAATGAATTGATAGATTTAATAGGTGTAATAACCCTTCATATCATCAAAATTAAACTTCTTAAGTATGTACATAACATACTTGTCTTGGCTAATGAAAATTCCTTCCTTTGACCGCTTAACTCAAGTCCTAAAAGAATGTTAACTCTCCCATTGAACTCATTTGAAATTCATTCGCATCACCGCTCAAACTCCTTAACCATGGATTGTTTGGTAGCCCCAAAGATGATATCATCAACATACACTTGAACTAACATGATATCCTTCTTGTCTCTCTGATAAACAAAGTCTTATCTATGGCTCCCTCCTATATCCATGTTGTAATAAGAATGTGAGAGCCTCTCATACCAAGCTCTAGGTGCTGATGAAGGCCATAAAGAGCCTTAACCACCTTATAGACTTTGTTTGGATGTTTAGGATCTTCAAAACACGGAGGTTGTTTCACATACACCTCTTACGTAATAGTACCATATAAAAGGCACTCTTGACATCCATCGATAGACACGAAAACCCATAAATGAAGCAAAAGCAAGAAATATTCTAATTGCTTCAATCCTTGCTGAGAGCAAATACCTCATCATAATCTACCCCTTCCTCCTGTCTATAACCCCGAGCAACTAACCTTGCTTTGTTTTTGATAACATTTCCTCTTTCATCTCTTTTGACTCTAAAACCCATCTATTTCCAATAACTCTCTTCCCATCCGGAAGATCACATAAAACCCAAACTTTTGAAGTTTAAATTGAAGAAGTTCTTCCCATAGCTTCAACCCATTTCTTTAGTCAAAGCTTGAGCAATATTTTGGGTTCCTCTTGAGAGATGAAACATGTAAATAAGCGTGTTTGATGGTCCTTATGATTCAACTGTTTTGTTTATACACAAAGCTAAGTAAAGCATTGTGAGGTTTTGTGAAACCCTTAGCTTTGTGTCTTGTCATAACTCCGTAGTAGAAGGACCAATGATTTGATCGCTTGGATGATTCTTATGAATCCGTAAAATAGGAGACGTGGAACTTCATATGTATCATCCAAGTTAGTATAATCGGCACCTTCATTGGAATCGTGAAAATACCTTCATCTTCAAGCTCATCATCGCTTTCTTCTAACCCGGGCATGGTAGAATCATCTAAATCTTCTAAAATCATCATCAAAAGTGCAACATGTTAGGATCCAAATATTATGTGTTTGATGATTCGGTGGTCTTGGATGATCAAAATACATGTTTTCCATTTTAGAGAGAAAGTAGTGAGAGGGTGTTCTTGCTAGAGGTTTACACAAATGTTGAATATTAGATTATGAGCACCACCCTTCCATGGATGGAAGGGTATTTATACTACAAATACATGACCTCCTATCGGCTGTGGATCGGGGATACAGGGTGGGTAAAGACCCGTCCTTCCTCCACGGTGTTGCACTACGCTAAACTAAACTAATAACTAACTAATAAACCGATAAATAACGAAACTAACGACAAGTCTCTGAGCTAACTTAAGCTAGATAACATTTGGGGTGACCGACTCTTCACTATGGAATTTTCTAATTCCTAACAATCTCCCCAAGGAGGTCACCCCATGTTTTACATTTCAATCCTAGCATTCTATTTTATCTTTGTTCTTGAGCTCGTGACTTCAATTCTTCATTTCAACAATCTTTGTGCTTTAGTAGTGATTCTTCAAAGTCCGACCGATTTGTACTTTTAGTGGAGGCCTTTAATCGATCCACATCTTTGATGATCTTGAGCTTTCTTTGAGATCATCGGCCACGATAAATCTCGGATCACCCTTTATTGTGTTGCCATCATGTGAAGTTGTGACTTTTGGACCGACATGCTCACACTTTTGAATCATGACATCTTTCCATCGTAGTAGCGGAAGCCTTCATCGGTTCATGATATTTGCGGCAGCAGTAGCGAAGCATAGTATAAAAATATCGAACCAGGTTATGTAGATATGCACCACCATGATTTCTTCAATTAAGTGTGGTTCTTTGTGAGCATGCGGCTTTGGATTGACTCCTCAATTTCGATCACCGCAACCGTCAAGTGTACCGCAAACAACAATTAGCAATAAAACACACGAAAGTGTCTTTGACCACTTTCGAATTGAGGTACACGCCCACGGTTCCCCGTTGATCGAGACAAGTCTTTTCGTGATCGGTAGGATTCTAAGAATCTCCTTGACGGGGTTTCGCAATGTTCTAGTCGTTCTCAAACCGAACGTCTCAAAGAAGACAACACGGAGTGAGTGAACCAATGAATTGAGATTCACCGATTGATGAAAATGATTTGAAAAACAATCGCGTATTGCTTGAAGAAAGAGTTTTGCAATACAACGAAGGTTTTATGAGAAGGATCAATTTTCAATCAAAATACTTTTGTATAAGAGAATGAGTACACATTCGACGTGCTAGCGAAAAGAAGAGATTCGCACATCGAGCGGTTTTCTAAAAGTATTTTTCAATCGAGATACTTTTGAATTTTGAAAACATAAGTACACATTCGACGTGCTAGAGAAAAGAAGATTTGCACATCGAACGGTTTTTCCAAAAGTATTCGTCAATTCCATTCCTGGACCAAGGTTGATTCAAGACTGAATCGCCCCATTGTTTCTATCCAGTTGTCACAAGTTTGATCTTTTGCAAGATTTCACATGTCACCCACCAAGAGCTTGTTTGATGTTGGCTCTAGAAGGATTTCCATCTTCATTGTGAATATTTTTACATATCACTCTGTAAGATATAACTTTTCACATACACATCAAACCATAACACAAAGTAGCATATAGATGGAATTCTAGAGAGAGAAAGTTAGAGGTTTAGGGAACTTAGTGAGAGAAAGTGAAAGATATTATTATGAGCTCCAACTCTCTACCTTGGAAGGTAGAGAGTATTTATAGTCTTACATAACTCGCCACACTTTGGGTCATGGATCGTGCATACAGCTGGGTAAAGACCCGTCCGTCCTCCACGGTGTTACTTAACTAAATTACTACTTAACTTAAAAGAACTAAGACTACGAGCTTTCTAACGATTACATATACTTGAGGTGACCGACTCTTTAATACCGGAATTTCTAATTCCTAACAATCTCCCTAAGGGAGGTCACCTCAATCATGTACCAAAATTACATAGAATACAAATAGATAATACATTAACAATTGATCTTGCATTCTTGATGTAGTCCTTTGCTCTAAGCTCGTAGTCATTGATTCTTCACATTGCATGTTTGGTTGTTCCAAGTGGAGGTCTTTACTTGATCCACGTGATGATAATTTTGAGCCATCATTTGAGATCATCGACTATCAACAATCTCGAGACATCCATTGTGGTGTTTGTGACTTTGG
>CM040243.1:290103593-290435994 GCA_022545495.1 Chrysanthemum lavandulifolium
ATGAAACTTAGTTATTGAATATTGATTGGTTGTCTCTTATCTTAATTGTGATTGACCTAGTATTGCGATAGGTCATTCGTTGTGTTACTAATGCTTGATTAATCTTTGTTGAACCTTAGTTTATAATCACCTAGAGTAATTGTAGGCTATACATCCAAAGAATACCTTAGAGTTAAAGTTTATAAATCCTAGAGATTTTGTAGTCATTAACCTTTGGTAGCTTCAAATAGTTAGGGATAAACGCATACCCTACGACCTTAGAGACACAACGCGATAAGGAATAAGGATGTGACAATTCAACCATCAATAGGAGATAACTAGGGAGTAATAAAGCCTAAGCAAATACATTTTTAATCATCATACGAGCACACAAAAATAGACATAGACTACATTCACCTTAGGATTAGATAATTAGATAAGTAGAAGTAATCGGTAGAAATACCAACCCTCCAAATCCAAACCCCGAGATTCGTACCTTTCTATTTCCTAAAAAACATAAAAAGATAAAAAATAATCTTCCTCAACCCCAACCTTAGCGTAGTAACTTCTCACTAGCATTCTGATTTGTGCAGAACCAGTCAAGTTTAATTACACAAGCTAACCACTTGTGAATGGTCAACCGTAACAAACTTAAAACAGCTCAAACACTAATGCAATGAAGATCAGAGGAATATAGGGAATTCCTGGGTCGTTAAGTCCCACGGAGACTCAATGGTGTGCAAACACTGATTCAGACGATAGAATGATCACTAATGATAGTGATCAGAAAGGATTAGATTGAATATTACACTACTGAAAAAGTTTATAAAATAAAACAACTTAAATGCAAATTAAGAAAATTAAAAAGATAAAATATATTAAATAAATGCTATCACTATTTTAAAATTGATGAACGTTTAAAACCTAAAACGTACGTTTAAATTAAAAAACTACGTAACGTACAAAATAAAACGTGAAAATAAAGAAGGAAAATACCTATGTATATAGAAAATACATTTTTACAATCCTAATTATATAAGAAAATTATTAGAAAAAGAAAATTATTTTTATAACTAATTAATTAATTATTATTAATTAAAAACTATTTTTAACTATTAAATAATACTCTAAAATAAAATAAAATATGAAATAAGACTAGAAAAATAAAATTAAGACTTAGAAAAATCTAAAATATGATAAAACTAATTTTAAAACTGAAAATATATTTTTTAGACTTTTTATATATTTATTATTAATTAATTACTATTTAAAACTAATTAAAATGCTAAAAAATACTATTTAAACCATGAAAATTATGGAAAAATACTTTTTATGACTTATATATATATCTTAACTTAAGAAAAATGAAAACTTATTTTTTTGAACTTTTTCTTAATTAATTGCAATTAAAGCTATTTAAAAATGATTAAAAACTGATTTTAATAAAGAAAAATAGTGAACAGTGACCAAAAATTATGAAAATTTCAGGGAAATTCTAAAATTATATTAGGGAGCTAGGAAAAATGGAAAAACATGGGCTTATATGGAGGAATTAGAAACTGATGTGCCAAGTGCTTATAAATAAGCACTTGGATAAGCCAAACCACACCAAAAGGTACCAAAGCGATACAGAGGCAACAATAAGCTAAAAGAGCTAACATTCAACAGAAAACAACAAGCCAAAAACACAGGAATGCAAAATACCAAGATTTGAGGAAATTGAGCTTATGACTAAAAACAGTAAAAGGGGTACCTACTTGCAGCAAGAAAATAAGCACTACAATAAGCTGGAACAACAAAATGGAAATGGGACCCTGCACTAGACCTGGGTGAGACTTAGTAAACCAAAGTACAGACCTAGGTGAGCTCAAATGGGACCTGTGCAGACCTTGCAAAACCTGCATAACCACATGCAATAACGGTGCGATTCGCACAGGATTTGATCCCATATTGATAAGCTCAAATGAAGCTTCTAAAAATTTGCTAAAAATCGAAAAATTACTAATAAGAAATAAGACCGGTGAGGTTTTAAACATACAATTTTCACTTGCATTGACCCGAAATGAGTAAATGAAAAATACTCCTATGTTGGCCAAAACTTAGTTTTTAACTTTGACTTTTATACAAAACTAAAAGTTTGACTAATTTGAGGTTTGAAGCTAATTTATGGTGATATGGAAGTAATAAGGTGAAATAACACTAATGCAAGCTAGACCTATGAATTTTAAACACAAATGAACCTTTGATCTTGTAAAATCCCAACAGATGACCGATTAAGGCGGATATAAAGCAATTTTGACTTCGAGCTTAAGCGGGCTCAAGTTAAAGACATGTATGAGTATAATAAGACTGAACAAGCCACGGGCATCAAGAGTTTGCAAGAATAAGCCTCTAAGGCATTTGGTGTTAAAACCAAACACCACTTTATGAACTGCTTTGCAATTTTAATAAAACTAACTAGTGAGCAGGGCATGAGATATAGATCAAAGCGAACTTACATGAGCTAAATACAACTATATAAACATATTAAAATCATTGGTGGCCTCGGATACAAGAAAGCATAAAGCGCAATTTTGAAAGAAAATAGAAATGAGAATAAAACTCACATGAGTCCAACGTGATGCGATGAAACCAAACCAAATCCTACTCTAACCTAACTAAATCTAACCCAAATACACCTCTCGCAACACCCATTATCAACTTCCATTCCAATTTGAGCTCCTGTTGACTTTTGTTGACTAAAATGGAAAATTGTTTGAAACTGTAATGTGAGCTTATACAAAGCTTACAAGGAGCTTAGATAAACTTAGTAAGGCTTCAAATAAGCCAATAACAACTTGGACCATAGAATTTGAACTGAAAACTATGTGATAAACTTGAAAATATAAACTTATATAAAAACTTTAATTGATACTCAAAAGTGACTTACAAAGGTTTGTAAACTTGAAAGTGATACAATGAAACTGAAATTACACCATTTTAATTTAAACTAACACAATAATCTAAAAAACGACATAAGTAAAATTTATAAAAACTAACTACTAGCCATTTCTTCTCTCTTCAACCTCTATTTATACTCTAACATCCTTCTTTTCTCTCTCTGAACATATCCCATCACTCTCCATGACCATTGGATCAATGTATGCAATCTTGGCCTTTGATTCGATTTTATGGAAAAGGGTCTTTGACATTGTTGGGGATTGAGTGCCAAGAGGGGGCATTTAATGGTTTTGTAGTTTAGGTGAGGTGGAGGAGACAAGGGTGATAATATGTTGAGGAGGGATGGGAGGTGAGTAATTTCAGGGAGCAGTTGAAGGGGATGAGAAAAACGCGCCAAGGGGTGTGTGTTTGACCATTTGGTTTGACTGGCAAGATATTAGTGATAAGGCAGGGGTTCAAAAATCAAAGGGGTCCAATTGGTTTGTTGGCTGAGGTCCAAAATGGGATGGCAGGGGTCATTTGGGTTTGAAGGGTCTTAATTACACAAGGACTAAATGTGTAATTCTGAAATTATAAGGACCTAGGCTGCCACTTCAACAAAGTTGATCCAAGGGCTAAAAGTGACAATATCCAAAAGTACAAGGACCAAACTTGCCATTTTCTAATTTCCAAGGACCATTTATGACATTTTTCAAACTTGAGGGACCAAAGTTGTAATTTTGTAAATTTTAAACTTTGAAGGGTTTGTTTTAACAACTTTTGAATCCCATGGACCTTAAATGACATTTTTCTTTATTTTGATATACCAGGGACTGTTTTTGACAACTTTTGAAACTTGGGGACTAAAGCGCCAATTTTGCAAACTTTATCGTTTTTCATCGATTTTGATATTTTGCATTTAAAACACATAAAACACTGATTTGTGATATTTTTATCATTTTGATGCGTTCGAGTGTTTTCGGATGATTTTGCAGTTTATATTGTACAAAATGATGAGTATTTAGAGACTCATCAATCCCCATACTAAGATATTGCTAGTCCTAGCAATGATTTGAAGCTTTAATGGATTTTAAAACTCTTTACCAAAAGCCATCACTGGAGTAGCCAAATGTTTCGATTCAAGTAAGAACCTTGGTACATCGATAACCAAATGATTTTGAGCAAATCATAAGTCAGAACGGATTTGATTTGTCTTTACCGAGCCGTGCCCTTACGGACTAGCCAACTCTTAGATAAATTATCGAATTATCTTTGGTGAGTGAATACCAATTATGGATTTTCCACCGCCTTTACCACAAGCCATAATCTTGCGGGCAAGCCAACTCTTCACTTTTTAGGATATGGTGAGTTGAGAACCATACAATTTTGGGCAAATTGCAAGCCATATAAACGGATTTGAGATATCTTTACCAAGAGCCGTTTGCTCTGGATTAGCTAATCCTTTTGTCTTCTGAGACATGGCGGATCGATAATCAAGATGAGTAAGTGTAGAACACTTACTCCAAAAAAATTTTGGCCAAAAGGGAATTGGGTAGATAATATATGAAATTCGTGAGAATTCCCCCCACTTAGAAATGAATATTGCCCTCAATATTCAAAGTACAGCGGTTATGCGAAACAAAGAACGTAAAAGGAAATATTACGGCCATTATTTTAAAAGATTTTTTTTTTTTTTTTTTTAGAGATATATATATATATATATAACATGTGGGCATCACCCCACACTTAGATGGTAGAAAAGGGTAAGAAGGCGTAAATATGGGTGAAAACCCATATAGTGTGTGCTCTTGTTTTTGATTTCCGAGTCGCTAGCTTGACTCGACCCCGAATTCATTGGTTCATGGGGAAACAACGTGGAAGAAACAATCTCCATCGGACTTTCATTCAAGATATTTGTATAAACATTGAATGCGCGCGAAAGTTCCACACCGATGAGATATACATAGAACCGGCTCAAAAATGATAAATGAAAATGCCGGGATCAAAAATAGTGTCCTCATTCCCGAAGGAGAAAAGGGAAAGAGCAACCACACCATTTGTGAAGAATGGAATAAATATGTGCATTACAATGCAGGTCCATTCCTCATCAGAAAGAAGCAAATCACCATTTTGACATTTTAAGCTTAAACTTGAAGCTTTTATGGTGATTGGCAACAAAATTTCCGGGAGGAGAGCTGGAAGCGGTTCTTCAATCAATGATTTTCAAGAAAAGGATGTCTCCTCCGAATCAAAGTAAGTATTGTCAATTCTGTTGGAATTGACTCATCACTAAGAAAATCATCGACCTCCTTCCAAAATTTGTCATCTTCCTCATCCGGGTGAGAGAAGGAATGGAAGAGTCGGAAATGGGATAAGAAATGAGTGGATGATCATTATATAGGAGATTTCTAGTTTCTCCAAGATCGGCTTGAAATCAAAGAGATCATCGTCACTTTCCGATGAAAGTGGATCGATGTGAGTGAGTTCATCGGTGAACTCCTCAAGAAGAGGATCGATCGTGGAAGTGATGCCTCAACATACTCGATGTCTCCATAAGATTTACAATCATCGCTAAAATCGGAGAAAGTCTCAAATTGATCATTTGAACACTCGAGAGGGAAGAAGAATCACACATATGATCGAAATTCCCTGTGACTCTCTCGGATTGGGACAAGATCCTCAACACTAGACTTTATAAATTCGTCCGATTCCTTTTCGAGAACAGTGTCAAGATGCTCATCCCCATGTTCGAGAGTGAGTGGGAATATCGGGTGTGATAACAACAGACCGAGGGAGTTTAGACGGACTAGCATACATATGTTTAATACTTTCCATTTGTTCTTCGCTAGTAATTCCATCATAGTCTTTTCTCCCGATTTTTCATGGAAGGAGTTTCAACCGATGAACTTGATGAACTGTAATAAAATTGTAGGATATCAAGGATATCTTCATCATCATCGTCATCGGGAATGAAAGCGGAATCGAGAGCTAGATTTGGCCGCTTTTGTTTTGCAATTGACTCCTAATAGATTGTTCAAAGGCAACTGGGAATCTAATTTAGCGACCGCTTTTAAGGCTAACAACACTTCCATGGATTTCTCATTTGGATTATCTTGTGGATGTTTAGATTCCTTCAAATCTTTACTAGATCCAAAAGATCAAGGAGAAGATTTTGAGGAAGTGGGTCGAGGCAGTCTTGTAGAGGTTGGTCATGATATGAAGAGTCGTAATTGTTACAAGGAAATGGATTCCTTGTTTGACAATCGAGCTAGAGTGAGGACCTCCACAAGACTCACAACAAGAAACTGCTGAGTCTCACAGTGTGGCGGTGATGGAATAAATCGGTCGTGTTATGGTAGGAATAGGGATCTTGGTTATAGACAGACCGCTTCCCGATTCCACCATGCTACAACCGGGCAATTGCCACCATTATAAGGACCACCACACCATTGACAACCAAGAGGGTGAGGATAAGACATAGAAAGAATCAAATGGTTAGAGGGTAAAAGAAATGTAGAATCAAAAGATGTGACAGGGTAAAGATGGATATTTTTGGATTTTTGAAAAACATGATATAAAAACAAAGAATGAAAATATTTTTGGCGTTTAACACTTTAGGAAAAGTGTTAATGAACTTTGGATTTTCCGATAACTTTACAAAAACTTTTACAAAAGATGGGGTATGTTCAAGAATGGGTGCGAAAAGGCTAAACACACGCTAAAGCCTCCCGGCGTGGCCAAAATTTGATTTGTGCGAGAACCGGTCAAGTTTAATTACACAAGCTAACCACATGAATGGTCAACTGTAACAAACTTAAAACAAGCTCAAACACTAATGCAATGAAGATCGAGGAATATAGGAATTTCAGGTCGTTAAGTCCCACGGAGACTCAATGGTGTGCAAACACCGATTCAGACGATAGAATGATCACTAATGATAGTGATCGAAGGATTAGATTGAATATTACACTCTGAAAAAGTTTATAAAATAAAACAACTTAAATGCAAATTAAGAAAATTAAAAGATAAAATATATTAAATAAATGCTATCACTATTTTAAAATTGATGAGCGTTTAAAACCTAAAACGTGCGTTTAAATTAAAAACTACGTAACGTACAAAATAAAACGTGAAAATAAAGAAGGAAAATACCTATGTATATAGAAAATACATTTTTACAATCCTAATTATATAAGAAAATTATTAAAAAAGAAAATTATTTTTATAACTAATTAATTAATTATTATTAATTAAAAACTATTTTTAACTATTAAATAATACTCTAAAATAAAAGAAAATATGAAATAAGACTAGAAAAATAAAATTAAGACTTAGAAAAATCTAAAATATGATAAAACTAATTTTAAAACTGAAAATATATTTTTAGACTTTTATATATTTATTATTAATTAATTACTATTTAAAACTAATTAAAATGCTAAAAATACTATTTAAACCAAGAAAATTATGGAAAAATACTTTTTATGACTTATATATATCTTAACTTAAGAAAAATGAAAACTTATTTTTGAACTTTTCTTAATTAATTGCAATTAAAGCTATTTAAAATGATTAAAAGCGATTTTAATAAAGAAAAATAGTGAGCAGTGACCAAAATTATGAAAATTTCAGGAAATTCTAAAATTATATTAGGGAGCTAGGAAAAATGGAAAAACATGGGCTTATATGGAGGAATTAGAAGCGATGTGCCAAGTGCTTATAAATAAGCACTTGGATAAGCCAAAACCACACCAAAAGGTACCAAACGACACAGAGGCAACAATAAGCTAAAAGAGCTAACATTCAACAGAAAACAACAAGCCAAAACACAGGAATGCAAAATACCAAGATTTGAGGAAATTGAGCTTATGACTAAAAAGCGAAGAAAAGGGTACCTACTTGCGAAGAAAATAAGCACTACAATAATTTGGAACAACAAAATGGAAATGGGACCCCGCACTAGACCTGGGTGAGACTTAGTAAACCAAAGTACGAGACCTAGGTGAGCTCAAATGGGACTGTGCAGGGACCTTGCAAAAACTGCATAACCCCTGCAGGTCAGCGATTGCCACTGCATGGATTTGATCCATATTGATAAGCTCAAATGAAGCTTCTAAAATTTGCTAAAATCTGAAAAATTACTAATAAGAAATAAGACCAGGTGAGGTTTTTAAACATACAATTTTCACTTGCATTGACCCGTAAATGAGTAAATGAAAATACTCCTATGTTGGCGAAAACTTAGTTTTTAACTTTTGACTTTTATACAAAACTAAAAGTTTGACTAATTTGAGGTTTGAAGCTAATTTATGGTGATATGGAAGTAATAAGGTGAAATAACACTAATGCAAGCTAGACCTATGAATTTTAAACACAAAATGAACCTTTGATCTTGTAAAATCCCAACGGATGAGTGATTAAGGCGGATATAAAGCAATTTTGACTTGAGCTTAGCAGGGCTCAAGTTAAAGACATGTATGAGTATAATAAGATGAACAAGCCACGTGCATCAAGAGTTTGCAACTGAATAAGCCTCTAAGACAGATTTGGTGTTAAAACCAAACACCACTTTATGAACTGTTTTGCAATTTTAATAAAACTAACTAGTGAACAGGCATGAGATATAGATCAAACTGAACTTACATGAGCTAAATACAACTATATAAACATATTAAAATCATTGGTGGCCTCAGATACACAGTAAAGCATAAACTGCAATTTTGAAAAGAAAATAGAAATGAGAATAAAACTCACATGAGTCCAAGCGTGATGCGGATGAAACCAAACCAAATCCTACTCTAACCTAACTAAATCTAACCCAAATACACCTCTGCAACACCCATTATCAACTTCCATTCCAATTTGAGCTCTGTTGACTTTTGTTGACTAAAATGGAAAATTGTTTGAAAGCAGTAATGTGAGCTTATACAAAGCTTACAAGGAGCTTAGATAAACTTAGTAAGGCTTCAAATAAGCCAATAACAACTTGGACCATAGAATTTGAACCTGAAAACTGTAACAGTAAACTTGAAAATATAAACTTATATAAAAACTTTAATTGATACTCAAAAGTGACTTACAAAGGTTTGTAAACTTGAAAGTGATACAATGAAACTGAAATTACACCATTTTAATTTAAACTAAGACAATAATCTAAAAAACGACATAAGTAAAATTTATAAAAACTAACTACTAGCCATTTCTTCTCTCTTCAACCTCTATTTATACTCCAACATCCTTCTTTTCTCTCTCTGAACATATCCCATCACTCTCCATGACCATTGGATCAGTGTATGCAATCTTGGCCTTTGATTCAGTTTTGGCGGGAAAAGGGTCTTTTGACAGTTGTTGGGGATTGAGTGCCAAGAGGGGGCATTTAATGGTTTTGTAGTTTAGGTGAGTGGAGGACAAGGGTGATAATATGTTGAGGAGGGGATGGGAGGTGAGTAATTTCGGGAGCAGTTGAAGGGATGAGAAAACGCGCCAAGGTGTGTCTGTTTGACCATTTGGTTTGGTAGCAAGATATTAGTGATAAGGCGGGGTTCAAAAGCAAAGGGTCCAATTGGTTTGTTGGTGAGGTCCAAAATGGGATGGCGAGGGTCATTTGGGTTTGAAGGTCTTAATTACACAAGGACTAAATGTGTAATTCGAAATTATAAGGACCTAGGTGCCACTTCAACAAAGTTGATCCAAGGGCTAAAAGTGACAATATCCAAAAGTACAAGGACCAAACTTGCCATTTTCTAATTTCCAAGGACCATTTATGACATTTTTCAAACTTGAGGACCAAAGTTGTAATTTTGTAAATTTTAAACTTTGAAGGGTTTGTTTAACAACTTTTGAATCCCATGGACCTTAAATGACATTTTTCTTTATTTTGATATACGAGGACTTTTTTTGACAACTTTTGAAACTTGGGGACTAAAGCGCCAATTTTGCAAACTTTATCGCTTTTTCATCGATTTTGATATTTTTGCATTTAAAACACATAAAACACTGATTTGTGATATTTTTATCATTTTGATGCGTTTCTGAGTGTTTTCAGATGATTTTGCAGTTTATATTGTACAAAAATGATGAGTATTTAGAGACTCATCACATTCCTATTCTCCTAGAGAACGATATCAATTCCCGTGTCTTACCCTAATACTACACTACAACGATTAGGTTCACTGCCTAGGGTGTTGAAAAACTTGCTATTCGAAAAGGAAGTTCCTTCGACCCCGAACGCGCTGTGTAAGCGTGTCAAGTTTTTGGCGCCGCTGCCGGGGAATAGAATAGCTAGTTAGGAGTCCACCTCGTTTAGGTTTCCTTGCTTAATTCCTATCAAGTAAGCTTTTTTCCATTTTTAGCTTCCTCGTAGTCTATCACTGATAACGCTCAGATTGTGCATGTTTTTAGTAGCATTATGTGTGCTTTTATATATGATATTTGGTTATATTTGCATGATTATAGTGCTTAAACGCATCAAAAGATGTTTGTCTAGTGTTTATAACCAAGTGCAGGGAAACGGAAGGAAAATAAAGAAATGTTCAGCAAATAGAAGATTCCGTTTGAAGAAGCTTCAAATCGAGATCTCAAGGACCTTTGAAGACCATAGTGATTGAAGAACCAAGTTCTACAAGATAAAGAGAAGAAAAGATCAAGTTTCCTTGACCCAGGAAATCCAACCGGATCGGTTACAACTATAACCGGATCGGTTGGAATATGACCAGAAACACCAATATGACCATCACCAACCGTTCGGTCGCCACCCGCAACCGGAACGGTTGGCCCCTTTTGTAGAAGACCAACCGGATCGGTTGGTCATATGACCGATCCGGTTGGAGAAGCTGCATCTGCCAAATCTTCATCACTAAGTTTCTCCTTTGCATCCAAACGATTCTAGGTCCTTCTCTTTGTGTATTCTAGTCCCTTCCTTACTCCTTGGAGGCCAAGTTCAACAATTAATACCCTAGGCTTTGGAATTAGTATAAATAGAGGCCATTTGTGAGCATATGAGACACACACTTCAAATACAAATCTCTCTACTCATCAAACAAAGCTTTAAGCTCTCAAATTCGTCCTTAGAAGTCCAGGGAAGTTTGGAGTTCTAGAAGTTCCACATTTGGAGGCCAAATCACCAAGAAGTCCACCCCAATACCTTGGGAATCATTACTTCACCATTTGTAATCTTGTTCCAAGCATTGTAAGACTTTTAATCATGTTTTCTAATGTTCAAAGTTATGAGTTTATGTTCATGCTTGCTATGAATGGCTAGTTTCTTTATACACTTGCTTAAATGATGTTGATTATCCATTTACATATTTTACATCAAGTATTATATAACGCTAAAAGAAATAATTAAAGTCGAAGTTGAAATAAAATGACTTTGGAAAAGTCAAAATGGACTTATAATTTGGGACGGAGGGAGTATTAATTAAGCCGTGTTACCAAAACAGCCACATGACCTTGACCAAGACTATGATTAAGGTAATCCTAGTTTTAAGCCCTAACTGCTTAGTTAGGGTTTACTTTCTTATTTTATTGGTTGTGCATGTTGCTGGTGTAACACCCCAACCCGACAAGGGTAAAGATATCGCAAATACGGTTTCATATCAGAACTTTAAATACTATACAATAGCGAAAGCCTTTACAAAATATTCAAAAAGAAAACATAAATACCTAAACTTCAAAATAAATCTAAGATCTATATGGTCAAATCTTGCTCTCAGCTCTACTCTCAACCCAGATCAGCTATCCCATAAGCTTATCTTGAATACCTAACAACCTGCCGCAGGAAAAGAAAATGCGGCTGAGCTTACAAAGCCCAAGTGAGCAGATATAACAAAGCGAATACTAAACAAAGCGAAATACAAAATTAAAACAAAGAAACGAATAACAAAGTCGTAACGGAATGAGAACAATGAGTCAATGAGGATCCTCTGAACACAATTATACGATATCCAAAAGAACAGATAACAAGGAGAACGAAGCAAATCAAAGCATCGATGACATATATACAAGCACATACAAACCAGGCATACAAGTACTGAAACATAAGCAAACATAACAGACGTCGAATCCACACAACATATATACGGCATACAATCAGTTCAGGAAATCAGAAGACACACAAGACAAACAGAAATCTAAAGGCAAACGGAAACACTTTCTAGAAATAATCATGGCATTCATACAAATTAATCAACCTACATTCAACACACTTAATTCAATATTGTAGCAGCGGAAATAGCGGTCAAATCATGGCAGTCTCACATACAGATAGAAAACACAGTAGACATATAATAACTAAATAGACAAAGACATAACATAGCCATTAGCAACTATCAGAACATAAATCATATGCTAAACCAGTTCTCAGATCAAATCCTAACATCAGCAAAGTTTTAACATGGCAGACCAAATCATAAACAGATAGGTACCCTAACGTATATGCAAAGTTTACCAGATTAACGGAACAATTGTACTTATCAACTTTCAGGATACTTACATTCACATTAGTACATTCATCTCACAGATAAAAGAATTCATATAATGATAAACTAACATAATATCAGATGACAACATGCGAATCATGTTTCAACATAATAATCATATCCTAGCATAAGCACGATAGTCTCATAAACATACAAAAGCATAACCACATATAATAGCATATAATAAGCCGAGCACATAATTATTAACACTTGAACATACCGAATCATAATCAGAATACTTAACATAGAAATAACAGATAAAGATCTAGTTAACTAACACGAGCCCAGAACATATCATATCAAAAACATCATAACTATATAGAAATAATTTCAGAAATAAGTCGGAGTAGCTAGCTCCCAAAGTTTTATGAAGACGCGTATTGCACACGACGTCATTCACCTAGATAAATCATATCGGATAACAGATCAGATCTAGGATGCATCCATCGCCCACAAACATACATTGGTCATATAATATAACTTGAGCTCATAACGAGATAACATATAAGGGACGTGGCGAACTTCACTCATCGCCCTAGAGTCATGTCGAGGTGCATCAACGACACGGACATGGAACCCCATGACTAGTTAATACTTGGCTCGGGTGTCAAACTAACTTAGGTCAAACAAAATTTTAATTATGACACAGGTCTTAATCAAACACAAGGTTCAACAAATAACATATCGATAACTCATATCATAAGGTTCATATTCAAATATAACAAGGTTCAACAAATATGCATATCAAAGTCTTCCTAACATAAAGTTCAAATCGAGATATCGCATGGTTCAATAAAACATAAGTTTAGATAAGCAAGAGGTCAAACAATCGGAAAGGGTTCATAGCAATGGCATCGAAACCCTAATAAGTAAGATAGGAAAGCTAACGAAAAGAACATCATAAGGAACCTTTCTTGAAAAGGTCGAATATCCGTACTTTAACGCAAATGAGAGAAAAGCAAACGAATGAGTGAATCACGAAGATATAACGTCGCGTCTCCTTCAACGAATCTACACGGATTATGATTTATTTAATACTTATTAGCATCATTAAGGTTATAACGGATTCATCGCATTAACATTCTTAGAGTTATAAGTATATTCTCATTTTATAAGCTTATGCATTTATAAGTGTGTTACCTATTGATATCATATTTTATCTTTCGGTTTCTTAAACTCATATTCGGACCAGACTTTAGCGATTTTATAAAATACTTACTTAGCTCAATGAAATCAAGCAAAATCCCAGTGGTTCCCATATGATTTAAAAGAGTCTCCAAAATTGGTGGGTTCTATATCTATGCCAAATGGCCTATGGAAAATCACAAGTCCAGACACATCCGAAAGTAATTAGAAAATACACCTTAAAAGTTTACACTTATTGGACCTATTTAGACACCTTGAAAAAATCCCCAGAACTCCCAGAAATTCATTTATGTCATAAATATTACTCCTGTAAAAGGAGAGATCTCAATTCCTTATGGTTTGAAAATGAAAAATCAAACAATCCAACCAAATTTCAGACCTGTTTTCTCAGCTTTGAAACTTGATCTTGTAAAATTCAAAAATACGACTTAGACAACTCCAAATTCGACCAAACCACTTGGAAAACTTAACTAAGACATAAAATAAACTTTTCCCATAAAAACCCAGATTATTAAACTTATAAAATTGGATCTATAACACACACAAATTCGACATATGATGCTGTCCAGATTTTAGGGTTAATTAAAGACCATATAATCACATGTTTAGACCATTAATTACACTTAGGGTTCCATTCCAATTAGGGTTTCGAATTTATTAGGCATGATAACATTAATATATGTGGTTCGGTTCTCTTGTGCTCGACATACCTATGATCCGATTCAAACAATACGTATTACATACATGTTCTCTTAATATTACAAGGTTCCATTCATATGATTTGTTTTTGTTTGGTTTCATATGGTTCGGCCACAAAAAGAAAAACACAACTCGACTAATACAAACATGATACAAGATATATTAACGTAAGGTGTATTAAAGGAAGACGAATAAAACATGTTATACCTTAGCTTGTTGGGACAAAAATCTCGACTCCAATGGTTTAGGGTTTCGGCCGAATGGGAAGAAAAAGAAAGAGAGAGGCAAAAACTAGGGTTCCAAATTGAGGTTAATGTGTTGTATATATAGGTGGTACAAATAGGTTAGGGCTTTAGGGGGGTGGGCTTCGGCTTGGGTCCAACCGAACAAACAAACACACGCCCATCTTGGGCTCACCAAGAATCGAAATAAGGCCCAAACGATTTAGCGAGACGTTTAACTTTCGTCGTACAAAGTCGATCACGTACACATATTAGTTAAGTTTTTAATTATTCGTAAGTTAGGTTTTAATTTCGTTAAACGAATGTAAACGTATTTTAATAATTTTGATTTCAAGGGTAAAAGGGTCTTATTATGCGTTTATTTATTTTTTTTATTTTTTTTAGGGTTTTACAACTCTCCCCTTCTAAAAAGAAAATTTCGTCCTCGAAATTGGACAAGACGGAACAGGACAGCAAACAAAGGCGGATTTCAAAGCTTCAAGGAATATAGCGAACGCTAAACTTATCTCGGAACAAATGGATTTCTTATCAGAATCTTCAAACTCATACTTTCCGGAAATCGAACCAATAATCAAATACTTATAACATATAATCATATACTTATTAACGTATTGGCGGAAAACAAATGAGATGCAGAAAATCAAACAACACACTCTAACTTATTCAGGTATCTAATGATGAAAATAACGCATGCATAGACAGAACGAATCCTAACGGTCTTACTAATCACAGATAATCAAACTAAAAGGATCTAATGTTCCTCAAACACTACACGAAATATCCTATGATCACAATAAGGGTACACGGAGACATACACATTTAGAGCAAACATAGTAATCCATAGTTCACACAAATCATAACAATTTCGGTCCAACGCGCACAAAACTTACACGTAACAGATATCGACGAAATCTCACAAATAGGTACAAATTTTCAAACAAACATGAGGAGTGCCAAATAATAGATACAAGTCAAAGTCCAATCACGTATCAACCACAGGCATTTCCTCAGACGTCATATAATTTTAATAAGTTCAAATTATATGATCTCGGTATTATCACGTTGATCAGGCGTCATAATACTTGCATCACATAACAAGTTCTTATTGTCATCATATTCTGTTCCGGTCATGGCAAACACATAACTAATATCAGAACAAAACATATCATATCTACAGATAACATATAGATAGCAAGTAACATACTATAACAGACGGATCACATACATACAAAGATATACGACATCAAAACAACTTACCATACCTTAACAAAAAGAAGGCAACCAATGCACAAAACGGTTCCTCATGACTCATTCCGACGATCCAAAAAGAAAGCGAAATATACCGAATGCTAAACGATAAAACTTCACGATTCAAATCGAGTTCGAACGAATCAAAGAAAAGTAATGCCGATCAAAATCACGTAGCAAGATATCAAACCGCCTCAAAACGCGTGACAAACGAATCGAGTAACACACGTCACGCCAAATCATATGAAGTAGATGAACCTTCCCACCACCGGTTGAATCATGTCTCGTCTCTTGCGCCTTTGGTTGGTCCGTCCAACTTCCTCCAAAGACATCCCGATGTCTCCAAAGAAGACGGCGATCGGGTGTGGCTTCGCTTCACGAACCTCTCCAAAGACAGGATGTTGTAGCAATGCGGTCGGCACCATCTTCTTCGGCTCCACGGGTAGTTTCCATCTAACGATCGACAAACGAACGGCGAAAACAAAATAACAATTTCGATGTGAAAGAGGAGGCCAATTCAAGAAGGCAAAAGAATATCGACGTCCAATCGAACGACCATCAAAAGGAATCGAAAGATATCCGAACGCACGGAAACCTAATGTCTACCCAATCCTCACGGGTCATAGCCTAAGCTCTAAGGGTCCTAAAACCTAGAGCTCGATACCATAATTGTAACACCCCAACCCGACAAGGGTAAAGATATCGCAACACGGTTTCATATCGAACTTTAAATACTATACAATAGCGAAAGCCTTTACAAAATATTCAAAAAGAAAACATAAATAGCTAAACTTCAAAATAAATCTAAGATCTCTATGGTCAAATCTTGCTCTCAGCTCTACTCTCAACCCAGATCAGCTATCCCATAAGCTTATCTTGAATACCTAACAACCTGCCGCAGGAAAAGAAAATGCGGCTGAGCTTACAAAGCCCAGTGAACAGATATAACAAAACGAATACTAAACAAAACAGAAATACAAAATTAAAACAAAGAAACGAATAACAAAGTCGTAACGGAATGAGAACAATGAGTCAATGAGGATCCTGCAGAACACAATTATCTGATATCCAAAAGAACAGATAACAAGGAGAAGCGAAGCAAATCAAAGCATCGATGACATATATACAAGCACATACAAACCCGGGCATACAAGTCTTGAAACATAAGCAAACATAACAGACGTCGAATCCACACAACATATATACGGCATACAATCAGTTCAGGAAATCAGAAGACACACAAGAAAAACAGAAATCTAAAGGCAAACGGAAACACTTTCTAGAAATAATCATGGCATTCATACAAATTAATCAACCTACATTCAACACACTTAATTCAATATTGTAGCAGCGGAAATAGCGGTCAAATCATGGCAGTCTCACATACAGATAGAAACACAGTAGACATATAATAACTAAATAGACAAAGACATAACATAGCCATTAGCAACTATCAGAACATAAATCATATGCTAAACCAGTTCTCAGATCAAATCCTAACATCAGCAAAGTTTTAACATGGCAGACCAAATCATAAACAGATAGGTACCCTAACGTATATGCAAAGTTTACCAGATTAACGGAACAATTGTACTTATCAACTTTCAGGATACTTACATTCACATTAGTACATTCATCTCACAGATAAAAGAATTCATATAACGATAAACTAACATAATATCAGATGACAGCATGCGAATCATGTTTCAACATAATAATCATATCCTAGCATAGCAGACGATAGTCTCATAAACATACAAAAGCATAACCACATATAATAGCATATAATAAGCCGAGCACATAATTATTAACACTTGAACATACCGAATCATAATCAGAATACTTAACATAGAAATAACAGATAAATATCTAGTTAACTACCACGAGCCCAGAACATATCATATCAAAAACATCATAACTATATAGAAATAATTTCAGAAATAAGTCGGAGTAGCTAGCTCCCAAAGTTTTATGAAGACGCGTATTGCACACGACGTCATTCACCTAGATAAATCATATCGGATAACAGATCAGATCTAGGATGCATCCATACGCCCCACAAACATACATTGGTCATATAATATAACTTGAGCTCATAACAGATAACATATAAGGGACGTGGCAGAACTTCACTCATCGCCCTAGAGTCATGTCGAGGTGCATCATCGACACGGACATGGAACCCCATGACTAGTTAATACTTGGCTCGGTGTCAAACTAACTTAGGTCAAACAAAATTTCAATTATGACACAGGTCTTAATCAAACACAAGGTTCAACAAATAACATATCGATAACTCATATCATAAGGTTCATATTCAAATATAACAAGGTTCAACAAATATGCATATCAAAGTCTTCCTAACATAAAGTTCAAATCGATATCGCATGGTTCAATAAAACATAAGTTTAGATAAGCAAATGTGTCAAACAATCGGAAAGGGTTCATAGCAATGGCATCGAAACCCTAATAAGTAAGATAGGAAAGCTAACGAAAAGAACATCATAAGGAACCTTATCGAAAATGTCGAATATCTATACCTTAACGCAAATGAGAGAAAGCAAGCGAATGAGTGAATCACGAAGATATAACGTCGCGTCTCCTTCAACGAATCTACACGGATTATGATTTATTTAATACTTATTAGCATCATTAAGGTTATAACGGATTCATCGCATTAACATTCTTAGAGTTATAAGTATATTCTCATTTTATAAGCTTCTTATGCATTTATAAGTGTGTTACCTATTGATATCATATTTTATCTTTCAGTTTCTTAAACTCATATTCGGACCAGACTTTAGCGATTTTTATAAAATACTTACTTAGCTCAATGAAATCAAGCAAAATCCCAGTGGTTCCCATATGATTTAAAAGAGTCTCCAAAAATTGGTGGGTTCTATATCTATGCCAAATGGCCTATGGAAAATCACAAGTCCGACACTGCCCGTAAAGTAATCGAAAATACACCTTAAAAGTTTACACTTATTGGACCTGTTTAGACACCTTGGAAAAATCCCAGAACTCCCAGAAATTCATTTATGTCATAAATATTACTCCTGTAAAAGGAGAGCTCCCAATTCCTTATGGTTTGAAAATGAAAATCAAACAATCCAACCAAATTTCGGATCCGTTTCTCAGCTTTGACACTTGATCTTGTAAAATTAAAAATACGACTTAGACAACTCCAAATTCGACCAAACCACTTGGAAAACTTAACTAAGACATAAAATAAACTTTTCCCACAAAACCCAGATTATTAAACTTATAAAATTGGATCTATAACACACAAATTCGACATATGATGTCGTTCGGATTTTAGGGTTAATTAAAGACCATATAATCACATGTTTAGACCATTAATTACACTTAGGGTTCCATTCCAATTAGGGTTTCGAATTTATTAGGCATGATAACATTAATATATGTGGTTCGGTTCTCTTGTGCTCGACATACCTATGATCCGATTCAAACAATACGTATTACATACATGTTCTCTTAATATTACAAGGTTCCATTCATATGATTTGTTTTTGTTTGGTTTCATATGGTTCGGCCACAAAAAGAAAAACACAACTCGACTAATACAAACATGATACAACATATATTAATGTAAGGTGTATTAAAGGAAGACGAATAAAACATGTTATACCTTAGCTTGTTGGGACAAAATCTCGACTCAATGGTTTAGGGTTTCGCCGAATGGGAAGAAAAAGAAAGAGAGAGGCAAAAACTAGGGTTCCAAATTGAGGTTAATGTGTTGTATATATAGGTGGTACAAATAGGTTAGGGCTTTAGGGGGGTGGGCTTCGGCTTGGGTCCAACCGAACAAACAAACACACGCCCATCTTGGGCTCACCAAGAATCGAAATAAGGCCCAAACGATTTAGCGAGACGTTTAAGTTTCGTCGTACAAAGTCGATCACGTACACATATTAGTTAAGTTTTTAATTATTCGTAAGTTAGGTTTTAATTTCGTTAAACAAATGTAAACGTATTTTAATAATTTTGATTTCAAGGGTAAAAGGGTCTTATTATGCGTTTATTTTTTTTTTTTTTTTAGGGTTTTACAGCTGGTGTCTTTGATATTTTTACTGTACGTGGGTTTGTGAGAGATGAATAAGGGTTTTTTAACAAAGTGAGTGCACCTAAAGTTACGAATACTGGAGCGCATTTGCAGGATACTAATGTGCTTGCATCTGATTTGAGTGTCTCTAATGAAGCTTTGGAACAACCTCAATCTAATGAAGACCAAAAGGTAGTCGATGCTAATACAACTGGTTTGGATGTTGAGGAACGTATGTGGTCTACTGGTGTCGTAAGTAGCGCATCTAATTTTGGTGAGACGGTTTCTTCTATCCATAACGCAAATATGCATGTTCCTAACGATGGCCTTAAGGATGCTCCTATTGATTGTCCTAATGCTTAGAAACAGCCTCATGATTGTCCTACACATGTGGCTGCTACTTCACACGTGGCTGCTCTTACTATACATGTGACGGAATCACCTAATCCTTGGAACCATAATGACCAGTCTACGGGTCATAATGAGTATATTGGGGACAAAGGTGGTGAGGTCTATAACGATGTGAATAAGAGTGGGAGTGAGCTAAATTTTGATCATAGTCCTACTGCTTCTACTCCATGACATCAGGCTGCTTCTCCTATGTCCAGTTTTGATGTGGCTATTGATGCGCGTACGAAGCACGTTCGGGGTCAAAGGAACTTCCTTTTCTTCGAGCAAGTTTTTCAACACCCTAGGTAATGAACCTAATCGTTGTAGTATAGTAATGGGTAAGCCTCGGGTATTGATATCGTTCTCTAGGGGAATAGGAATGCTAGCAAAAAGTGTACTACGCTAAGGTTGGGGTTGAGGATGATTATTTTTTATCTTTTATATATTTTTTAGAAAGCTAAGGGTAAAATCTCGGGGCAATGAATTTGGGGTGGTACTTCTACCGATTACTTCTACTATCTAATTATATAATACTACGGGTAGTCTATGTCTTTTTGATGTGTGCTCGTATGATGATTAAAAATGTTCTTATCTAGATACTATTACTCCCTAGTTATCTTTTATCGGTGGTTGAATTGTCACATCCTTATTCTTAACGCGTTGTATTTTCTAAGGTCGTAGGGTGTGCCTTTTTCCCTAACTCTTTGAGACTACCTTAAGGTTATTGCCTACGAAATCCGCTAGATGTTTCATAAACTAACTTTAAAGTTATCTTTGGATGTTTAGACTACGAAATCCTCTATGTGATTCATGAGCTAATGTTCACAAAGATTACTCAAGCATTTAAACACAACGATAGCCTAATTGCACTCGTAAGCTAATTACAATTAAGATAAGAGACAACCAACCAATAATTAATAACTAGGTTTCATAGATCTAAGCAAACACACAAGAAATTTAGCCGAACATGTTAAACAAGCAAGCATACACACATTCAATGGAAGACATAATGAAATTAATGGAATAAAACACTTATCTTGATGTGTAAAATAGGGTTTGGGACCCTAAAATCATCCAAGTCGGACTACAAACGTTTAGGGTTTTACTCCACAAGTCTACCTCCTCAAATCTTGAAAAATCGAATTATATATAGATTTACACTTGAGAAGGCGTCGCCTTATAGGCGGACGCCGTCGATCGCCGTCATTAGGTTTTCTTCTTGGCAAGTTATCGTCGGGGCGGCCACGTTGTAGTTGTGACGTCGTCGGGCTTCAGCAGGGACGTCGTCTGATTTTGGATCTGGGCCGTCTGAGATGAAAAGTCTTAGTGACGCCCTTCATCTTCAAAGCCTGACGCCGTCAGGTGTATTTGAGAAAAAATTCTACTTAGTCGTTAGGTGTTTTTTAATTAAATCCGTAGAGAGGGACGGTGTCGCCCTTTAGATGGCACGCCGTCAGCTTCAGTTTCAGCAGCTTGAGTGTCTTCGATCTTGACTTTGCCATTTTCTTCATGTATTCACTCCTTTTCGTCCAAAAATGCATCATTCCAGCATTTTGCTTCCAAGAGACCTAAAGTTTGAAAAGGAATGAAATTAAGCAGTAACGGATATAAAAGTGGGTGATTAAGGGCTTAAATGATCCTTTAAAAGTGTACGTTTTAAATCCTTATCAGCTATGCACTCACAAAAGTTTGGTTCACTTGGGGATACGAGCAATTCTAGTGGTGGTGGAAATGTGGCTGCTAAATCTGGTTTAAACTCTTCTAATGAACGTACGTCAAATGTTTTGAAACAGCCACAATCTACGAATGACCCTAATGTGAAGCCGGTTTCGTATGCGGGTGTTGTACCTAATGTGAAGCCGGTTTCATATGCGGGTGCTACATCTAGTGATCCTAAGAAGCACAAGTCTAACTTTCATAGGCTGGAGTATAGTAAGAAAACAAATGATGTAGATTTGTCTGTTCCTATGAAAGTGGTAGAAGAAGTAAATTCGAGATTTGACAATACTTTATATGGTTATTTTCTTGGTAAACGTATTGCTTTTCCAGTTATTGATTACTATGTGCGTAATGCGTGGGCTAAGTATGGTATCCAGACGGTTATGATGAATGCTAAGGGGTTCTTTTTCTTTAAGTTTACCACTCAGAAAGGTGTTGAAGATGTGCTTGAGAATTGGCCGTGGATGATTAGGAATGTGCCTATAATTCTTAAAATTTGGACCTTAAACACTAATCTGCTCAAAGAGGATTTGACCAACGTTCTGGTGTGGATTAAATTCCATGATGTTCCTCTTGCTATTTTCTCGGATGATGGTCTTAGTCTCTTAGCCACATTGATTGGTACGCCGAAAATGTTAGATGCTTATACTAGTCAAATGTGTTTGGAATCATGGGGCCGAAGTAGCTTTGCTAGGTGCTTGATTGTAATTAAGGCGGATGAGGTGCTTAAGGAAAGCCTCACTGTTGAGATACCCTTACTTGATGGGACGGGTTCGACTATTAAGAAGATTCGGGTTGAATACGAGTGGAAACCTCCTCGTTGTGATACGTGTAAGATCATTGGTCATACTCTGGTTTGTTGGTTTTATTGATTTGATGATACAAAACAAGAAGAATGATACAAGAAGGGCTTAAAGTGACAAAGGAAGAATTCTTCAAAAAATGAAGAATGAAACACAAGGACTTGCATGATAAAGAAGAATTTATTTATTAGTCCTTTGTAGTCTTTTGTAAACCCTAAATCTCTATTATATAAAGAGATAAAGGGTACAGGTTTTTAATAGGTCTTCCATAATGTAGACGTCGAAAGGTGTTTGTGTGTGTCTAGGCATCAAGTCCTCTAATGGACGTCTAGGGTTTGTGTAGATTAGCCTCAAGAATCACTTGATTCCTGTTATTATTAAGTAACCGTTCTAGAATTGATCAACTAGAATTGGGGCTTGGAGTATTATTAATGAAAAACCTTGTTCATAATAACGTTAATTCTTACTTGAATATTCCGCTTTATTGTGTGTCCTAGATAATATGAGGTCTAAACAACCTCGAGTCATAAACGATTCAAGAACTATGAAGGTGCTTTAGTTCTATCATGGTTGATTGTCCTAAATTTGTTCCATATCCTTTCGACCTACACATAAGGATGGTGATGGTTTCAAAGCGATCAATCACAAAACAAGGGATGAATGGTAGCCAAAGTGGTCCGGTAAAGGATTTACTAAACCTATTATGGGTCCTAAGTTTAGGTATCAACCTAAAGCGCCTCCTCCTGAGAACAAGAAGGCGAATGTTACAAAGAAAAAGGGCACTGAAGTGGCTAGTACGAGTGGGACAAAGATTGCTACATCGAATCCTTTTGATGCCCTTAATATGATTGATATTGATGAATGTGGCATTCCTACTTATGTCGTGGCTAAGGATGGGGCTGAGTTGGATTGTCGAAGTCTAATGGAAGCTAAGGAGGTTGCTCCTACTCCTATTGTTAAGAAAAATAAAGAGCTTGAAAAGCTAATTATTGATGGGAAAGCTACCCTTGTGGATGATGATGGTCATCCTATTAAACAAGCAAATCAATCCTCTTGTTCTTTATAAGAGACAAATTTCTTTTTTTTCAATCTTCATTATCATCAACTAATTTATGAAGTTGATAAATCTATTCATCTATCTCATCCATCTAATCCATTTTTATTCAATTCTAATCAAACCATAACTTGCAGTTTTATATCCCACCTAAATTCAAATAATGAGATAAACACAGGAATAAGAATTGATTCCATTACCATTTTTTCCTTTCATTTTTCTACAGGGCGATTGATAGCATCAAATAAGAACATGTTTTTACTATCAAATCCCCATGATTATTGTTCATTTTAATAGTATATATGAGATCTGATGTTGAAGTGTTATAAATTTGCATTTTACTATTAATCTTGAACTAAAAAATAAGAGCATATGTTTATAGTGTTTATATGAGATTTGGTATTGAATTGTTAAAAAATTTAGTTGAATAAGAACTAAAAAATAAAACACGAAAACCAAAAAACGAAAATAAAGAAAATAAATTTGCTAACAGAAAGTTTATACGCCTTATAGAAAAAATTCTCTATACACAGTATAGAAGGTGTATACGCCGCATACAGCTATGGGTGCATATATCGCATACTCTTGCAAGTGTATAATCCATATACTACAGAAGGTTTATAGACCGCATACTTTAGCACATACAAAACTCAACAAAACTCAAAGCCAAACACACGAATTTAATAAAAAACCAAACAAACGTAGAAAAATAAAACACAAATTTCACTTTTAAAGACACAAATTTTAACCAACCGCTCACCGGCAGTGGCCTTAAAAACTTGATGTGTATTATCTCATTTTTATATTTATAAAACCTAATCTAACGAGTAATACAAACACTCTCGGGCAGTGTACCTAATCGCGTATAGTATAAACTCGGTAAGACCGAGTCATTCGCTGGAGCGAGTGAATTAAACGTTTGAAAAGCAAGTTTATTAAAAACGACAACTTGAATTGTAAAACCTCACGATTATTAAAATTGCAAATAAGTAAACAGACAATAATTTAAATTGCGAAGAAATGAAAATGGAGATTAAATCAATAAGAGATAGATGTGCTCGCCTAGTTACTCCTCTCACCTATCAACGACATGATCCGCAAGTGGGATATCTAACTAGAAATGACTTAATGGGTCGAATGTAGTGCAAGTCTAATACTGGTCGTTAGTCATTACACACTTTATCTTATAACTATCGATCCCAACGGTCATGGGTGATACCTAGTTATGATCTAAGCATTAAGTAACCCAACTAATCTACATGACCTATTTTTTATTGTGTTTTACATACACTTAACTACTAGATAACTTGACTCATGCAGAAGTTTGCAAAACTACTAAGTTTTATAATCTTTCTAGGCAGAGTACTCAACCATTGTAGTTTAGTATTGGGATGATTTTAAACACAGATTCATTATTATTGAAATAAAGTACAAATTTGGCACGCCATACATTAAAATAAATCACGCATGTGATGGACGGGATGGAATTTTATGTGATCAGAAGACCCTTGAATTTTCCTTTAGTTTAAAAACCCCGAAACTCTTGAGGCGACACTTTGCCTCGCTTCGGGACAGTACCGTCATCTTCACGAAACATTGCCTTGATGAACATATATCCAATTTTTGTGTTCTCTAATACTGCGATTGGTGCTGCGGGTATGATACCATCTTTAGCAATATTCACCTAAATTTAAACAAACGTACACTGATGAATTATTTATTTGTACTTCCAAAGATCGACTACATGTACTTGTAAATGTACTAACCGTAAGTGAGCCATCGGACAAAATGGTGTAGAGAACAGAGTTGCCTGGCAATAAGTTTTCATCCTTGAAAACGTTGAGATACTTTTCAATGGTTGCAGCATCTACATCATTATAGGTTCCATTATCTTTCCGGCCTTAACAATCTTTTCTGCCGCCGCTTCAGAGAAAAACTTACCCGTTGGCGGTACCAACAATGAAACATGAATGAGTTTCTCAAAGGGCCTGTACAAATTCAAGGGTACGTGTAAGAATAACTTAAGGTGCTAAATATTGATCAGAAAATGATGATACATTCTGTCTAACTTAGATGATGCTAATTGCTAAATATGTAAAGTAGGGAGGTGGTTTGTACTTTGTAAAAAAATACAATTCATCCATACATATTAAGCTCATCTATTGCCAAAAGGATTTATGAAATCTAGTATGCTTATTAGTTCTGTCATTAAGCTTGTTTTCTTACCTAATGAGAATAAAGACTAACAACTATATTTTGTATTTCATGCCTACAAAAATAACTTCTACTATACATATATTAAAAGTTTTGGTTACTTTAAATGCTCATAATGATGTTTTTCCTTAATATTAGCTAGCATGCTTGTTTTTAGTTTGGGTCAATAATTTATACGTTTCGTTGTTACAAATTAGTACGTTTTAATTTGTAAAGCTAAACAGACATAGTATATAGTCGCATGAATTAATTAGTGACAACTTTATGAACACCTCGTTGGTCACTAATGTCAGGAACATGCTCACTGATGATAGTTACGTTAGTGGTGACTGTTACTTAAACAGAATCAGTGAACTCTTTCGAAAGTTGAAAAATTAGTACGTGAAGGCTTACATACCATTATAGATTTCATTGAAAAATTCATGGGAATCCAACAACTCGACATCGGTTTTGCCATTCCAGTTCACAATAAGTGACTCAATAGCTTTCTCCTCCATATACAAGGCTGCCACAGCAGCCTTCATGATGTTTCCTTGTATCTCCAAACGTCTCACACCTTGCATATATATATGATGATATGATATAAACGTTACATTAGAATGAATATGGTATTAATTTATTGCAAGAACAATAAAACAACGAACATGAGGAAGTAAATCTGGAAATATATACCAGCGCCTGAGGACCAAAGTTTTAGTTGCACTAGGAGGCTTAATGGATGATGGAAAGACGAAGGATTCGAGCTCGATACTGGTGAAGGAATCCATGGTACTCTAGTACTAATTATTTGGATGAAAAACTATGATATTACCCGATGGTATATATAGAGGAAATTCAAGTGGTACTGCTTAATTGTTAATTAGTGACCACGTCCATTTTATAGTCTTATAAATGGTTACTGGCGGTGGCATTTGTAGTTTTGTACAGGAAGGTGTTAACGTTTCTTTCTTGCATCGATCTTCACTATTTCTTGCATATATTCTCCTATTTAATAATTAATGTAATCCAACTCTAGCTGTTTTATCTAAAGAATAATTAAAAACTCACATCCAACTAATCAAATTTCGTCGTTCATAGGGTTTAAGAATATTACATATGTAAAGTAATCTATGTTGCACTATGATTCCATGGCAAGGACAAGCCTGGAATCTTATACCCAAAACCGTTGCAGCGTCCATGACCCCGTGTAATTATCTCCTTTGTGCAGAGCTAATATGTGTGGCTCTGGCCAACAATTGCTACAACCATTTGAGCCAATCATGACATGACACATGGCATTCTTGTCTCTTCTACAAGATGATCGATACATGGTCCATCGAGGAGCATATTATTTTGGGGTACAACGGATATAGGTGAGTCCCACACCTCATCCCAAAAAGGCAAACTAAAAGTGCCTACAGTACATAAGACCTAAAACTAGTATAAGAAATTATACGCCATATTTATGCAAAAATAAAAAAGAACAACCTGATTTCAAGTTAAGGGAGGCCGATATAAATTTTAGAATAATAATAACAATATATATTGAACAAACATAACTTAAATCATTATTATTATTTTGACATAGACAATATCTTGTGACCGCATGTACCCCTATGTAACTTTTGGGTGATAATAGTTGATAAAGTAATTTGCCTTACTGTTTCAACGAAAATATTTTGGACATCTCAAAATCTTGTTTGTTCATAATTTGCTATATTGTTTTTAAGGGTAAATGTTTGTGGTAACATACAACTAGGTGTGATAATTCATTGTTCTCAAGAAGTAATTAAGTACATATATAAAATTTCATTTATAACAACGTAATAAGCAAACAATCATTTATGTTTTCATCTGGCGATTAGAATGGCCGTCTCAACCGATTTTAAAGGCCCCGTAATATCCACAAAATTAAGCTCCAGTTGATAAAAGCGTTTATGAATTTTCACACTATGTTATTTGTATAAAATAACCGCAATTAAACACAAGAAAATTAATGCCAACTATATTATTATAGACATTTGAATCTCTTTACACAATATATAAGATGAACTCTTATATCAAATTTGGCCATTGGTATAAAATTTGTCAAAATAAAGGATAAAGCGTGAGCTGTAAAACATTTTGCATTTATGTAGTATAATTTATTAATTGGGACAAAATTGAAGAAAGCATAAACATAAGGGGCAAAGTAAAGATGACCCAAAATTATCATCATCTTCCTCTTGGCTTTTATCGATACATCTTTTCACCATGTTCTACCCTTTTCTTCACTTACAAAACTAATTTTCTTTTTGAACAAAACTTACGAAACTAGCTGATTATACCTTATTACGTTTAGCACACTCTTCTCCTTTTAAATGTGGAAACCAGATTATATCATCCTTGAAGTTTAAAATCTTGGGGTCCCAAAAAATAAAAAGCTTTGTGTCATCGATCACCTTGCAAATTGTGATATCCGACCCCGCTTATTAGGCTAGTTGGGAGGCCTAGCACCGCTAGCCACCCCATTGCCTCGCCCATATCTATCGACCACGAAGACTAACGTCATATGCATTAGCAAACTTCTATTGTGCATCCGCTGAACACAATCTTCAAACTCATCATCATCACAAGGGTTTTGGTCATAGGTGTCCTCCTTCCACTGTTCCAATAAGCTCTTCATGCCGACCCACTACTACTTTTAGAACCGTCAAATGTCATAAAACTTGTGGTTTCATTGTAGTCCTCAAGAACTTCATCACTATCACTATCTAAAATAACCAAATTCTCAACCTTGAAAAATGGATTACCAACCTTTTTCATTTTTAACCATGTCGGTATGCTCTTTAAAGAAGAAGTAGCATTGGACAAACCGGGGATGTTTTCATTGTTTTCCAGCGTCCTCCATCAACAATAATAGCGACATTACAAAAATGCTACATTAAAAGTAACACCTTCATCCAAATCAACAATATAGAAGTACTAACCACATTATGATATTTAGTAGGTTGTTTAGAAGTAGATGCCAAGTTGGTTGAAGTGTTCGCCACTTTGCAACCTTCGTTGGTTGTTTAGATGTAGACGCATCTTTTGTGTTATCTTTAGTAGGAGACATCTTGGTATCCTTGGGAGCAACTGGTTGATACTCAAATTTTTTCATTTGAATCCATCGAGGACCATTCAATCACCCTTGATCGTTGGATCACTCCCACGTATCACATTCAACCCCAAATGCATCCTTATAAATACCCATGCATTTTGAAAAAAGAACCAAGCTATATTATCCATTTCTAAACACACAAAACACATACTAAACCCTAGTCATATGTGGTTTAATACTTACCGGTTTTCAACAGGTAAAATTCCTCCTTTACCTCCTATATTTAGGAAAAAGCCTGGTAGACCACAATATAAGAAAATAAAATCAGCAACTGAGAATAACACACATATTAATAGACTAGGTAGTAAAATGACATGCAGTAACTATTGGATGCAAGGACATAACAAGGTTGGTTGTACTTTTGATTCAAGACCCAAACCTAATAGAGAAAAAGGATGGTTGACCTGCTGGACGCATAGATACAGAGGTAGAAGTGTTGTTGCAGCCGGTAGAAGTGGCGGTGCAATGGGAAGAGGTATTATGCAAGAAACTAAGGTTCTTGTTTCTTTTGGTATACCAGGAATAATTGTTCACTGCAAGCGTACGTGCCATTGGACTTGTTAAATAGATGTAAAATGTTTTCATCTGTTGGGTCAAAATTTGACCCAATTGTCCCTCACAAGTATTTGAACATAAAATAATCAAAGTCACTCGCTGATAAAATCGAAGTAAGCAGTTCACTCCTGTTAAGTCAGAGAGTAAGTCACTATCTGATATACATCAGAGAGTATTATTGTTCGGCTCATTCAACAACAAGCTTCAGGGATGTCGAAGACCAACTGAAGAAACACTTTATCTCACTAATGCGGTGTCAGTGAGTAAAGTACCTGAGTAATACCAGAGTCACGGAGATTTGACAAATGTATCTCTAACTCTCTAGACTTACCTCTAAAAAAATATATAGAATATGGGCGGGAACTTTCTTGAGAAGATAAAGCTGAAAGCAAGAACAAGAAAGTCAAGCATGTACAAGAGTTAGTATAAAGGTGGGAATAGTTGACAACTCTATTTCTAAAGCATGGTTGTTGCTTTTCCAAAAAAGGAACCATTTAATGGAAGATGTACTTCACCAATAAATGCATGACACCTCCCCCACAAACCATCACATATTACCATGTACTTGTACCTATATATATTGTATGCCTGTCATAGAGATAGGATAAGATGCTAAACATATAGAAATAATATATAGTGTTATAGTAATAGGATCCTCCTATCATTGAATTATAAGCTTAGCTTTGATTCACGAGAGTTTAATTTGCCATTCAATGGGGACAGCGTTCCGGAACTATCCTTTGTAAATCTTTGATTTATTTCTAATAAAATTTATAAAAGGTGAAAAGTACGACTGGTGTTATTAGTTGTCAAAGTGGGTGTTGAGTAAACTTGTTCTTATTGTTTATCATTTATCATGGTTTACTCAATTATTTTGGACCAACAAGTGGTACCAGAGCGGGTGATCAATCTCATGATCTAGATATGTTCTTTTGACTGCTAATAACATTTGAAGAATGTCAAAAAATTATAGTATAAAACCTTCAAAAACTGCTATTGCTATTGCAATTTTTTAAGGAGAGAATACACTATATTTTGACTAATAACCCACCCAAAACACACCAATGATTAAATCCCCATCACTCATATCTTTTCAGATCTTACTGAATCAGGTAATTCGAAGTCACGTAATAGCTTAGGACCGAAAGAGTATACAAGAGGTTGAAGATTTATGTATCATTATTACGAAACAAGAATAACTCATATTATGTGTACTAGCTAGGGTACCACAGCGTTGCGACAGCGGTACCGTGTGATTATACTTTTGGCGATAGCAAGGTTTTCGATGCATTACATTTAAAGAAGGAAAAAAAGAATGTCTAATGAGTTTATTAATTGGAAATTAGTTTGTTTTCTTACTTACGCATTTAGTAACATAATAAAATGCTTTTATAGCGAGGTGTCTCGCGATTATATGTTTTTCATGATGCTAACTTAACACATGGTGATAACTTAATGGAACAACTTTACCGTACGGTGTTGCTTTAAAAATGGCATCACGATGCAGCGATATCTGAAGCGATGGTCAACGATATAGCTATTCGTTTAGGACGTGTAATATTATATATCGTTTAAACATACAAGGTGTTTTCAAATAGTGGTTTTAGCACCATATAGTGGTGTCTATATTGCTAAGTTGTGGTGGTAAATGGTGGTCCATTGCGTGGTCGAAAAAGGTGATTTCAGAAATTCTGACTACATAAAAGATTGGTTTCTATGATTTGCTTAATGATTTGTAAATTTTATTTAGTAGGTGTTTTAAAGAAGAAATTCACAATATGGTACACGGAGACATACACATTTAGAGCAAACATAGTAATCCATAGTTCACACAAATCATAACAATTTCGGTCCAACGCGCAAAACTTACACGTAATGATATCGACGAAATCTCACAAATAGGTACAAAATTTCAAACAAACATGAGGAGTGCCAAATAATAGACAAGTCAAAGTCCAATCACGTATCAACCACGGGCATTTCCCATCGCCATAATTTTAATAAGTTCAAATTATATGATCTCTAGATATCGCGATCAAAGGCCATAATACTTGCATCACATAACAAGTTCTTATTGTCATCATATTCGCTCCCGGTCATGGCAAACACATAACTAATATCGAACAAAACATATCATATACGAGATAACATATAGATAGCAAGTAACATACTATAACGCATCGCATCACATATACAAAGATATACGACATCAAAACAACTTACCATACCATAACAAAAAGAAGGAAACCAATGCACAAAACGGTTCCTCATGACTCATTACTGACGATCCAAAAAGAAAAACTGAAATATACCAGAATGCTAACCGATAAAACTTCACGATTCAAATCGAGTTCTGAACGAATCAAAGAAAAGTAATGCCGATCAAAATCACGTAGCAAGATATCAAACCGCCTCAAAACGCGTGACAAACGAATCAGAGTAACACACGTCGCGCCCAAATCATATGAAGTAGATGAACCTTCCCAGCACCGGTTGAATCATGTCTCGTCTCTTGCGCCTTTGGTTGGTCCGTCTCAACTTCCTCCAAGAAGATCCCGATGTCTCCAAAGACGGCGATGGGTGCGGCTTCGCTTACGAACCTCTCCAAAGACAGGATCATGCGGCAATGTGGTCGGCACCATCTTCGCTCCACGGGTAGTTTCCATCTAACGATCGACAAAACGAGAGGCGAAAACAAAATAACGAATTTCGATGTGAAAAGAGGCCAATTCAAAGAAGGCAAAAGAATATCGATCCAACCGAACGACCATCAAAAGGAATCGAAAGATATCCGAACGCACGGAAACCTAATGTCTACCCAATCCTCAGGTCATAGCCTAAGCTCTAGGGTCCTAAAACCTAGAGCTCGATAATTGTAATTGAACACCCCAAGGGTAAAGATATCGCAATACGATTTCATATCGAACTTTAAATACTATACAATAGCGAAAGCCTTTACAAAATATTCAAAAGAAAACATAAATAGCTAAACTTCAAAATAAATCTAAGATCTCATGGTCAAATCTTGCTCTCACTCTACTCTCAACCCGCATCGCCTATCCCATAAGCTTATCTTGAATACCTAACAACCCGCCGCAGAAAGAAAATGCGGTGAGCTTAAAAGCCAAGGACGATATAACAAAACGAAAACTAAACAAAACAGAAATACAAAATTAAAACAAAGAAACGAATAACAAAGTCGAATTGAATGAGAACAATGAGTCAATGAGGATCCTGCGAGAACACAATTATACATTATCCAAAAAAGAATGATAACAAGGAGAACGGCAAATCAAAGCATCGATGACATATATACAAGCACATACAAACCGTATACAAGTACTGAAACATAAGCAAACATAACAGACGTGAATCCACACAACATATATACGGATACAATCTCAGAAATCAAGAACACAAGAAAAAGTAAATCTAAAGGCAAACGGAAACACTTTCTAGAAATAATCATGGCATTCATACAAATTAATCAACCTACATTCAACACACTTAATTCAATATTGTAGCAATGAAATAGCGGTCAAATCATGGTACCTCACATACGATAGAAACATGAGACATATAATAACTAAATAGACAAAGACATAACATAGCCATTAGCAACTATCGAACATAAATCATATGCTAAACCGGTTCTCGATCAAATCCTAACATCAAGAAAGTTTTAACATGAGACCAAATCATAAACAGATAGGTACCCTAACGATATGCAAAGTTTACCAGATTAACTTAACAATTGTACTTATCAACTTTCGGATACTTACATTCACATTAGTACATTCATCTCATGATAAAGAATTCATATAACGATAAACTAACATAATATCGATGACAAGATGCTAATCATGTTTCAACATAATAATCATATCCTAGCATAGCACGATAGTCTCATAAACATACAAAAGCATAACCACATATAATAGCATATAAGCCGAGCACATAATTATTAACACTTGAACATACCGAATCATAATCGAATACTTAACATAGAAATAATGATAAAGATCTAGTTAACTACCACGAGCCCGTAACATATCATATCAAAACATCATAACTATATAGAAATAATTTCGAAATAAGTCGAGTAGCTAGCTCCAACGCGTTTTATGAAGACGCATGTGACACGGCGTCATTCACCTAGATAAATCATATCGGATAATGTGGATCGATCTAGGATGCATCCATACGCCCACAAACATACATTGGTCATATAATATAACTTGAGCTCATAACATAATATATAAGGACGCGAGTAACTTCACTTACGCCCTAGAGTCATGTCGAGGCATCATCGACACGGACATGGAACCCCATGACTAGTTAATACTTGGCTCGGGTGTCAAACTAACTTAGGTCAAACAAAATTTCAATTATGACACAGGTCTTAATCAAACACAAGGTTCAACAAATAACATATCGATAACTCATATCATAAGTTCATATTCAAATATAACAAGGTTCAACAAATATGCATATCAAAGTCTTCCTAACATAAAGTTCAAACGGATATCGCATGGTTCAATAAAACATAAGTTTAGATAAGCAATGTGTCAAACAATCAGAAAGGGTTCATAGCAATGGCATCGAAACCCTAATAAGTAAGATAGGAAAGCTAACGAAAAGAACATCATAAGGAACCTTTATCGAAAAGGTGAATATCTATACCTTAACGCAAATGAGAGAAAACAAATGAGTGAATCACGAAGATATAACGCTGTCTCCTTCAACGAATCTACACGGATTATGATTTATTTAATACTTATTAGCATCATTAAGGTTATAACGGATTCATCGTTAACATTCTTAGAGTTATAAGTATATTCTCATTTATAAGCTTTATGCATTTATAAGTGTTACCTATTGATATCATATTTTATCTTTCGTTTCTTAAACTCATATTCGGACCAGACTTTAGCGATTTTTATAAAATACTTACTTAGCTCAATGAAATCAAGCAAAATCCAGTGGTTCCCATATGATTTAAAAGAGTCTCCAAAAATGGTGGGTTCTATATCTATGCCAAATGGCCTATGGAAAATCACAAGTCCGACTCCCGAAAGTAATCGAAAATACACCTAAAAGTTTACACTTATTGGACCTGTTTAGACACCTTGGAAAAATCCCTAACTCCGAAATTCATTTATGTCATAAATATTACTCGTAAAAGGAGAGCTCCCAATTCCTTATGGTTTGAAAATGAAAATCAAACAATCCAACCAAATTTCGAGATCCGTTTCTACTTTGACACTTGATCTTGTAAAATTCAAAAATACGACTTAGACAACTCCAAATTCGACCAAACCACTTGGAAAACTTAACTAAGACATAAAATAAACTTTTCCCACAAAACCCAGATTATTAAACTTATAAAATTGGATCTATAACACACACAAATTCGACATATGATCGTTCAGATTTTAGGGTTAATTAAAGACCATATAATCACATGTTTAGACCATTAATTACACTTAGGGTTCCATCCAATTAGGGTTTCGAATTTATTAGGCATGATAACATTAATATATGGTTCTGGGTTCTCTGTGCTCGACATACCTATGATCCGATTCAAACAATACGACATACATGTTCTCTTAATATTACAAGGTTCCATTCATATGATTTGTTTTGTTTGGTTTCATATGGTTCGCCACAAAAGAAAAACACAACTCGACTAATACAAACATGATACAACATATATTAACGTAAGTATTAAAGGAAGACGAATAAAACATATACCTTAGCTTGTTGGGACAAAATCTCACTCCAATGGTTTAGGGTTTCAACGAAGAAGAAAAGAAAGAGAGAGGCAAAAACTAGGGTTCCAAATTGAGGTTAATGTGTTGTATATATAGGTGGTACAAATAGGTTAGGGCTTTAGGGGTGGGCTTCGCTGGGTCCAAACGAACAACAAACACACGCCCATCTTGGGCTCACCAAGAATCGAATAAGGCCAAACGACGAAGCGAGACGTTTGTCAGACAAAGTCATCACGATAACATATTAGTTAAGTTTTAATTATTCGTAGTTAGGTTTTAATTTCGTTAAACAAATGTAAACGTATTTTAATAATTTTGATTTGGCAAAAGGGTCTTATTATGCTTATTTATTTTTTATTTTTTAGGGTTTTACATGGTGTCTTTGATATTTTTATCAGTGGGTTTGAGAGATGAATAAGGGTTTTTAACAAAGTGAGTGCACCTAAAGTTCTGAATACTGAGCGCATTTCAGGATACTAATGTGCTTGCATCCGATTTGAGTGTCTCTAATGAAGCTTTGGAACAACCTCAATCTAATGAAGACCAAAAGGTAGTCGATGCTAATACAACCGGTTTGGATGTTGAGGAACGATGTGGGTCTATCGTGTCGTAAGTAGCGCATCTAATTTTGGTGAGACGGTTTCTTCTATCCATAACGCAAATATGCATGTTCCTAACGATGGCCTTAAGGATGCTCCTATTGATTGTCCCATAAGCGAAACAACCTCATGATTGTCCTACACATGGGTCGCTATCACACGTGGGTCTTTACTATACATGACGGAATCACCTAATCCTTGGAACCATAATGACCACCACGGGTCATAATGAGTATATGGACAAAGGTGGTGAGGTCTATAACGATGTGAATAAGAGTGGAGTGAGCTAAATTTTGATCATAGTCCCATCTTCTACTCCATGACATCGCCGCTTCTCCTATGTCCGGCTTTTGATGTGGCTATGATGCGTCTGAAGCACGCCGGGGTCAAAGGAACTTCCTTCGAGCAAGTTTTTCAACACCCTAGGTAATGAACCTAATCGTTGTAGTATAGTAATGGGTAAGCCTCGGGTATTGATATCGTTCTCAGGGAATAGGAATGCTAGCAAAAGTGTACTACGCTAAGGTTGGGGTTGAGGATGATTATTTTTATCTTTATATATTTTTAAAGCTAAGGGTAAAATCTCTGGCAATGAATTTGGGGTGGTACTTCACCGATTACTTCTACTATCTAATTATATAATACTACGGTAGTCTATGTCTTTTGATGTGTGTCGATGATGATTAAAATGTTCTTATCTAGATACTATTACTCCTAGTTATCTTTTATCGGTGGTTGAATTGTCACATCCTTATTCTTAACGCGTTGTATTTTCTAAGGTCGTAGGGGTGCTCTTTTCCCTAACTCTTTGAGACTACCTTAAGGTTATTGCCATTAAACCGCTAGATGTTTCATAAACTAACTTTAAAGTTATCTTTGGATGTTTAGACTACGAAACCTCTATGTGATTGTCACACCCCAAATTACATTTTGCGTGGAATGGAATTCACAGGGATTATTGTCATAGCATCACAATCACAGTTATATTGAACGACCTAAAGTGTCGTTTGGAAAAATACATCGTTTGATTTAATAAAATAATCAGAGTTTACAAAGTAGGTCCCAAATGTAAATCAACTTGTGCGGAAGTAAATTTGTTACAATTCAAACGATGTTTTAGAGTACATAAAACCCAAGTGAGACGCGTCGTCACCACGACTCCATGATGTGTCCAAATGCATGCCATGAAGTGAATGCCTTAGATACCTGAGATAAAAACATGCTAAAAGTGTCAACACAAAGGTTGAGTGAGTTCATAGAGTTTGTTTTGAAATGTAAAGCCTTTCAAAATCGTTTATGCCGCAAAGGCATTGTAAATCGTTGAAATGTAAAGACTTTCGAAATCGTTTATGTAGCAAAGGCATTGTAAATCCACTCAGTTCCAAGTCCCGCCCATACAAAACTTGCAACTGTGTGTTCACAACCCATTTGCCAAAGTGTGTAAAGTTTATGTTCCAAACATATGATGTCAAATGAATTCACATAATAGTGCATGACTTAATGTATCGATGTTTACTTGACCTAATTATACCAAGACCATCAGTCCAATGAATGTACCAAGACCATCAGTCCAATGAATATACCAAGACCATCAGTCCAATGAATATACCAAGACCATCAGTCCAATGAATATACCATGTAAATACTACGTATGGCAAAACTATTACTACGCATGACTAAGCATTTCAATTCGGCTAAACATGTAATTTGCAAATTGTCGTGAATGCAATAAACATTATTGAGCATGTATCTCCCCCAAAGAGTTTAATAACAACATTAAAACAAGAAAAGTGGGGCTATGGAACTCACTTGGATAAAGCTGAAATAGCGGCAAAAGTGAGTACACCGAGGTTTATTATGTAATCGTCAACGGGACCTATTATCAATGATATGATATGTCATGAATTGCAATGTAATGCTATGCATGCACCGTATATTATTTATACCATTTACGGGTTTTGAAAATATTACTCGTCGTCGAAAAATACTCTTTTGGCGTCTTGACCAATCAAAATGACTTTACATGTTTTACGTCAAAATGTCATCCTACAATGGTTTTATAATGACTTTTGGTGAAATTACCATTTTTCGTCGCAAAACAATGTCGTCGGAAAACCATGAAATCAACAAAACGGCTCCGGAAAATGGTCGTAAAAGCGGTGTCGTCGATCGTTAGAGAACGAACTCATTGTTTTGGAAAGTTTGTATCGATATCTAAAAGTTTCAGTTCAGGAGTTTTCGTTCAAAAGGTCTCGATCATAAAGATATCCAAGGCTCAAGATGGTGGTTTTGTGAATGTGTGCGAGAAAATGAGTTTCGCCAATCTTTGAACATTCGTAATTAAATAACCATAACTCCGCTTGACAAACGGCTTTTGTTTTGAAAAATATGGCGGTGAACTTGATTTTACTAGAAGACACTTTGTTATAAAAGTTTTGCATCATAGTTAAAAGCGCGCAAACATGGACGATATAGCTAATGAAAAACTTGTTACGTCAAAAAAATAATATAATTTTCGAAAATAATACTTACGGCAACTTTATGAAAACGGCCATATATTTGTCGTTTTAACTCCGTTTTCTACGTAAAATATGTCCTTAGCTTCGTATCGAAGTAAACTAATATATTTTTGACTAGTCGAAATAATTTGTGAAGCTTAAGGCTCGTTTTTGACCCGAAATATACAAAAACTGCATGCTGTCTTTTTCAGAAAAAAATACTTTTCGTCGCCAAACTTTAAAAATTCACCACGGCTTCGTTATAACTCCGTTTTTATCCGTTCAAGCGGCCACGGATTCGTTTTAAAGTATATTTTCTAATTATCAATGCCAAAAGGTCGTACCATCAGTGAGTTTTTCCAGAATTTCGTTTTAAGGACCGACCCTAAAATAGAGTTTACGAAAATAGTTTTTCACGGACAAAACCTATTCTAATCCCTTCAAATCAACTCCAAAGCTAATCTAATCCTACCATACACCTTCTTAGGGTGTCATGGGTTCCTAATCACCATCAAGACCAAAGAATACCATGGGAATAATTATAGGATGACCAATATGTATATATAACTTCTAAAATCATGAAATAAATGGTATAAATCACATAACTTGCATACTATCTCCAAAAATGAAAAGAAACATATGAAAATGAAAAGGAAACATGAAAATGATAGAAACATGCTTACAAGCTTATTATGATGAGGTGCAAGGAACAAAGGTTTTCCTAATCACTTGAGGTTTATATTACAAAACCTTGCAACAAATGAGTTTATAAAAATTGACTTAAAAATCTTGGATAATCCTTCCTTTTTGGGTCCTTTGGCTGCCGTATAATTGAGAGCAAAGATAGGAATATTGGTCTTTGGTTTTGCAAATGAAAGAGTGAAAGTAAAATGTAGTATAATATATATTTAAGAGATATTGCAAATATCTTCTTTGTAATCACTAGACAAGATCCATAAATTATGGAGGACTCTAATGGGTGGCGTGGGATTCATGACAAGAAAAATATATATATATATTTTTTTTTTTTTTTTTTAAAATGCATAATATAAATGTGCAAATGGTTGTAGGAAAAATAAATATAAGTTAAAGTAACTTGTAAATTGTATATACATTTGTGCATCTAAGTTAGTTTTAAGTAAAAGAAATTTTAATAGATCAAAGTGGAATGTAATGAGATAATATAAATTTTAAAATACATTCCTTGTGAAATTTGGTGATAAAATAATTATCGTAAGATTTTTAAGAAAAAGCGTAATAATTAAGCGTTAACGATTTAAGTACCAAATAAATGTGAAACACTATGAAAACTAAAAATATAGTTTTTTATGAACTAAATGTGAGTTTAAAAATACCTCGGGATCATTTTTGAAAGTAACGGGTTAATAATCAAAATAAAAACTCACGCGATAAAATTATTAAATATAAAAATTACGCGTTGAAGGGTGAAATGAAATGTCGTGCATGTACTAATGAGATGCACATGATGTCAATGAAATGTAGACTAATCATAGTCCATATGAAATGTACGTGATGTCATGATCATGAATTCGCCGCTAAACCTCCAAGGTTACGCAATTTGAAACAAGTAAACCAAGTTTACTAAAATGTTGAAATAGTGAGACATGAGCGGTGTCGAGAAATGACACGAAAGTTCAGATTGTCACATTCGCCCATCAAAAAGGAATTGATCCCGAATTCAATCGTTATTAGGTCTACGGGTTTAGGGTTTGATGTAGCAAACTTTCCCATTTCGAGCAAAACCCTCAAAAGACTTTTGGTAACCGATTTTACTTAATCTCACAACTCATCAAACAAGAAGCGTCATGAGATTAGGCTAAATCGGTTTAAGTAACAACTTGTTTCTAGCTCGATCTTTGCAACTCATCAAACAAGAACTGTCACGCGGATCAAACCGAAACAAGTGGTTTTGAAGAAAATCTTTTGAAAATTTGGCTCGATTACGGAATTGCTTACTCATATAAGACTACTACTCCTTCATTGCATGATTCTTCTGAATTAGACATAGGTGATCGGGCTATGTATAATTTAGGAGTAACTATGCAATGCTTGGACTAATCGACTCATATGTTTGTTTGGTGTTGGGTCAATGTTGTTAAAATTGTGATGCACATCGAGGAGAAAAGACATGGAGAAGTATCGTTAAAATGATAGTTAATGTAAAAGAATTAAAATTCTCGTAAATGATATCGAATCGAAAGGAAATAAAGTACGATAGATGAGAATATTTTACAACGAGTAGTTTAGCAAAAGTAATACATCGTTAAGTTATAAAGTTTCGGATACGATGGAAGACATAAAATTAGTACAACATAGTACATAAGAAGAAATAAGACGTTGGTTTCGAACTTCTTGGTCTTCGCGTCGTTGATACCTTGACGAGCTCCTTCTAACATATATACATTCCATGAGCACCTTCGACTTGTTGACCTTGGTTTTGAGGACATTGATTCCGATAGTGTCCTTGCTCCCGCATCTGTAACATGTAACCATGGCCTTGCCTCTACAATTCTGGCAAGGTGTCGATTGTTGACACTTGTAGCACTTAGCAGGACAAAGACCCGTGTGATGATACTTACATCGATTACATAGTGGGTAGGTTCCAGCATAACCTCTGCCTTCTATTGGTGCAGCAACATATACCATCGCAGTTTCTTGCCCTCTTTTCTGCTGTTGATGATGGTTAGTGTTGTGGTTGTGGTTGTTATAATCTCCTTGGTCGTCTTCCCATTTCCTTTTGTTGTTGTTGAGTTGGTTATCGCCGTTGTTGTTGTTGTTTTGGTTGGTGTTTGTGTACTTGCCTCTCTTCACTACCTGGGCCATGAGCTTTTGAGTCAATCGAATAGCTTCCTCAATCGTTTGCGGGTCAAAAGAAGTCACGTCACCTTGAATAATTTCAGGAAGTCCATCAATGAAAGCCTCCAGTAGCTTCTCATTATCCGAAACCATAGATGGACATAACACGGCCAATTCTTGGAATCTCCGAATGTAAGTGTCGATATCATACCCAATGGTTTTTAGTTCATAGAACTCCGTCTCCAACTTTTTCACTTCCGTTCGAGGACAAAACTTCTTAGTCACCAAGCCTTTAAATTCCTCCCACGAAAGCTTAAAAGCATTCTCCATACCAATTGGTTGGCGTAAGAATTCCACCATGACAACGCTCCATCGAGTAAAGTACTCGTAGCATACTTAACCTTCTTGTCATCCGGACGGTTACAAAGCAAAATACCGATTCCAACTTTTCAAACCATCTAACCATAGTCAGTAGCTCCTCGGTACCTCGAAACTTAGTGGGTTCCGCACTTTTGAAATCTTTGTACGAGCATTTCTTAACCCGGATCCTCCGGCATTACCAGTGGCGCTGACTAGTCTAGCGGCCAAGTTGCACCGTGGCCTCGCAGCGAAGCAGCGACCACCGCGTTTCCTTTCAACTCTTAGAGCATTTGCAATGCTATCATTCACTAACCAGTATAGCCGCTTGGGTCATTTCAACTGTAGCTTTCTTGATTGCCATATCTTCTTCAAAACAAGAGAAAATGTGAGGCGTAGCAAAATCCGATGTTAATAATAAGCGCTCTAAAGAGATGTGATAAGAAATGATAAGTTTGAGGTTATGTTTCAAAATGATCGTCGGTTTCGAAAAGATGGGTTATGAGGTGTTGTAAGCACTTCAATGAATGATGGTTTAGAGACTTAATGTGTGAATAAAGTGTAACTCGACATGTTAGTGGTGAAACAAAGGAGTAAGAGTGACTTCGCCCTATATAAAGGTTTATCTCGGCATTCGTCGTTGTCGATGATGAATCAGCTGATATAAAATTGTGATAGGGAATAACAAGGAATTCTCCACATAAGAGTATGAGAAAAGGATAATGGGATGGGTATTTAAGGGCATTCATGTGACAATCGTTGTGAAATGAAAGTAAGTAACTCGAAAATGTACGTAAAAACCGCATGTAAAGTGAACATTCACTTATGATGAAATGATGAGATGCTATGATAATGTAGTTATAGTCTAGGGTCAATGATGCAACCTAGTTCTCTATAATGAAGCTCGATGCCAATCTGTCACACCCCAAATTACATTTTGCGTGAATGGAATTCACGGGATTGATTGTCATAGCATCACAATCACGAGTTATATTGAGCGACCTAAAGTGTCGTTTGGAAAAATACATCGTTTGATTTAATAAAATAATCGAGTTTACAAAGTAGGTCCCAAATGTAAATCAACTTGTGCGGAAGTAAATTTGTTACAATTCAAACGATGTTTTAGAGTACATAAAACCCAGTGAGGCAGCGTCGTCACCACGACTCCATGATGTGTCCAAATGCATGCCATGAAGTGAATGCCTTAGATACCGAGATAAAAACATGCTAAAAGTGTCAACACAAAGGTTGAGTGAGTTCATAGAGTTTGTTTTGAAATGTAAAGCCTTTCAAAATCGTTTATGCCGCAAAGGCATTGTAAATCGTTGAAATGTAAAGACTTTCGAAATCGTTTATGTAGCAAAGGCATTGTAAATCCACTCGGTTCAAGTCCCGCCCATACAAAACTTGCAACTGTGTGTTCACAACCCACCTTGCCAAAGTGTGTAAAGTTTATGTTCCAAACATATGATGTCAAATGAATTCACATAATAGTGCATGACTTAATGTATCGATGTTTACTTGACCTAATTATACCAAGACCATCAGTCCAATGAATGTACCAAGACCATCAGTCCAATGAATATACCAAGACCATCAGTCCAATGAATATACCAAGACCATCAGTCCAATGAATATACCATGTAAATACTACGTATGGCAAAACTATTACTACGCATGACTAAGCATTTCAATTCGGCTAAACATGTAATTTGCAAATTGTCGTGAATGCAATAAACATTATTGAGCATGTATCTCCCCCAAAGAGTTTAATAACAACATTAAAACAAGAAAAGTGGGGCTATGGAACTCACTTGGATAAACTGGAAATAGCGGCAAAAGTGAGTACACTGAGGTTTATTATGTAATGCGTCAACCGGGACCTATTATCAATGATATGATATGTCATGAATTGCAATGTAATGCTATGCATGCACTTCGTATGTTATTTATACCATTTACGGGTTTTTGAAAATATTACTCGTCGTCGAAAAATACTCTTTTGGCGTCTTGACCAATCAAAAATGACTTTACATGTTTTTACGTCAAAATGTCATCCTACAATGGTTTTATAATGACTTTTGGTGAAATTACCATTTTCGTCGCAAAACAATGTCGTCGGAAAACCATGAAATCAACAAAAGCGGCTCGGAAAAATGGTCGTAAAGCGGTGTCGTCGATCGTTAGAGAACGAACTCGATTGTTTTGGAAAGTTTGTATCGATATCTAAAAGTTTCGATTCGGGAGTTTTCGTTCAAAAGGTCTCGATCATAAAGATATCCAAGGCTCAAGATGGTGGTTTTGTGAATTGTGTGCGAGAAAATGAGTTTCGCCAATCTTTGAACATTCGTAATTAAATAACCATAACTCCGCTTGACAAAGCGGCTTTTGTTTTGAAAAATATGGCGGTGAACTTGATTTTACTAGAAGACACTTTGTTATAAAAGTTTTGCATCATAGTTAAAAGCGCCGCAAACATGGACGATATAGCTAATGAAAAACTTGTTACGTCAAAAAAATAATATAATTTTGAGAAAATAATACTTACGGCAACTTTATGAAAACGGCCATATATTTGTCGTTTTAACTCCGTTTTCTCGTAAAATATGTCCTTAGCCCGTATCGAAGTAAACTAATATATTTTGACTAGTCGAAATAATTTGTGAAGCTTAAGGCTCGTTTTGACCGAAATATACAAAACTGCATGCTGTCTTTTTCGAAAAAAAATACTTTTCGTCGCCAAACTTTAAAATTCACCACGGCCGTTATAACTCCGTTTTATCCGTTCAAGCTGCCACGGATTCGTTTTAAAGTATATTTTCTAATTATCAATGCCAAAAGGTCGTACCATCAGTGAGTTTTTCCAGAATTTCGTTTTAAGGACCGACCCTAAAATAGAGTTTACGAAAATAGTTTTCACGGACAAAACCTATTCTAATCCCTTCAAATCAACTCCAAAGCTAATCTAATCCTACCATACACCTTCTTAGGGTGTCATGGGTTCCTAATCACCATCAAGACCAAAGAATACCATGGGAATAATTATAGGATGACCAATATGTATATATAACTTCTAAAATCATGAAATAAATGGTATAAATCACATAACTTGCATACTATCTCCAAAAATGAAAAGAAACATATGAAAATGAAAAGGAAACATGAAAATGATAGAAACATGCTTACAAGCTTATTATGATGAGGTGCAAGGAACAAAGGTTTTCCTAATCACTTGAGGTTTATATTACAAAACCTTGCAACAAATGAGTTTATAAAAATTGACTTAAAAATCTTGGATAATCCTTCCTTTTTGGGTCCTTTGGCTGCCGTATAATTGAGAGCAAAGATAGGAATATTGGTCTTTGGTTTTTGCAAATGAAAGAGTGAAAGTAAAATGTAGTATAATATATATTTAAGAGATATTGCAAATATCTTCTTTGTAATCACTAGACAAGATCCATAAATTATGGAGGACTCTAATGGGTGGCGTGGGATTCATGACAAGAAATATATATATATATATTTTTTTTTTTTTTTAAAATGCATAATATAAATGTGCAAATGGTTGTAGGAAAAATAAATATAAGTTAAAGTAACTTGTAAATTGTATATACATTTGTGCATCTAAGTTAGTTTTAAGTAAAAGAAATTTTAATAGATCAAAGTGGAATGTAATGAGATAATATAAATTTTAAAAATACATTCCTTGTGAAATTTGAGTGATAAAATAATTATCGTAAGATTTTTAAGAAAAAGCAGCGTAATAATTAAGCGTTAACGATTTAAGTACCAAATAAATGTGAAACACTATGAAAACTAAAAATATAGTTTTTATGAACTAAATGTGAGTTTAAAAATACCTCGGGATCATTTTGAAAGTAACGGGTTAATAATCAAAATAAAAACTCACGCGATAAAATTATTAAATATAAAAATTACGCGTTGAAGGGTGAAATGAAATGTCGTGCATGTACTAATGAGATGCACATGATGTCAATGAAATGTAGACTAATCATAGTCCATATGAAATGTACGTGATGTCATGATCATGAATTCGCCGCTAAACCTCCAAGGTTACGCGAATTTGAAACAAGTAAACCAAGTTTACTAAAATGTTGAAATAGTGAGACATGAACGGTGTCGAGAAATGACCTGAAAGTTCAGATTGTCACAACCATCAATCTAAAAAGAAATTAAAGACTGAGATTAAAAGCATTTTATTATTTCATCTATTTTTTATAATTTAAATATCTCTTAAACCGTAAATCGTTAAGTGAAAATATTTACACCGTCACAAAGAGCATTTAATTATCTTTCTATATACGGGCACTTTGATATACTTTCGAAAAAAGAAAAAAAATTCGTTTTTTTCACATTTGTTCGTTATTTTTTACGTTACTTGAAATTTGCATTAAAAAATCATATATGATTAAACACTAATTTGAATATCACATGTGATATTAGTGTTAAATCATATATGATATCACATGTGATATGATATGTATATCATATGTGATTTTACCCTAATATCTAGGGCTGAGCAACGGTCTGGAACCGACCCGAACCGACGAAAACCGAACCAACCCGAGAACCGATTTCACAAAAAACATGAACCGAAACCGAACCGATTCGGTTCGGTTCGGTCGGTTCGGCCCGGTTTACATGCTTTATGTGCGTGTTTGGTCGGTTTTGGGTCGGACCGAACCGAACCGAAAACCGACATCCGATAAGACATAGAACCGAAACCGAACCGAAAATGGTCGGTCCGGTTCGGTTCGGTCCGGTTCGGCTCGGTTTTCCAGTTCAGCTCGGTTCGATCGGTTTTGTGCTCAGCCCTACTAATATCACATGTGATATTACATATCATATATGATATAACATTAATATCATATATGATATAACACTAATATCACATGTAATATTCAAATTAATGTTTAATCATATATGATTTTTTAATGCAAATTTAAGTAACGTAAATAAACGAAAAAACTTAACAAAAAAACGTGAAAAATACGAAAAAAATTTTTTGTCGAAAGTATATCAAAGTGCCTATCTATAAAAAGATAATTAAATGGTCGTCGCAATTATTTTTTTTTCGCTTAACGATTAACGGTTTGAAAGTTATTAATATTTGAAAAAAGAGGATGATCCCTTTGTATGTAAATAATCTTTTGTCCTCAAATGATCTTAAATTTAAGATCATTTGAGGACAAAAACTTTTTTACATAATAAGGGATCAATTTTCACCCTTCATTTTTATTAGATTTACTGGATGAGATTAATGCCAACAATTAAAAAAACCCACGTTCAACCTTTTTTTTCAAATATAAATATCTTTCAAACCGTTAATCGTCAAGCGAAAAAAATATATCATTACAACGAGCATTTAATTATCTTTCTATAGATAGGCACTTTGATATACTTTCGACAAAAAAAAAATTCGTGTTTTTCACGCTTTTTTTAAGTTTTTATTCTTTTTTTACGTTACTGAAATTTACATGAAAAAATCATATATGATTTAACACTAATTTGAATACCACATGTGATATTGATGTTAAATCATATATGATATGTATATGAAATGTGATTTATCGTATATGATTTAACACTAGTATCACATATGATATTACATATCATATGTGATTTAACACTAATATCACATGTGATCTTCAAATTAGTGTTAAATCATATATGATATTTATGCAAATTCCAGTTTCGAAGAAAAACGAAAAAACGTGAAAAAAACAATATTTTTTTCTTTTTTCGAAAGTATATCAAAGTGCCCGTCTATAGAAAGATAATTAAATGCTCGTCGTGATGGTGTAATTATTTTTGCTTAACGATTAACGGTTTAAGAGATATTTAAATTATAAAAAATATGTGAAATAATAAAATGCTTTTAATTTAAACCATTGATTTTTTTAGATGGATGGTAGAGATGAGTCCCTTGGTATGTAAAATAACTCTCCTCATAATATATTTGTTTAAACTTAAGAAATTAAAATGAGTAATATTTAATCCTAAATTACTCTTTTAAAATTTATTTTTCATATAAACTTTCGTACAATGTTTCATTAATAAAAAAATTGCTTAAAGATATTTCCCAATCAAAATTTTTTAAAAATGAATGACAAACTTTTTTTAACGTAGTTTCTAAAAAAACAAAAGAATTCTTTGTGTTTTGTGTTAGTTCATAGTTGATGGTTCGTAACTAATGAAACCGAATAAACAAAATATCACAACAATGATTTTTTGTTAATGCAAATATTACTGATCTCGTTTGTTTTGTTGATAACAAACATGTAACTTGTAATACGTACATAACGTAAAATTTATAAGTTACTTGTATATATATTTTGTCTCAACATACTTTCAACACCTCTCGACGACTCAAGTATTTGTATGCTACAACACAGGTTCGTACATGTTTGTTATGTTGCGTTATAATCAAACCCCTAACAAACCATTAAACATGTTTAGTTAAATATTTTATATAAAACACTTAAGTAATCTTGGTTACTTACATTTTATAAAATACATAAACAAAAGTAAATGTGTTGGATAAATACCATGATCCATAACCCATACCAATGACCCATGATCCATAACCTATTGTCTAGATACATTGTATCTAGTTGGGTACCCATGACCCAAAGTCCATGACCCATGACCTATGATCCATGACCCATAACCCAAATAATGAGGAGCGTCCAAGGATCCCTCAGATTGCCCACGGATCCCTTGGATTACATGGGCCGAATCCCTCTAAGAAGGGATCCTTGGGGCAAAAGCTTGTCTTGATCTTTTTGCCTATAAATAGCAAGCCACTTCTTACCATATTTTCACACTTTCACACATACTTTCTCTCCACCATTTCTAACATACTTAGATCATTAGGAAACATGTAAACCACCCTCATCTCATATGATCATAATGCTTCTAACTTTCATTTGTTGTAAGCATACTCCCGAAGTGATCCTCCAAAGCAAGCCTAGAGATCTTGCATCCTTACCCTCAAGTGATCACCCATCATAAGCATACAAGCACATGAAGATCTTCTACAACAAGCTTGGGAAACTTGTCATCTTCATTCATAGAAGACTAACTACATCATGCTTTGTGTTCTTGATGTTTGGTTTAGGATTTCATATCCATTAGACACATTGTCTTGGATATTATCTAGTATAATATTCTTGTATCTATAACTAGATTAGATGGTTTATGTGTTTGTGCTATAAAACACAAGGTTTGTTATGTTGGGCCACAAAACATAACGGGTGTCATAGATGTGTCGTGTTGGTCGGATAATGGTTCCTCCTCTGTAATGGAACCCGATATCTAGCCTTGTACCGGATAAAGTGTAGGCAACGTTGTAATAGGTTTGGTTCTACCTCGTGGAAGAACCCGGTATCTAGCCTTGTACCGGATAAAGTGTAGGCGACATTGTGATAGGTTTGGTTCTACCTCGTGGAAGAACTCGGTGTTTAGCTTAGTACCGGATAAAGTGTAAGCGACGTTGTGTAAGGTTTTTTCTGCCGAGAATGGAGTTTGTTGATCTAGTGAAGTAACTCTCGAGTCGGGCACTCGGGGAGTGGAGTAGGGCGAAGAGGAGCTTCGTGACCGAACCACTATAAATCTCCGTGTTGGTTTGTGTATCCTTTTACTTATCGCTTTACTTTTATTCTTGCTTTATATTGTTGATTGTCTATGTGGTTGATGTTTATATTTGTGATGCATACTTGGTATTTCATATAATCGTAAACTATATTTAACACTTTACATATTATGACACGCTTGATCAAGAAAAGGCAACCAGACTAATAATGGTGAAAATTGAGTTATAATGAACCATTAATCTTCGAATCTTATGTGATATTAAGGGTTGGCCTTACATGCCGTGTCGTTAAATGCATCCTCGCGTCGAGATTAGCAAATATATTGCTTTATACTATATTTGATACAAAATTTTTAAGTTTGAAACGGAAGCGTATTCACCCCCCCCACGTTTTCCACATGTTTGTTATTATAAAACAGCGTTACTATGCACGGGTATTCATCTATTAAATAAAAGGCTAAAGGCACCAAAATATATTATATTTGTCACTTACACCTTTTATATGTATCGAACAATTATTTTTGCCATTTTATGTACTAAAATTGATTTTTTATTGTATTTTTTGTGTACTTATAACAACTATGATACATATAGTAGCAAAAAATAAGTGGCAAAGTACATAAAAACTACAATAAAATCAAATTTAGTATATAGAACGAAAAAAAAATTGTTTGATACATATAAAATGTCTTGATGACAAATATGATACATAATGTGTGCCATTAATAAAACAAAAGCATTAATTAAATTAAGAGTGAAATACACCATTCGTCCCTAATCTTGTACACAAGCATCACCCTGGGACAAACCTTGCATTTTTCATCGTGGGGAGTCCAAAACAAGGTTTTTATAGTCTAAATCAGTCCCTTGACCCATTTTTCGTTAGTCGACGTCGGTTATCTTCTCCCATGTGCCTTGCACATGAGGGCAAAATGGTCATTTTATCGTTTTGATTGATTATTTTGGTGGTACAACCTTAGGGACGAATGGTGCACTTAATAAAAAAGTTATACCATCACTACTACCACCCTCATGTTATCTCTTTTCCTGCTTCTCTCTCTAAAATTAACATCAAAACCATTCTAAAATCTCATCCATACACTCTAAAAAAAAAGGAAAAAATACAAACTAAATCAAACACCAATTGGAATTTTTGTCACATAAAAAAAGTAACTTCTTGGAACCATTCGGAGCAGAATGGTTTTAGAACTATATAAAATGACTCCGAAACATCAAGACAACAAGGAGATAAGCGCGACATATGATGATTTGAATATCATTAATTCTCTAAAAGGGCAACCGTAACATGTCCCTTGGCTTACAAAGATTTTGAGTACTATTGCGTTTGAATTAACATCGAAATAAACACGAGCCACTATGCTCTATTTTGAACAATGTTCGGATCTCCTCTACCGACAATCTTGATGCCTCACATTCAAATTCTTCTTTCTCCATTTCTTTGTCATGATTGCACATAACACCTCCTCATGGTGATGTTCATAATCTAGTCTTCAATAAGACCAAAATATGGTTGTGGGCGAGGCTTCAATCGGACAACCTATACAAAAAGAAATAATACACACTCAATAGAACATTATCGCTTTCCATATGTACAAAGGCCAATCAATTCGTGACTGGTTTTCCTAAGCGGAATTGGTACAAAGTGCATTTAACATATTGAGATATTCTTACCAAGCAAAGTTAAAATATTCCATGAACGCTATCGCAAAAGCCACACGAACCTACATTTCAACGGCTACTTGCCCACAAGAAAAGACAATGTAAATATTATGATTCCCAAGTTGACATAACAATCGTAGTAAAAGCAAGGTTGAAGAATAGAGTAAAACTTTTGAACTTTTTCCGCTAAAAAATCATAATATGATTTAGATTTATACCTAGGCAAGCTGGATGCAACATTCATAGGGGCTGTAGCAAAGACAATCGGTTTCGAGCATATCGAGTTGAGAAAATAGTCTGCTGGTCAGTGGCGGCCGATTTAGTGAGTGAAGCAAACAAGTTATCAGGGAGTGTAAGTTCCAAGCTGCTATTCGACAAACGATACACAATTATAACACAACGAACTAAAACTACAATAAAAATATGATAAGTAAGAATCCAAACCTTTCATTCTTGTCGTTTTCATTCTGATCGGAGTGTTCTTCGTTATCTTCTGGTGGTACAAAGGGATCACATTCATCACTCTGAGAATTCATGCAATCTTGGTTGCTGATTTCAGTAAATTTTGTTGAACCACATTTTGATCGACCTTTAGTATACCGAGTCTAAATATATAGGCAAAAACTGAATATAATGAGAGTATTTAATTACCTTCAGAAACAAGTTCTTCATTGTTGCAACTACTTGAAAACATGAAATTCTGGTTCATCTGAGTTGGCGAATGAACACCGGCATGAACACCAACGCCTAATGAAAAACTCCACTGCAATCGATGATTCTTCATGTACGCTATCGCAAATTCATCAATCTTCTATCTTGGAAGTCGATTGCTTGTTGCAATTCCCGCTCCTCCAACTTTCTTCTTAACATCATCTCATGATTAAACATTCGCTTTTGTCATTAGAAACAATAAAACTCACCAACCCATACTTTTTAGCAAATAGTATAAGAGTTGACCCAAAAAATCAAGTTTCGCTTACCAAAGGGTATGTGATCAAGCGGTTCAAAGCAACATCGAGTGCAGTTGGACTCAAACGACCGGAAAAATCACCTCTTTCCATCATTGCATATGCTTCCTATAAAGGATTGCACTCTATTAACATTGCTTGTAAGGAACATTTAAAGATTTAGAAATGTAAAACAATCACAAAAGGAGTCGGGTATTTTTCCCTTCTCCTTATACGGCTTAACAAGCACACGTGAGTCACATACAAAGTGTGGGTTTCCTTTTGCCAAAATCGCCTTCACAGTCTCGGTGATAATGAATCCTCACATCTTGAACCGGTCCAAACATACTTCAAAAAAACAATAAAGAAATCTAATATTTAGGACATAAACAGCAAATATCAACATTTTTTATGTCGAACATTTGCATTGATAATTACCTGAAGTAATTCGAAACATCTTCTTCTTTGAAAGTACTATCAGCTGGAAATGTTAAGTAAATCTTCCTAGAACTAGAATTTGAACTACCAAACCCCATTACCAATATTTGAGTTCTTGTTGGGTCGACCCAACTCATTTTGTCCCAAATCAATTTTGACCTGACCTAGTTGGCCAGCTTTAGAACATAAAGAAAGGTCTATAAAAGCTTACTATGGATTTGGATTGGCCCTTGGTACATGGTCTTCGTGAGCCATTATGTTCCTGGAAACACCATCATGTTTGTTTTGCTCATATTCTTCTTATCTTCGGGATCCAAGTGCGTGAAACCAAAATCCTTCGTCCACATCTCAACTAGATTGGGGATCGGCGAGGGTGGTGATGGCGGCTGGAAGTGGAAGAGAGGTGGGTGAGTGAAAGTGTGTGTATGGTTGCTAGGTTAAAATGAGAGAGAAACAAATTATATATGAGGCAAAATAGTCAGTTAAAGGATTTGGCAAAATATAACAGACGTTGACTAACGGAAAATGGGTCAAGGGACTGATTTACACTATAAAAACCTTGTTTTGGACTCCTCACGATGAAAAAGGACAAAGGTTTGTCCCAGGGTGATGCGTGTGTACAAGATTAGGGACGAACGGTGTATTTTACTCTTAAATTAAAATCTTTGCTACACATTTTTACATTTTCATCCTTCAAATCCTCCTACACTCACAATAATATTATATATTTTTTAACACTGATTATCTCTCTGCATCCAAACCATCAATTCTGCCACTTCACAACATCCTGTAAGTAGGACACTTTATAGAATGATAATATACGAATATTCAGCATTTCCCTTAAATTACATATGAAAAGTGAACTCTAGACCACTAGGTTAAAGGTAAGAGGTTATCATCTTGCTACAACACATTGGTTAAATTTCTTTACAAAAAACAGGTATATTATTAGAGGTGTAACATTTTAATAATATAAAATTTTGATTCTTTTTTTTAGTTTTAAATATAAGTAATTGTCAAATGTTTAATGTTCACCAATAGTTACGTAAACAACGCATGAGTTAAGTTTAGGGATAGTTACGTAAATGTTTGTATGGTTTACGTGTAGTTTTGCCGAAAACGTTTTTTTCGTTACTTGCGATTACTTAACGCGATTACTGAAAGAGTCCTTAGGTTAAATTTACAGACTGTTTGTGTAACGTACACTTTTGATTACAAACCCGATCTGAATGTTATATCTAGGAACTGTTTATGTGACTGCAAATTATATAAATAATCCTTGAATCCCTTTACCATTTTTTTAAAACAATCCTTGTACTTACCTACTGATTTCGAAATGACCCCTAAGTTAAATATAGGAAACGTTTATGTAACAAAAACCAATTCATGTAAAATCACGCGCCTCACGACGGAGCGCGAATAAAAAAGTCCTCGTAAACAATTAAAGTATAGAAAATTGATCTTATTCTTAGATAAATCTAAACAATTAAAGTATAGAAAATTGTCTTGTAACAAGATTAAACACAATGCGGAATCTTATGTTTAACAATAAAGAGAACAATGAACACAATTGTTATCTCACAAAACACTTCAATATATTAATACGAATACTTAAAAGTATTAGGGTTACAAAACCTTGAAGTGAACGACTCTAAGAATGATACGTACTTTACATCTAACCTAGGACCTCCTTTCATAGCACAAGGAGTCTTTTACAAGATAACTATAAGGATACAATATTCGTATCAATCTAAATACAAAAGATATACATCATATCTATTCCATATATATCTTCTCACGCGTCTTCGATCTTCTGCATTTATCACATAAGCAGTAGTAATATTTGTACTGGCAGTTAGTACTGCTAGTGTATTCTCCAAGTTGTCCGTCTGTAAGCTTAGCAGTACTAAGTCCATATGCTTGGCAGTACAAACTGTTAGCTTAATTCCCAACATGAACCTATAGTAGTGAAAAGGTGAACTTGGAATATTTGGTCTGCTGGATGTGATGCAGTGGCTCAGAAGTTGCATCAGTAGTAATGTTTAGTCCCATCAGAGATCTTTGCTAGTTTTGTCTGATATGTGGTACTTGTATTGCAGACTAGAATTTTAGTTTTGTATAATGGATTTGGGAAAAAGAGCAAGGTTGGATCAAGTGGTTAACACCCTCTCATCTGGAGACAGAGGTCAAGGGTTCGATCCTCACCCCTTGCAAGGCCGGAGGTCCTTTTCTACCTTTAGTAGAACCAGAAGCAGTCTCTCTACCTTAGGTTGGGGTATGGCTGTCTACGTCTTAACCTCCCCCATACACCGGGGAAGACGGTATTGGGACCCATAACCCGTGGAAGACGGTATTGGGCGTTATTTTACTTTTGTATAATGGATTTGGGGATTGTCCAAATGCATTTTCCTTTTTATTATGTAATATGTTTAGCATATTAGTATAAAGTTCACCTTTCAACAAAAATAATAATAATAATAATACAATAAAAATCCACTTGATTGGCTCGTCTTATTGTAATTCATTCAAGTACCATCTTAATCCGGTTATGGACAAGATATAAAAACACAACAATGTGCTTTACTATAATCAATAAAATTAAAGAGCCAAACTTTTATTACTTGTTACAACAATACACACAAACACAACCACCTACATTATATCACTCAGGTTATTTGAGGATACTGCCTGAAGGGAACTTTAGGGATGGACCATCAACTGGGTAATAAAAAGTATAAAATCAATAACACATGGTGTATGCATTAGTGATTCAACTAATGCTAAATGTTGAACTAATTTTTATATCTATTTATGTCCACTCGGAATTAGCTGAAATTTTAGTTACAACTTACAACCAAATATGTTTTCCATATTAAACTTGAACCTACAGCCATTAGTTTGATTGCAGCCACAATGATACTCAACAAATGTAGGCATTGTTGGTGAAAAGTCTGTTTTTGCTCTGTGTTTTACATTTCGGATATATAATAGAGTGATTGAAACTTCACCCTTCAAAAATATAAGCTTTTTCGAAGAACTAACTCGTGACTTCATCCAAACATCGCATAACCCTTACTATCACATTCACTCGGCTATTTTGTTTTGAAGACTACAACTGACAAAATACATCTAAGCTACAAGTGAAGATCTAATCACAATCAAACGACATCTGTAATACAAATACATATGCAGGCAACTAGCTATATATCCTTAACTACAGGCCCCTCCTTCATGAGGTAGCATATCACTTCGTATATCCACACCTTGCAATGTGGTCATCATGTTTTTTTTATCAATTATAGTCGGAATATATATAACAATCTGAGTGATCAAGCAGAAGTAGCTTTTCCTTGTAAGAGCCCACGAAGAATGTAGGTTAGCTATTATATATATTAGTATTGGTAATAGTCATTACGCATACACCTACTGATTCGTGGCCGTGGTTAAATTTCGGGGTTTAGTTGTAAACTAGCTTTAAGTTCAACCAAAACTCAGAACAACACATTTAAAGGTAAAAAAAGACCTCTCCCTCCCCTAGTCGATTCTGACGAAAAATACAAACCGTACTTGACTATTCAATCTTATCGATTCTAACACTAACCTATCATCGATCCTTTTATGGAGTGTCGAAAACGTAGAGGGGGATGAATACTATATTTTCTGACACTAAGCTAAATGTCGACTTCTAATCTAGCTAGAACCAATCTCACACACATGCGTATTTTCCGACACTTTGCAATGTCAACGAAGTGGTTCCTATCAAGATGCACTTGTAAGATGTGATATATAGATTGATAATAGTGTTTACATGAGACCCAATATTTATACTAATGACTAACCTAACATTTCGGCTTGAGCCTAAACCAATATATATGCAAATACAAATATTAGTCTAACGCAAATCTAATACTAATCAAATACAAATAAGTCCACTTAACAACCCCTCGCAGTTGGAGCGCGTGGGGAACAAATAATCCAACTGTCTTGAAAGTCCGCAAACAAAGTAGAAGTAAGACCCTTGGTAGATTCACCCAATGATGTGCTTGTAGAATTATCAATGATTTGCTTTATGACATCCAAATTGTCACACTGATTCTTGAAGAAGTAGCATCAAACATCATAATTAGTTTTACCCATATCATGTTTAAGAAGAATGAGGTAGGTAATAGAGTTAACGGCATAAATTTATCGGTATGTGACTGGGTAGGTGAAAGGTTTTATGGATATTTAAATAATAGTATGTCCGGATTCGAACTCGAGACTTCGGGATTGCACACATTACGTATGAGAATTGATGTATGTAGTTAATATAAATAAAACGTTATTATTATTAATTATTAGTTACGAAATAAAACATAATGATAGTTAATATTTAACGAGGTTTTGACTAACGGTCGTTAAATGTAAACTACGAGGACTAAAGATGAAATTAGTGGACAAGAAGGATCCGGAATCCCTTTGGGAATTGGGTGGCCGGTCGTGGGCTTCTCAAACCAAGGAGGTGGGATTTCTTGGTCACCAAGTTTTAAGAATGTATATATACAAACCCTTGTGTTCATTCTTAAACTAATCTTGGATCACCAATAACCTAATTTCTCCTCTCCTCTCTCCCTCTTTGTGTGGCCGGTCGAAACACCCAAACCCCAAGGGTTTTCGATTTTGCTTAACTCAAAGATATAAGTGTTTGGTTTTATTTGTGATTCAAGGAACTAGCTTTTCCACATCAAATCGCTATTAGTACGTGTGTACAAGAACGAAGGACAAGCACGCTTGAGCTTGTGAATCTTGGTGGTCGACTTTTATTTGGGTCGAATATATAAACCCTAATTATTAGGGTTTTGGTTTTTGGTTCTTGTTAAATCAACGTTTGATTCTTGAATTGCTAAAAGGTACGTGTTTTCTTATTCGGTTAATTACTTACATATATTATTCCTATTTACTTCTGTTGCATGCTTTGATGATGTTATTTGATTTATATATAATTGTTATGAGTATTAAATTCCAACAGTGGCATCACGAGCCGTTAATATGATGTAATTAATTACCGAAACACATAAAAAATGGATCTTTATGATTATATGCATGCTTTTTATGGTTTCTAGGGTTTTGAATTCGAAACCCTAAATTTTTATATATAGGGTCGATTACCCTTTATTTATTTAATTAGGTTTTAATTTTGTAAAACTTGTAGAAACCCTAGGATTGCATGCTAATTTTATGTGGTTAATTAATGAATAATTGTTATGTGCCATGTAATATGCGTATCTTGGGTGATAATTGTTATGCGGAATCCATGGTGGAACATGCATGTTTTGCCATGGAGTATTGTTTATTGTTTATTGATTAATTGTTAAGTGATACACACATGTTTTATTTATTTAATAATTATTGAATTGGGGAAGACCTCAATTATAACTAATAAAATTCGTTATGTGCTAATTGGTATACTATTAACTTCGACTTACGCAATCGACTTGTCGATGTATGTGGCTCATCTTCTTGCGAGATGAAAGTCCTAGTTAATGTATGCATTTATTTACGACTAGAATTGTTATTAGAGTTTATTGAAATAATTATGCATGTGGCTAATTGTTTTTACATATGTTAAATGGTTTAGTTATATGTTTATATTATTTGAGTGTGTTTAATTTTTATTAAAATGCTTTTTTGTTTATATATTGTTTGACATGTTAGTAAGCAAAAAGGGTTTTTTATGAATAGAAAATTAAATGGACTAAATAATGGCGAAATTGATTTGTTATCTAAGAATTATTCTTGAACTTTTAATCGATTGATGCGTTGTACTAAATGGTTAGAACGGCTCACCCACTAGAACAAACTATAAAGGGTTGTTTAAGAAGTGAGCACGTCTCACCGAATGGATGTCTAAGGTTATGCCTTTGCGCTTACACGGTCCCTGCCCCTCGTGAGTTCGATTGGAGCTACCTAGTATAACCATTCTATGTACGAAGCATCTTAGTGCAAAGTTGTAAGTTTCTCAACGATCGATTAAAACTTTGTAGAATTCAATCTTAGCAATTAAAATCTATTGTAAGTTTTTTGAAAATTTTATGTTATAAAGTTGTATGCATGCTTCTTTATACATAAGTTTTGATTACACATCAAAATTGTACCCTTTAAATTTAAGTTTATGCCATCTAATGATATGAAACACTTGAAATTGTAATTTAGTTATGTGAGACCTTGATCTAGATTACAATAACGAGGTGAATTATTTTGTTGTGTGAGACCTCGACTTTATGATTTGCGTTTCTAAATTAGACAACTTAATTAAGTTAGTTAGTGAGACCTATAACTTAAGGCATAAGATGGGATAAAACATGCTTACGTTTTGCATTAATTGTTTTGGCAAAATTGTAAATCCCATAATTTTTGGAATTGAAAACTTGTTTGTCAATTATCGTTTTCAACGATTACCTATTCTATACTTTCACCACTAGCGGATCAAGCGATGTGGTGAAACTATGATAATGAGGATCCAATATTCAAGGAAAATACTATGGTTAATATGAATATTGACCAAAGGGTATTTTATTTTCTTGAATGTTTACTTATCGAAAGTACTAACTTTTGAACTTTTATTTCGTAGAAATGGCTCAAGTGAATCTCTTGCACTAGCCTCGTCGTTCAAATCTATGTTTGATCGAGAGAAATTGATTTGTAGCGCAATTTCAATGATTGGTATCGGCAACTCGTAATTGTCTTGAGGTTGCCAAAAGACTTAATTATTTGACTACGCCTTGTCTCTCCGAACTGCGGTGATGCTACTCTTTGAAGCACGAGTGCATGGCAATCTGAGTATGACAAGTATAATGAGGTCACCGCATTATGCTCGGGAGTATGAACTCAAGCTTGCAAAAGCAATTTGAGAATTACTTCCTAATCTCATCTTGGAAGAATTGCAAAGGTTGTTTGAAAAGCTTTGTGATGTAGAGTGTATGACTTGATTGATGCTCTTCATAGTTGCAAGCAAGGAGAAGGAAACTGTAAGCACCCACTGCACGGAAATGATGAGTTACATGGACCGGTTGGGCGTCTTAACTATGTCTACCCTAATGACATACAAATTGGCACGATCAACCGATCCCTTAACAAGGAATTTGATGGTTTCGTGCGCAATTATAATATGCATTGCACGGGAAGACAATCGATGAGGTACATGCAATGCTCATTGATTACGAAAAAGGTTTGCCCAAGAAGGCCTCTACACTGCGGTTTTGACCATCCGAAGGGTAGAATTTCTAAGCCTAATAAGCCGCTAGCGAACAAGAAAAGGAAAGGTAAGGGTAAAGGCGATAAGGAAAACAAGTTATGACTTATCGGCAAGAACCCAAAAGTACCCTCCCAAAAGCGTGAGAATCGAAGAGGATCGGGCTTGTCATCATCGCACCGAGGTTGGACTTTGGAAGAGGAATTGTCCACTATACCTTGATGAGTTGCGCAATAAGAGGTATAAAATATCGCATTGTGGCGATGCTTTGTACTCTTTTGATGATAGAATTATTTGCTTTTCCTCATAAAATAAATTCTCGGGTATATGATACTAGATGTGGTATTCACATATGTAATAAATGCGCAGGACTTAGAGGAGCAAGGAAGCTTGCCTATGGACAACAATACCGCACGCGTGGGTAATGGAGCACATGCGATCGTTGAAGCTATAGGCACGTTTGATTTAGTTTTACCTTCGGGTTTAGTCTTGTCATTAAATGATTGTCATTACGCACCTTCCATTGTTAGGGGTGTCGTTTCATTTCCTTGTTAAAAGATATTGGTTTCGTTCATACATTTACCGATTATGGAATTTCATTTCTTTAAATGATGTTTTTACTTTAATGTTATTCCAAATAAATGGTGTGTTTGAAATTGATTTGCATGATAATGTGATTGATAAAAATAATTATGTCTTTAGCATCAATAATAAAAGAATCAAAGGTGATTTGGATTCTTCATTTCTTTGGCATTGTAGACTTGCTCATATAGGCAAGAAACGCATGCAGCAATTTGCAACACGATGGGCTTTTGCAAGACATCAATGATGAATCATTTGATAAATGCGAATCTTGCATATCGGGAAGATGACCAAGAAACCTTTACAAATAGTTTAGAAAGGGCTTCGATCTTCTTGGTGTGATACATCTTGACGTATGTGGACCACTAAGACATGTGTCAAGAAAGGGTGCTAGCTACTTCTTAACCTTCTTGATGATTTCGATCGTTATGGTTATGTTTATTTACTTAAACATAAACATGAAGTCTTTGAAACATTTAAGGTTTTAAGAGTGAAGTAGAAGCGCAACTAGGAAAGAAGATTAAAGCTCTTCGATCGATAGAGGTGGTGAATATTTAAGCCAATAGTTTAAAGATTATCTAGTCGAGTGTGGTATTGTCCAAGAACTCACATCTCCATATACTCCACAACAAAATGGTGTATCCGAGAGAAGGAATCGTACATTGCTAGACATGGTGCGATCGATGTTTAATCTTACAACTCTTACCTTATCCTTTTGGGATTATGCTTTGAAGCTGTTGTTCGCATATTGAATATGGTTCCAACTAAGAAGGTTGATAAGACTCCTTATGAAGTGTGGTATGGAAACCTCCCAAATTGTCTTACTTAAAGGTGCAGGGTTGTGAGGCGTTTGTTAAGCGTGACTCTGGCGATAAGTCGCAACAAAGATCTGTTAAGTGTGTCTTCGTAGGATACCCAAAGGAAACTATGGGTTACTACTTCTACTTTCCACCGAAAACAAAGTAATTGTTGCTAGGTATGGAGACTTTCTTGAAAAGGATCTCATATCTCATGAATTCGGTGGGAGAGTTTATGATCCGGAAGATGATCAAGAAGATACAACACCTACGAAAACACTAGCCAACCTCAAGTAGAACACGAAAGTCAGGCGTTCCACCGAGATTGAAGTGGTTCCCATTCGTAGATCCGCAAGGGCTACGCGTGCACACCGGCGTCTATGTGTCAACGTAGAAGGCGAGGAAAATATGTTAGGGGATCTTGGTGAACCTTCTAACTATAAAGTCGCCATGATGAGTCACGAAAGGAAAAATGGCGAGTCGCAATGAATGGGGAAATGCAATCCATGAAAGATAACGAAGTCTGGATAGAGGTTGACTTACCTCCAAATGCTAAGGTAGTTGGAAGTAAGTGGCTCTTTAAGATAAAGACTGACATGGATAGCAATGCACACACCTATAAAGCTCGTCTTGTAGCCCAAGGGTATACTCAAACCTATGGGGTAGACTACGAGGAGACATTTTCTCCTGTAGCAGACATTAGAGCTATTAGGATTCTTATAGCCATAGCTGCGTACTATGACTATGAGATATGGCAAATGGATGTCAAAGCGCCTTCTTAAGCGGTCGCCTAGATGAGGACATCTATATGGCGCGACTGAAGGGTTTGTGAATCCAAAGTTTCGAAGCATGTATGCAAACTTCAAAGATCCATTTATGGGTTGAAGCAAGCATCAAGGCAATGGAACAAGAAGTTTGATGAAGAAATCAAGAAATTTGGTTTCACTCAAAATCTTGATGAGCCATGTGTGTATCACAAAGCTAGTGGGAGTAATGTTATTTTCCTTGTCTTATATGTCGATGACATATTGATCATGGGAAAAGACATTCCAAGTATGCAAGATGTAAAGTCTTATCTTGAGAGTGCTTTTCTATGAAGGACTTAGGGAAGCAACATTTATTCGGGAATCAAGATCTACCGAGATAGATCAAGGCGGTTGATTGGACTAAATATTGATAAAAGATTGAAGAGATTCAGTATGCAAAATTCCAAGAAGGGATATTTGCCGATGCAAGTTGAACATGGCTTAAGTAATAAACTATGCGCATCAACACCGAAGAGGTGGCTTACATGAAGAAAGTTCCTTATGCTTGGTGTAGGATCTATCATGTATGTTGTGAGATGTACAAGGCACGATGTGGCTTTTGCACGAACATCACCGGTCGGTATCAACAGAACCTGTGTGAAACAACGGCAGTTGTTAAGAACATTCTTAAGTATCTAAGGGCTACTAAAGAAATGTTTCTAGTGTATGGAGGAAATCGGATGCGAACTTGATGTTCTGAGGTTTTGCGATCGTCATTCCAAAGCGATAAAGATGATACGAAGTCTCGACGGGTTATGTCTTTGTCATTAATGGAGGAGCGATTGTTGGAAGAGCAAGAAGCAAACAACGGTGCGATGTCTATTACGAAGTCGAGTACATAGTCGCCGAAGTCTGCGATGGAAGCTATTTGGATTAGGAAATTCATTTCGGGACTCGGAGTAATGCCTCAATCGAATTACCTTTAAATGTGTATTGTGACAACTCTGCTGCAATAACATTTGCCAATGAGCCTGGAGTCATGAAGGCGCCAGACATTTTCCTCGTCGATATCACTATGTTCGAGAACAAGTCGACATAGGTGAAATCAATCTACTCAAAGTTCATACAGATGAAAATCTAGGCGATCCCTTTACTGAAGCCTTTGCCAAAAGAAAAACTTCTCGACCATGCCGATGGGATAGGACTTCGTTTAGCTAGTAGTTTCATGCAGATCTGTGATTAGTATTTGGATAAAGGATGTTATGAACAAATATTACTTTAATGAAATAAAATAGTTGTTTATGTTTATTTTTCATTTTCTTAATATTATATCCTATATTTGCATGTTTAATCCATGAATAACTTATGTTATTCTAAATAGTCCGTTGTCGATCAATGATGTGGGAATATCATTGAATTAAGACAAATCTGAGTTTTGGTAGAATATACTTTTAAAAGTATATTGATGCGTGGGACATACCAGATTCACATGATATTCAATGAATTGAATATAGGACTCATCCCAACTTTACATGATGATACTTTTGGATTTCTGTCATTAAGTATATCATGAAGTGTTTATCCTCAGACTTGAGATACCAGATAACTGATATGAATGTAGTGCATTTGTGTAAGATAGTCTAACGCTATCCGTAACTGGTAGTTATAAGGGCTATTTTGGAAGTGTTGCAAAATTCATGAGTTATGTTTGTAGTCAAGAGAATTTGTTCCTTTGAATTTGTTTCAAAGCATAATACTATATTTGGGCCCTCGTAGGGTTGACAAGATGTTTGTATGGCCATACCCAAGATCTATATCGGAATACGTTCGGATGATTTGGTAATCTTGTTCAATCATATACAACGAGAAGCAGAATGTTAACTTATGAAATGACTTGATCCATATTCATAGTTAATGTAGTATTGGTAACAAAAGGATAAGTAAAATGATGAATCATTAAATGGTTTTCGAGGAGACCATACTCGATTCGATCCGGGGCGTTGGCGTGTGAAAGCTAGACTAACCAATGTCATTACTATATTTAGTAATATCCAGTGGGAGCCGAAAGGTTTTATGGATATTTAAATAATAGTATGTCCGGATTCGAACTCGAGACTTCGGATTGCACACATTACGTATGAGAATTGATGTATGTAGTTAATATAAATAAAACGTTATTATTATTAATTATTAGTTACGAAATAAAACATAATGATAGTTAATATTTAACGAGGTTTTGACTAACGGTCGTTAAATGTAAACTACGAGGACTAAAGATGAAATTAGTGGACAAGAAGGTGGGATTTCTTGGTCACCAAGTTTTAAGAATGTATATATACAAACCCTTGTGTTCATTCTTAAACTAATCTTGGATCACCAATAACCTAATTTCTCCTCTCCTCTCTCCCTCTTTGTGTGGCCGGTTGAAACACCCAAACCCCAAGGGTTTTCGATTTTGCTTAACTCAAAGATACAAGTGTTTGGTTTTATTTGTGATTCAAGGAACTAGCTTTTCCACATCAAATCGCTATTAGTACGTGTGTACAAGAACGAAGGACAAGCACGCTTGAGCTTGTGAATCTTGGTGGTCGACTTTTATTTGGGTCGAATATATAAACCCTAATTATTAGGGTTTTGGGTTTTGGTTCTTGTTAAATCAACGTTTGATTCTTGAATTGCTAAAAGGTGCGTGTTTTCTTATTCGGTTAATTACTTACATATATTATTCCTATTTACTTCCGTTGCATGCTTTGATGATGTTATTTGATTTATATATAATTGTTATGAGTATTAAATTCCAACAGTAGGAGGAAGGGGAGTATCGTTCGTCAATATGAACGACGGTTTGGTAGGACATTAAGGTGAGGGGTGAGGACGAGTTCGACTTATAGTTGTCGAAGTTTAGGGAAAAGTAGTTGAGCTTTAGTCGATTGAAGTTGCAAACAAAAAAAAATAAGGTGAAGACAGTCGAGCTTTAATCGAATGAAGTTGCAAACAAAGAAAAAACGTGAACACAGTCGAGCTTTAGTCGACTGTGGGGAGAAAAGAACCATACAAAACCAAATCAATGCCAGTGGCCCAAATTTATGATATAACTAACGGCCCAAAATCAAACCCCAACCCCCCCCACACACACACACAGAGACGGAAAAAAAAAAAAAAAAAAAAAAAACAATCTAATGAACGCAGAACGAGCCTACAACTTCTAATTCTTGAGTTTGATCACACCAGGAAGAAACAAACGAAAAAAAGTCCAATAACAAAAGACGAGTTCTTCGATTCTAAAACCAAAAACAATCAAACTTCAATCCAAAAGAACCCTAAACGAACATTTTTTTTTTCATGGCTAAAGTAATAAAATCCTAATTAAACAAAAATAAATAAATAAATAATATACAACGAAAATAACCAGGATCCCTCCGGATCATCGGCGAGTAGCCGATGACCGGAGAATAGCAATTTTTTGTTGGTAGATCTTACCTAAAGCTCTGGTATTATGTAAGATACGATATATTGATTGATAATAATGTTTACATGATACCCAATACTAATGACTAACCTACCACTAGATTTGAGCCTAAACTAATACAAATACAAATATTAATGTAACACAAATACTAATACCAATCCAATACAAATAAGTTTACTTAACAGTATACGTTCCGTAGGGTGATGCTTTTTTGTGGTCAAAGATCTAGATTGTTGCATTTGTTTCGAATTTCTTTGGAAAATTTTCAATTAACTGTACTGATGTTTTCATCCAAACTTTTTTTTTTTTTTTTTTTTTTTTTTTTATCTTATGTTTTGATGGCTTAAGATAGTAACTTAAGTTAAATGTAAGGATTAACATACAATGTGATCAAGTGCTGCAAAAACATTCTCGTCTTAAAATCGATGTTGGTTCGGCCACGTATGTGTGTATTGTCATGTTTTAATTTTTGATGTTTGTGCTAAAATTAGTCTCAACATATTGAAAATAATCAAATATGATAAACTGGAGACAAGGTGGAATTGGGGTGAAATAACTAGAGAAATAGTTTGTTGCAAATTGGTTTGCCCAAGATTGAATACAAGTTTATCATAAAATGATGTCAACAGGAAGAATATGTTGAGTGTTCATAAAGATTGACCAGCCATATAGATCAAACATGGTAAAATCTAAATTTCAAAGTGATGAGAAAATAGGAACTGTTGGCAGGCTGGTACCAGAGTCTACAATGAAAGAACTTCCCGTCACATAAGCGGAAGAATCATGGATTAAATAACGTGTAAGAGACGTCAAGGCTGGATTTATCGTGCCAAGCGTTTTCAATGGAATTGTCCTCAAGGTGACATTATTGAACCAATCTTTGTCTACTAGCCCTTGAGTGATCTCAGTTCTGAAAATTCCGGGACTTATGCTGTTCACTCTTATGTTGTTCTTTCCTAAGTCCATTGCCATCATCTATAGCAAATTATATATGTAAATGCAAACATAAGGTACACTAGAATGATCCGAGTACATATATGGCGAAAATATTACAGCAGGTGAAACCTACCTACAATAACATTTTTTTTTTTTTTTTTACATACAAAATTATGAATTCATTTTATTCAGATAAAATGATTTTTGTGAAACTATTATTCTTAAGAAAAAATTAAACTATTATTCTTAAGAAAAAATTAAAATGAAGCAAAAAGTGTATGTTTTTCTAATTTTTACTACAAAACATTGAGTTTTTTAAAACATTGAGTAGAAAACCCTTATAAGAATTTTGCTTTGTAGTACTAATTTTTATTATAAAACATCGAGTTTTTTAAAATGCATCCGGTCCCAATTGTTTTTCTAGTTATTATTGAGTGACTCCACCAACTCATCATTTTAACAGAAAATCGTATTTTTAAGTGTGGTTCCCTCCTTTTACCCGACCCTACCACCTCTTTTGAAAACGTACGTGAAAGGTTGTTATGTCTAGTGATTAGGTTACCTTTGTCATGGTATTAACGGCTGCCTTTGAAGAGGCATAAGCAATGCCTCCAGGGGTATAAACACGATTAGTACCCATAATGGATGAAATGTTGATTACTGAGCCTCCTTGTTTAGCATTACGCATGTGTAAGCAAACATGCTTTGCCACTAACCACGATCCGGTTACGTTTATTCTGTACATGTAATTCCAGTCTTTCTCTTCATATTCCAGTGGGTTACGCGGTTGACCTAGATAGTAGAATCGAATGTTATTCCGTGTTTATAAAATAAAAAGTTAAAAAAGAACAAGGAAAGAGACTGAGAGATCGAAAAAGAACAAATGACTTTCAAAAAAAAAAAAAACCTGAAATTCCGGCATTGTTAATCAAAGCATCAATGCGTCCAAAAACTCCCCATGCTTTGTCGACAGCAGCCTTGATTGTATCCTCATCCGCAGCGACATCCAGCTGAAGCGTAAAGGCCCGAAGGCTGTTTTGTTCACTTTCCGGTCCATTGATTTCATCGTAAAGCGATTTAAGTAGCTCAGTTCGCCTAGCACAGCCGATTATCTTACAACCAGCTCGAGCTAAATCAAGACATATTTCTTTGCCAATACCGGATGATGCTCCTGTCACGAACACCACTTTTCCAGTGAGATCGTGCCATGGCTCGAGTATATTTGCAATTTGGCTAGTCATATTCGTGAAAAGAATTAGGGATGTTGGTTCATGAGCAAAGTTGGTTTTGATATATGGTAATTTATAGAGCAGTTGCATTTGAAAATTAAGACGACATCATGCATGTTGTATGGTGCGAGTAATAAAATAGTCAAAATTTGTGGTCGCTTTTATGATTAAATTATGGTTGATAATGATCTCTTTTCATGTTCCAAAAAAAATGATCTCTTTTCATTTTTGTTAATTATGGTTTATCCTGATAAAATATTATTACTCAATAAAACTAATTAAGTATAATGGGTATAGGTGAGTCTCATACTTCAGCCTAAAAAGACAAATCAAATGTGCTAACAATGCTTAAGCCTTAAACTAGCATAAAAAATGACATGACATACAAGAAGATTAATGTCACTTATCTAATTTAATCACGAAGATTAATGTCATATGTGTCATCATAGGGTCTTGATCATAGGTGTTCTCCTTTCATTGCTCATATAAGCTCTTATTGCCTGCTCCACTACCACTTTTAGCACTGTCAAATGACGTATAAATAGTAGTTTCATTGTAGTTCTCAAGAACTTCATCATCGTCATTATCACTACCCGAAATAACCAAATTCTCAACCTTAGAAAATGGATTACTTACATTTTTTCCATCATTAACCATATCAGGTGTGCTATTTGAAATAACAGGAGGAGCAGCATTGGAAGCGGCTTCCCATCATCACCCAGAAGCACAAGCTTCCCCTCAATTACTTGATTTTCTAGCTTATTAATATTTTCAATGTGAGATGTAGTACTTGTAGTGCCAAATGAATCAATAGTTGGACTTGCCTGTTTATCCATGTTCCCAGTTCTATTACCAAAATCCGAATCTTTACTAACATGTCCTCCATCAACAGTAGTAGTAGTATTCACGTTGCTTGAAGGAATGTTAGTACTAGGTTCCACATGAAAATTAGGATCCTCGTCCAAATTACCAAGAACATCAAAAGTCGTGTTAACCATTTTAGCATCCTTTCTTGGTTTTTTAAACGTAGACGCCTCCTTAGTATAGTCTTTAGGAGGAGAAGCCTTTATATTCATAGAAGCAACCGGCCGATACTCCATTTTCTTCGTCATAGAAACTCCAAAAACCCGCTTATAAGTAGGACCCTTTCACTTGACAGTAGTAAACCCATCATTCGACATCTCCTTCGTAGCTCCAAAAACTGGACCTTTGCCTTTATTATCCGTCCCATTAACCACACATTTAGGAGCGGTTCTCGGACAATCATAATTCAGATAACCATAAAGCAAACAAGTACCATACCGAGGTGGTTCCCACTCGTATTCAATGCGAATAGTTTCCTTAGTATACCCTTCCCCTACTAGTTTAGGAACAGCTAAAACTAAATCGTCACGAAAATCAATGGAAGCATTGATTTCAATCAAAGTTCTCGCATAACTACTACATCCCCAAGATTCCAAACACATGGTATTAGTATAAGAATCAAGCATCATAGGAGTACCAATTTTAGAAGCAATCAAACTCAACCCATCTGCAGTATAAGCAACCATTGGGATATCGCGGAACTTCACCCATACAAGAACACATGACAAATCTTCCTTATGAAGACTTACCGATGGAGAGCACTTGTTAAGAAAGGTGAAAATTCCACAAATCATCCAAGGTCCATCCCAAATAATAGCCTCAGCATCCTTTATAGATGAAAACTTGAAGAAGAAAAAGAAGAAACCATTCGCGTTCAATGTAACTTTTTGAATACCATATTTACCCTAATTATTACGCACAAACCATTCAACCACAGGAAATGCAAGTCTTTTCCCAATATACCCAAAAAGCGATTTTTTCATCCGCTCGTTAACCTCTTGTACAGAACCAATCGTTACACCCACATCATAATCATCATCCTTAGGTACTGTCTCATCAATGAATCAAAAATTAACTTTATTAGAAGATGAATGGCCGATTTTAAAAGCATAAGTCTAGGGGCATCCACATTAGAATTAGTCGCGGTTGTCTTATCCGCATTTTCATTTGAAGGTATAGAAGCATTAGCATCAGAAACACCACGAAGGGCCTCTTTAAAACTCGTACGCGCAGGTTTGGTAATCGAATCCATAGCCTTATTCGCACCAAAATTTTGTGACTTAAAAGCAACACCAATGATGTAATAGTAGGCGTATCAAAATTACTTCTTCCACACTCAGATTACTAGAGGCCTTTGCATTCTCATTAACATTAGTCACAACATGATAAGGTTTTAAATGTACCTTTTGAGGGTCGTTTAAGCCCTTATTTGATCACTTTTGTATCCGTTATTACTTAATATCGTTCCTTTTCACTTTTAGGTCTCTTGAAGGCAAATTGTCGGAATGACACTTATTAAGACGAAAAGCGCGAATATCTGAAGAAAATGGCCAAAGTCAAGAATCGAGACACTCAAGTCTTTGGCCAAGGGCACGGCGTCGGGTTATACTTGTGATGCCGTCGAACAAGTTTTGTGACGATCAAGAGCCAAATTGCTTATTTTTAAGTGACGACATCAGTTTTAAAAGAGTAGGGCGCAGACTGTGACGGCCTAGATTTGATCCAGACGACGCCGAGACTCAAAGCGATGGCGCCACGGACATAAGGTGACGCCCGTCACAATGATAACGTGGCCAAGACAAAACCCTAATGACGGCAACCCGACGGCCACAAATTAAAGGTGACGCCGTCGCATTTGTAACCTTATATATTGAATCCAATTTTTCGCTTTTTAGTGTAGTTTTGTGGAGTAAAACCTAAACCGAACCAAGGCTGTCTAGTACGAGATTTTAGGTTCCATACCCTATCTTACATCAAGATAAGTGTTTTACTTCATTAATTTAATTATGTCTTCAATTGATTGTGTGTATGCTTGCATGTTCCCATGTCCGCTAATTTACTTGTGTGTTTGCTTAGGTAATATGAAACTTAGTTATTGAATGTTGATTGGTTGTCTCTTATATTAATTGTGATTGACCTAGTATTGCGATAGATCATTCGTTGTGTTATTAATGCTTGATTAATCTTTGTTGAACCTTAGTTTATAATCACCTAGAGTAATTGTAGGCTATACATCCAAAGAATACCTTAGAGTTAAAGTTTATAAATCCTAGAGATTTTGTAGTCATTAACCTTTGGTAGCTTCAAAGAGTTAGGGATAAACGCATACCCTACGACCTTAGATACACAACGCGATAAAGAATAAGGATGTGACAATTCAACCATCAATAGGAGATAACTAGGGAGTAATAAAGCCTAAGCAAATACATTTTTAATCATCATACGAGCACACAACAATAGACATAGACTACATTCACCTTATGATTAGATAATTAGATAAGTAGAAGTAATCGGTAGAAATACCAACCCTCCAAATCCAAACCCTGAGATTCGTACCTTTCTATTTCCTAAAAAACATAAAAAGATAAAAAATAATCTTCCTCAACCCCAACCTTAGCGTAGTAACTTCTCACTAGCATTCCTATTCCCCTAGAGAACGATATCAATTCCCGTGGCTTACCCTAATACTACACTACAACGATTAGGTTCACTGCCTAGGGTGTTGAAAAACTTGCTATTCGAAAAGGAAGTTCCTTCGACCCCGAACGCTACCGTAAGCGTGTCAAGTTTTTGGCGCCGCTGCCGGGGAATAGAATAGCTAGTTAGCAGTCCACCTCGTTTAGGTTTCCTTGCTTAATTCCTATCAAGTAAGCTTTTTTCCATTTTTAGCTTCCTCGTAGTCTATCACTGATAACGCTCAGATTGTGCATGTTTTTAGTAGCATTATGTGTGCTTTTATATATGACATTTGGTTATATTTGCGTGATTATAGTGCTTAAACGCATCAAAAGATGTTTGTCTAGTGTTTATAACCAAGTGCAAGGAAACGGAAGGAAAATAAAGAAATGTTCAGCAAATAGAAGATTCCCGTTTCAGTAAGCCTAAATCAGTATCTCAAGGACCTTTGAAGACCATAGTGATTGAAGAACCAAGTTCTACAAGATAAAGAGAAGAAAAGATCAAGTTTCCTTGACCCAGGAAATCCAACCGGATCGGTTACAACTATAACCGGATCGGTTGGAATATGACCAGAAACACCAATATGACCATCACCAACCGTTCGGTCGCCACCCGCAACCGGAACGGTTGGCCCTTTTTCTAGAGGACCAACCGGATCGGTTGGTCATATGACCGATCCGGTTGGAGAAGTTGCATCTGCCAAATCTTCATCACTAAGTTTCTCCTTTGCATCCAAACGATTCTAGGTCCTTCTCTTGGTGTATTCTAGTCCCTTCCTTACTCCTTGGAGGCCAAGTTCAGCAATTAATAACCTAGGCTTTGGAATTAGTATAAATAGAGGCCATTTGTGAGCATATGAGACACACACTTCAAATACAAATCTCTCTACTCATCAAACAAAGCTTTAAGCTCTCAAATTCATCCTTAGAAGTCCAGGGAAGTTTGGAGTTCCAGAAGTTCCACATTTGGAGGCCAAATCACCAAGAAGTCCACCCCAATACTTTGGGAATCATTACTTCACCATTTGTAATCTTGTTCCAAGCATTGTAAGACTTTTAATCATGTTTTCTAATGTTCAAAGTTCTGAGTTTATGTTCATGTTTGCTATGAATGGCTAGTTTCTTTATACACTTCGTCATAGAAACTCCAAAAACCCGCTTATAAGTAGGACACTTTCACTTGACAGTAGTAAACCCATCATTCGACATCTCCTTCGTAGCTCCAAAAACTGGACCTTTTCCTTTATTATCCGTCCCATTAATCACACGTTTAGGAGCGGTTCTCGGACAATCATAATTCAGATAACCATAAAGCACACAAGTACCATACCGAGGTGGTTCCCACTCGTATTCAATGCGAATAGTTTCCTTAGTATACCCTTCCTCTACGAGTTTAGGAACAGCCAAAACTAAATCGTCACGAAAATCAATGGAAGCATTGATTTCAATCAAAGTTCTCGCATAACTACTACATCCCCAAGATTCCAAACACATGGTATTAGTATAAGAATCAAGCATCATAGGAGTACCAATTTTAGAAGCAATCAAACTCAACCCATCTGGAGTATAAGCAACCATTGGGATATCGCGGAACTTCACCCATACAAGAACACATGACAAATCTTCCTTATGAAGACTTACCGATGGAGAGCACTTGTTTAGAAAGGTGAAAATTCCACAAATCATCCAAGGTCCATCCCAAAGAATAGCCTCAGCATCCTTTATAGATGAAAACTTGAAGAAGAAAAAGAAGAAACCGTTCGCGTTCATTGTAACTTTTTGAATACCATATTTACCCTAATTATTACGCACAAACCATTCAACCACAGGAAATGCAAGTCTTTTCCCAATATACCCAAAAAGCGATTTTTTCATCCGCTCGTTAACCTCTTGTACAGAACCAATAGGTACACCCACATCATAATCATCATCCTTAGGTCTTGTCTCATCAATGAATCAAAATTAGCTTTATTAGAAGATGAATGGCCGATTTTAAAAGCATAAGTCTAGGGGCATCCACATTAGAATTAGTCGCGGTTGTCTTATCCGCATTTTCATTTGAAGGTATAGAAGCATTAGCATCAGAAACACCACGAAGGGCCTCTTTAAAACTCGTACGCGCAGGTTTGGTAATCGAATCCATAGCCTTATTCGTACCAAAATTTTGTGACTTAAAAGCAACACCAACAGATGTAATAGTAGGCATATCAAAAATTACTTCTTCCACACTCGTATTACTAGAGGCCTTTGCATTCTCATTAACATTAGTCACAACATGATAAGGTTTTAAAATGTACCTTTTTGAGTGGTCGTTTAAGCCCTTATTTGATCACTTTTGTATCCGTTATTACTTAATATCGTTCCTTTTCACTTTTTAGGTCTCTTGAAGGCAAATTGCTGGAATGACACTTATTAAGACGAAAAGGCGCGAATATACGAAGAAAATGGCCAAAGTCAAGAATTGAGACACTCAAGCTGCTGAAACTGAAGGGCACGGCGTCAGGTTATACTTGTGACGCCGTCGGAACAAGTTTTGTGACGATACAAGAGCCAAATTGCTTATTTTCAAGTGGCGACATCGGGTTTTAAAAGAGTAGGCGTCGCGTGACTCGGACGGCCTAGATTTGATCCGCACGCGCCGAGACTCAAAGCGCGATGGCGTCACGGACATAAGGTGACGCCGTCACAATGATAACGTGGCCAAGACAAAACCCTAATGACGGCAACCCGACGGCGTCACAAATTAAAGGGTGACGCCGTCGCATTTGTAACCTTATATATTGAATCCGAATTTTTCAGTTTTTAGTGTAGTTTTGTGGAGTAAAAACCTAAACCGAACCAAGGCTGTCTAGTACAGTATTTTAGGGTTCCATACCCTATCTTACATCAAGATAAGTGTTTTACTTCATTAATTTAATTATGTCTTCAATTGATTGTGTGTATGCTTGCATGTTCCACATGTCCGGCTAATTTACTTGTGTGTTTGCTTAGGTAATATGAAACTTAGTTATTGAATATTGATTGGTTGTCTCTTATCTTAATTGTGATTGACCTAGTATTGCGATAGGTCATTCGTTGTGTTACTAATGCTTGATTAATCTTTGTTGAACCTTAGTTTATAATCACCTAGAGTAATTGTAGGCTATACATCCAAAGAATACCTTAGAGTTAAAGTTTATAAATCCTAGAGATTTTGTAGTCATTAACCTTTGGTAGCTTCAAATAGTTAGGGATAAACGCATACCCTACGACCTTATAGACACAACGCGATAAAGAATAAGGATGTGACAATTCAACCATCAATAGGAGATAACTAGGGAGTAATAAAGCCTAAGCAAATACATTTTTAATCATCATACGAGCACACAAAAATAGACATAGACTACATTCACCTTAGGATTAGATAATTAGATAAGTAGAAGTAATCGGTAGAAATACCAACCTCCAAATCCAAACCCCGAGATTCGTACCTTTCTATTTCCTAAAAACATAAAAGATAAAAATAATCTTCCTCAACCCCAACCTTAGCGTAGTAACTTCTCACTAGCATTCCTATTCCCCAGAGAACGATATCAATTCCGTGGCTTACCCTAATACTACACTACAACGATTAGGTTCATCGCCTAGGTGTTGAAAAACTTGCTATTCAAAAGGAAGTTCCTTCGACCTAACGCTACGCTGTGTAAGCGTGTTAAGTTTTAGCGCCGCTGCGGGAATAGAATAGCTAGTTAGAGTCCACCTCGCTTAGGTTTCCTTGCTTAATTCCTATCAAGTAAGCTTTTTTCCATTTTAGCTTCCTCATAGTCTATCACTGATAACGCTCAGATTGTGCATGTTTTTAGTAGCATTATGTGTGCTTTTATATATGATATTTGGTTATATTTGCATGATTATAGTGCTTAAACGCATCAAAAGATGTTTGTCTAGTGTTTATAACCAAGTGTGAGGAAACGGAAGGAAAATAAAGAAATGTTCAAACAAATAGAAGATTCCGTTTCAATGAAGCCTAAATCAAGATCTCAAGGACCTTTGAAGACCATAGTGATTGAAGAACCAAGTTCTACAAGATAAAGAGAAGAAAAGATCAAGTTTCCTTGACCAGAAATCCAACCGGATCGGTTACAACTATAACCGGATCGGTTGGAATATGACCGAAACACCAATATGACCATCACCAACCGTTCGGTCGCCACCCGCAACCGGAACGGTTGGCCCTTTAGAAGACCAACCGGATCGGTTGGTCATATGACCGATCCGGTTGGAGAAGCTGCATCTGCCAAATCTTCATCACTAAGTTTCTCCTTTGCATCCAAACGATTCTAGGTCCTTCTCTTTGTGTATTCTAGTCCCTTCCTTACTCCTTGGAGGCCAAGTTCAGCAATTAATACCCTAGGCTTTGGAATTAGTATAAATAGAGGCCATTTGTGAGCATATGAGACACACACTTCAAATACAAATCTCTCTACTCATCAAACAAAGCTTTAAGCTCTCAAATTCGTCCTTAGAAGTCCAGGGAAGTTTGGAGTTCTAGAAGTTCCACATTTGGAGGCCAAATCACCAAGAAGTCCACCCCAATACCTTGGGAATCATTACTTCACCATTTGTAATCTTGTTCCAAGCATTGTAAGACTTTTAATCATGTTTTCTAATGTTCAAAGTTATGAGTTTATGTTCATGCTTGCTATGAATGGCTAGTTTTTTTATACACTTGCTTAAATGATGTTGATTATCCATTTACATATTTTACATCAAGTATTATATAACGCTAAAAGAAATAATTAAAGTAAGTTATAGGCACGCTTGATTTAGTTTTACCTTCGTTTAGTATCACATTAAATGATTGTCATTACGCACCTTCCATTGTTGGGGTGTCGCTTCGCTTCCTTGTTAAAAGATATTGGTTTCGCTATACATTTACCGATTATGGAATTTCGCTTTAAATGATGTTTTTACTTTAATGTTATTCCAAGAAATGTGTTTGAAATTGATTTGCATGATAATGTGATTGATAAAAATATGTCTTTAGCATCAATAATAAAAGAATCAAAGGTGATTTGGATTCTTCATTTCTTTGGCATTGTAGACTTGCTCATATAGGCAAGAAACGCATGCAACAAATTGCAACACGATGGGCTTTTGCAAGACATCAATGATGAATCATTTGATAAATGCGAATCTTGCATATCTCGAAGATGACCAAGAAACCTTTACAAATAGTTTAGAAAGGCTTCGATCTTCTTGTGATACATACCGACGATGTGGACCACTAAGACATGTGTCAAGAAAGGGTGCTAGCTACTTTCAACCTTTATCGATGATTTCACGTTATGGTTATGTTTATTTACTTAAACATAAACATGAAGTCTTTGAAACATTTAAGGTTTTTAAGAGTGAAGAGAACCCAACTGAAAGAAGATTAAAGCTCGATCCGATAGAGGTGAATATTTAAGCCGTAGTTTAAAGATTATCTAGTCGAGGGTGGTATTGTCCGAAGAACTCATCTCCATACTCCACAACAAAATGGTGTATCCGAGAGAAGGAATCGTACATTGCTAGACATGATCGCGATCGATGTTTAAATCTACAACTTACCTTATCCTTTTGGGATTATGTTTTGGAAACTGTCACAGATATTGAATATGGTTCCAACTAAGAAGGTTGATAAGACTCTTATGAAGTGTGGTAGGGAAACCTCCCAAATTGTCTTACTTAAAGGTCCTGGGTTGTGAGGCTATAAACCACTACCGACATCGCAACAAAGATCGTTATGTGTCTTCGTAGGATACCCAAAGGAAACTATGGGTTACTACTTCTACTTTCCACCGAAACAAAGTAATTGTTGCTAGGTATGGAGACTTTCTTGAAAAGGATCTCATATCTCATGAATTCAGCTGAGAGTTTATGATCCGGAAGATGAAGAAGATACAACACCTCGAACACTAGCCAACCTCAAGTAGAACCTGAAAGTCCGGGCTCCACCGAGATTGAAGTGTTCCCATTCGAGATCCGCAAGGCTACGCTGCACTGAGCGCCTATGTGTCAACGTAGGTCGAGGAAAATATGTTAGGGGATCTTGGTGAACCTTCTAACTATAAAGTCGCCATGATGAGTCCTTAAAAGGAAAAATGGCGAGTCGCAATGAATGGGGAAATGCAATCCATGAAAGATAACGAAGTCCGGATAGAGGTTGACTTACCTCCAAATGCTAAGGTAGTTGGAAGTAAGTGGCTCAAGATAAAGACCGACATGGATAGCAATGCACACACCTATAAAGCTCGCCTTGTAGCCCAAGTATACTCAAACCTATGGGGTAGACTACGAGGAGACATTTTCTCCCGTGCATATTAGAGCTATTAGATTCTTATAGCCATAGTCGCGCATTATGACTATGAGATATGGCAATGGATGTCAAAACCTTCTTAAACGGTCGCCAGATGAGGACATCTATGGCGCAACTCAAGGTTTGTGAATCCAAAGTTTGGCATGTATGCAAACTTCAAAGATCCATTTATGGGTGAAGCAAGCATCAAGGCAATGGAACAAGAAGTTTGATGAAGAAATCAAGAAATTTGGTTTCACTCAAAATCTTGATGAGCCATGTGTGTATCACAAAGCTAGTGGAGTAATGTTATTTTCCTTGTCTTATATGTCGATGACATATTGATCATGGAAAAGACATTCCAAGTATGCAAGATGTAAAGTCTTATCTTGGAGAGTGCTTTTCATGAAGGACTTGGGGAAGCAAGATTTATTCTGGGAATCAAGATCTACCGAGATAGATCAAGGCGGTTGATTGGACTAAAATTGAAGAGATTCAAGATGCAAAATTCCAAGCGGATATTTGCCGATGCAAGTTGAACATGGCTTAAGTAATAAACTATCAAACACCAAGAGGTGGCTTACATGAAGAAAGTTCCATGTTTCTACCGTAGGATCTATCATGTATGTTGTGAGATGTACAAGGCCCGATGTGGCGCTTGCACAAACATCACCAGATCAAATAACCAGTGTGAAACACTGGTAAGTCGTTAAGAACATTCTAAGTATCTAAGGGCTACTAAAGAAATGTTTCTAGTGTATGGAGGAAATCCATGTAACTTGATGTTACGTGTTTTTGGATGCGTCATTCCAAATCGATAAAGATGATACTAAGTCTCGTGACGGTTATGTCTTTGTTAATGGAGGAGCATTGACCTGGAAGAGCAAGAAGCAAACAACTACTGCGATGTCTATTACGTGTCGAGTACATAGTCGCCTTTCGAAGCTGCGATGGAAGTCGTTGATTAGGAAATTCATTTCGACCCGGAGTAATGCCCTCAATCGAATTACCTTAAATGTATTGTGACAACTCTCGCCATAACATTTGCCAATGAGCCCGAGTCATGAAGGGCCAGACATTTTCTCGTCGATATCACTATGTTCGAGAACAAGTCGATAGGTGAAATCAATCTACTCAAAGTTCATGAGATGAAAATCTAGTCGATCCCTTTACTAAGCCTTTGCCAAAAGAAAACTTATCGACCATGCCGATGGGATAGGACTTCGCTTAGCTAGTAGTTTCATGCGATCCGTGAGTATTGGATAAAGGATGTTATGAACAAATATTACTTTAATGAAATAAAATAGTTGTTTATGTTTATTTTTCATTTTCTTAATATTATATCCTATATTTGCATGTTTAATCCATGAATAACTTATGTTATTCTAAATAGTCCGTTGACGATCAATGATGGGAATATCATTGAATTAAGACAAATTGAAGTAGAATATACTTTTAAAAGTATATTGATGCTGGACATACCAGATTCACATGATATTCAATGAATTGAATATAGGACTATCCCAACTTTACATGATGATACTTTCGATTGTCATATATCATGAAGTGTTTATCCTCGTACTTGAGATACCGTGATAATCGATATGAATGTAGGTATTTGTAAGATAGTCTAACGCTATCCGAATCGGTAGTTATAAGGGCTATTTTCTAAGTGTTGCAAAATTCATGAGTTATGTTTGTAGTCAAGAGAATTTGTTCCTTTGAATTTGTTTCAAAGCATAATACTATATTTGGGCCCGTGGTTGACAAGATGTTTGTATGGGCTACCCAAGATCTATCCGAATACGCTCGATGATTTGGTAATCTTGTTCAATCATATACAACGAGAAATGAATGTTAACTTATGAAATGACTTGATCCATATTCATAGTTAATGTAGTATTGGTAACAAAGGATAAGTAAAATGATGAATCATTAAATGGTTTTTTCCAGGAGACCATACCGATTCGACCGGGGCGTTGGCGTGAAAGCTAGACTAACTAATGTCATTACTATATTTAGTAATATCCATGGAGCCGAAAGGTTTTATGGATATTTAAATAATAGTATGTCCGGATTCGAACTCGAGACTTCGGATTGCACACATTACGTATGAGAATTGATGTATGTAGTTAATATAAATAAAACGTTATTATTATTAATTAGTTACTTAAATAAAACATAATGATAGTTAATATTTAACGAGGTTTTGACTAACGGTCGTTAAATGTAAACCACGAGGACTAAAGATGAAATTAGTGGACAAGAAGGATCCGAACTCTTTGGGAATTGGGTGGCCGGTCGGGCTTCTCAAACCAAGGAGGGGATTTCTTGGTCACCAAGTTTTAAGAATGTATATACAAACCCTTGTGTTCATTCTAAACTAATCTTGATCACCAATTCCTATTTACTCACGCATGCTTTGATGATGTTATTTGATTTATATATAATTGTTATGAGTATTAAATTCCAACGAGAGGAGGAAGGGAGTATCGCTCATCAATATGAACGACGGTTTGGTAGGACATTAAGGTGAGGGTGAGGACGAAGTTCGACTTATAGTTGTCGAAGTTTAGGAAAAGTAGTTGAGCTTTAGTCGATTGAAGTTGCAAACAAAAAAATAAGGTGAAGACAATGAGCTTTAATCGAATGAAGTTGCAAACAAAGAAAAACGTCATAATACCGAGCTTTAGTCGATCGTGGGGAGAAAAGAACCATACAAAACCAAATCAATGCCATGGCCCAAATTTATGATATAACTAACGCCCAAAATCAAACCCCAATCCCCCACACACACACAGAGAAAAAAAAAAAAAAAACAATCTAATGAACGCAGAACGAGCCTACAACTTCTAATTCTTGAGTTTGATCACACCAGGAAGAAACAAACGAAAAAAAGTCCAATAACAAAAGACGAGTTCTTCGATTCTAAAACCAAAAACAATCAAACTTCAATCCAAAAGAACCCTAAACGAACATTTTTTTTTCATGGCTAAAGTAATAAAATCCTAATTAAACAAAAATAAATAAATAAATAATATACAACGAAAATAACCAGGATCCCTCCGGATCATCGGCGAGTAGCCGATGACTGGAGAATAGCAATTTTTGTTGGTAGATCTTACCTAAAGCTCGTATTATGTAAGATACGATATATTGATTGATAATAATGTTTACATGATACCCAATACTAATGACTAACCTACCACTAGATTTGAGCCTAAACTAATACAAATACAAATATTAATGTAACACAAATACTAATACCAATCCAATACAAATAAGTTTACTTAACAGTACGTTCCGTAGGGTGATGCTTTTTTGTGGTCAAAGATCTAGATTGTTGCATTTGTTTCGAATTTCTTTGGAAAATTTTCAATTAACTGTACTGATGTTTTCATCCAAACTTTTTTTTCTTTTGTTTTTGTCTTATGTTTTGATGGCTTAAGATAGTAACTTAAGTTAAATGTAAGGATTAACATACAATGTGATCAAGTGCTGCAAAAACATTCTCGTCTTAAAATCGATGTTGGTTCGGCCACGTATGTGTGTATTGTCATGTTTTTAATTTTTTGATGTTTGTGCTAAAATTAGTCTCAACATATTGAAAAATAATCAAATATGATAAACTGGAGACAAGGTGGAATTGGGGTGAAATAACTAGAGAAATAGTTTGTTGCAAATTGGTTTGCCCAAGATTGAATACAAGTTTATCATAAAATGATGTCAACAGGAAGAATATGTTGAGTGTTCATAAAGATTGACCAGCCATATAGATCAAACATGGTAAAATCTAAATTTCAAAGTGATGAGAAAATAGGAACTGTTGGCAGGCTGGTACCAGAGTCTACAATGAAAGAACTTCCCGTCACATAAGCGGAAGAATCATGGATTAAATAACGTGTAAGAGACGTCAAGGCTGGATTTATCGTGCCAAGCGTTTTCAATGGAATTGTCCTCAAGGTGACATTATTGAACCAATCTTTGTCTACTAGCCCTTGAGTGATCTCAGTTCTGAAAATTCCGGGACTTATGCTGTTCACTCTTATGTTGTTCTTTCCTAAGTCCATTGCCATCATCTATAGCAAATTATGTAAATGCAAACATAAGGTACACTAGAATGATCCGAGTACATATATGGCGAAAATATTACAGCAGGTGAAACCTACCTACAATAACACTTTTTTTTTTTTTTTTTTACACAAAATTATGAATTCATTTTATTCAGATAAAATGATTTTGTGAAACTATTATTCTTAAGAAAAAATTAAACTATTATTCTTAAGAAAAAATTAAAATGAAGCAAAAAGTGTATGTTTTTCTAATTTTTACTACAAAACATTGAGTTTTTTAAAACATTGAGTAGAAAACCCTTATAAGAATTTTGCTTTGTAGTACTAATTTTTATTATAAAACATCGAGTTTTTTAAAATGCATCCGGTCCCAATGCATTGTTTTTCTAGTTATTATTGAGTGACTCCACCAACTCATCATTTTAACAGAAAATCGTATTTTTAAGTGTGGTTCCCTCCTTTTACCCGACCCTACCACCTCTTTTGAAAACGTACGTGAAAGGTTGTTATGTCTAGTGATTAGGTTACCTTTGTCATGGTATTAACGGCTGCCTTTGAAGAGGCATAAGCAATGCCTCCAGGGGTATAAACACGATTAGTACCCATAATGGATGAAATGTTGATTACTGAGCCTCCTTGTTTAGCATTACGCATGTGTAAGCAAACATGCTTTGCCACTAACCACGATCCGGTTACGTTTATTCTGTACATGTAATTCCAGTCTTTCTCTTCATATTCCAGTGGGTTACGCGGTTGACCTAGATAGTAGAATCGAATCTTATTATAAAAAGTTAAAAAAGAACAAGGAAATAGACTGAGAGATCGAAAAAGAACAAATGACTTTCAACAAAAAAAAAAACCTGAAATTCCGGCATTGTTAATCAAAGCATCAATGCGTCCAAAAACTCCCCATGCTTTGTCGACAGCAGCCTTGATTGTATCCTCATCCGCAGCGACATCCAGCTGAAGCGTAAAGGCCCGAAGGCTGTTTTGTTCACTTTCCGTCCATTGATTTCATCAGAAAGCGATTTAAGTAGCTCAGTTCGCCTAGCACAGCCGATTATCTTACAACCAGCTCGAGCTAAATCAAGACATATTTCTTTGCCAATACCGGATGATGCTCCTGTCACGAACACCACTTTTCCAGTGAGATCGTGCCATGGCTCGAGTATATTTGCAATTTGGCTAGTCATATTCGTGAAAAGAATTAGGGATGTTGGTTCATGAGCAAAGTTGGTTTTGATATATGGTAATTTATAGAGAAGTTGCATTTGAATACTAAGAAGACATCATGCATGTTGTATGGTGCGAGTAATAAAATAGTCAAAATTTGTGGTCGCTTTTATGATTAAATTATGGTTGATAATGATCTCTTTTCATGTTCCAAAAAAAATGATCTCTTTTCATTTTTGTTAATTATGGTTTATCCCGATAAAATATTATTACTCAATAAAACTAATTAAGTATAATGGGTATAGGTGAGTCTCATACTTCAGCCTAAAAAGACAAATCAAATGTGCTTACAATGCTTAAGCCTTAAACTAGCATAAAAAATGACATGACATACAAGAAGATTAATGTCACTTATCTAATTTAATCACGAAGATTAATGTCATATGTGTCATCATAGGGTCTTGATCATAGGTGGTCTCCTTTCATTGCTCATATAAGCTCTTATGCACCGCTCCACTACCACTTTTAGCATCGTCAAATGACGATAAATAGTAGTTTCATTGTAGTTCTCAAGAACTTCATCATCGTCATTATCACACCCAAATAACCAAATTCTCAACCTTAGAAAATGGATTACTTACATTTTTCCATCATTAACCATATCAGTGTGCTATTTGAAATAACAGGAGGAGGTGGACAGCGCTTCCATCATCACCTGTACACAAGCTTCCTCAATTACTTGATTTTCTAGCTTATTAATATTTTCTATGTGAGATGTAGTACTCGGCAGGCCAAATGAATCAATAGTTGGACTTGCCTGTTTATCCATGTTCCCAATTCTATTACCAAAATCCGAATCTTTACTAACATGTCCTCCATCAACAGTAGTAGTAGTATTCACGTTGCTTGAAGGAATGTTAGTACTAGGTTCCACATGAAAATTAGGATCCTCGTCCAAATTACCAAGAACATCAAAAGTCGTGTTAACCATTTTAGCATCCTTTCTTGGTTTTTTAAACGTAAACCCATCATTCGACATCTCCTTCGTAGCTCCAAAAACTGGACCTTTGCCTTTATTATCTGTCCCATTAACCACACATTTAGGAGCGGTTCTCGGACAATCATAATTCAGATAACCATAAAGCAAACAAGTACCATACCGAGGTGGTTCCCACTCGTATTCAATGTGAATAGTTTCCTTAGTATACACTTCCCCTACTAGTTTAGGAACAGCTAAAACTAAATTGTCACGAAAATCAATGGAAGCATTGATTTCAATCAAAGTTCTCGCATAACTACTACATCCCCAAGATTCCAAACACATGGTATTAGTATAAGAATCAAGCATCATAGGAGTACCAATTTTAGAAGCAATCAAACTCAACCCATCTGCAGTATAAGCAACCATTGGGATATCGCGAACTTCACCCATACAAGAACACATGACAAATCTTCCTTATGAAGACTTACCGATGGAGAGCACTTGTTAAGAAAGGTGAAAATTCCACAAATCATCCAAGGTCCATCCCAAATAATAGCCTCAGCATCCTTTATAGATGAAAACTTGAAGAAGAAAATGAAGAAACCGTCTGCTCAATGTAACTTTTGAATACCATATTTACCCTAATTATTACGCACAAACCATTCAACCACAGAAATGCAAGTCTTTCCCAATATACCCAAAAAGCGATTTTTCATCCGCTAACCTCTTGTACAGAACCAATCGTTACACCCATATCATAATCATCATCCTTAGGTCTCGCTCTCATCAATGAATTAAAATTAACTTTATTAGAAGATGAATGGCCGATTTAAAAGCATAAGTCTAGGGCATCCACATTAGAATTAGTCATGTTGTCTTATCCACATTTTCCTTTGAAGGTATAGAAGCATTAGCATCGAAAACCACGAAGGCGCCTCTTTAAAACTCAGACAGAGGTTTGGTAATCGAATCCATAGCCTTATTCGCACTAAAATTTTGTGACTTAAAAGCAACACCACAGATGTAATAGTAGGCGATCAAAATTACTTCTTCCACACTGTATTACATTAGAGGCCTTTGCATTCTCATTAACATTAGTCACAACATGATAAGGTTTTAAAATGTACCTTTTTAGGGGTCGTTCAAGCCCTTATTTGATCACTTTGTATCCGTTATTACTTAATATCGCTCCTTTTCACTTTTAGGTCTCTTGAAGGCAAATTGCCGGAATGACACTTATTAAGACGAAAAGGCGAATATAATGGAAGAAAATGGCCAAAGTCAAGAATCGAGACACTCAAGTCAGCCGAACTCGGAAGTGGCACGGTGGCAGTTATACTTGTGATGCCGTCGTAACATGTTTTATGACGACACAAGAGCCAAATTGCTTATTTTAAGTGACGACATCGTGTTTTAAAGAGTAGGGCGCCATGTTCCGACTACCTAGATTTGATCCAGACGCGCCAGACTCAAGGCGATGGCGCCACGGACATAAGGTGACGCCGTCACAATGATAACGTGGCCAAGACAAACCCTAATGACGCGGAAACCGACGGCGCCACAAATTAAAGGGTACCGCCGCATTTGTAACCTTATATATTGAATCCGAATTTTTCAGCTTTTAGTGTAGTTTTGTGGAGTAAAACCTAAACCGAACCAACAATGTCTAGTACAGATTTTAGGGCTCCATACCCTATCTTACATCAAGATAAGTGTTTTACTTCATTAATTTAATTATGTCTTCAATTGATTGTGTGTATGCTTGCATGTTCCCATGTCCGGCTAATTTACTTGTGTGTTTGCTTAGGTAATATGAAACTTAGTTATTGAATGTTGATTGGTTGTCTCTTATCTTAATTGTGATTGACCTAGTATTGCGATAGGTCATTCGTTGTGTTATTAATGCTTGATTAATCTTTGTTGAACCTTAGTTTATAATCACTTAGAGTAATTGTAGGCTATACATCCAAAGAATACCTTAGAGTTAAAGTTTATAAATCCTAGAGATTTTCTAGTCATTAACCTTTGGTAGCTTCAAAGAGTTAGGGATAAACGCATACCCTACGACCTTAGAGACACAACGCGATAAAGAATAAGGATGTGACAATTCAACCATCAATAGGAGATAACTAGGGAGTAATAAAGCCTAAGCAAATACATTTTTAATCATCATACGAGCACAATAATAGACATAGATCTACATTCACTTAGGATTAGATAATTAGATAAGTAGAAGTAATCGTAGAAATACCAACCTCCAAATCCAAACCCGAGATTCATACCTTTCTATTTCCTAAAAACATAAAAAGATAAAAAATAATCTTCCTCAACCCCAACCTTAGCGTAGTAACTTCTCACTAGCATTCCTATTCCCCTAGAGAACGATATCAATTCCCGTGGCTTACCCTAATACTACACTACAACGATTAGGTTCATCGCTTAGGTGTTGAAAAACTTGCTATTCAAAAGGAAGTTCCTTCGACCCGAACGCCACCGTAAGCGTGTTTAGTTTTGCGCCACGGGAATAGAAATAGCTAGTTAGAGTCCACCTCGCTTAGGTTTCCTTGCTTAATTCCTATCAAGTAAGCTTTTTCCATTTTTAGCTTCCTCGTAGTCTATCACCGATAACGCCAGACAGTGCATGTTTTTAGTAGAGCATTATGTGTGCTTTTATATATGACATTTGGTTATATTTTATGATTATAAGGCTTAAACGCATCAAAAGATGTTTGTCTAGTGTTTATAACCAAGTGCAAGGAAACGGAAGGAAAATAAAGAAATGTTCAAGAAATAGAAGATTCCGTTTGATGCTTCCTAAATCAAGATCTCAAGGACCTTTGAAGACCATAGTGATTGAAGAACCAAGTTCTACAAGATAAAGAGAAGAAAATATCAAGTTTCCTTGACCCAGAAATCCAACCGGATCGGTTACAACTATAACCGGATCGGTTGGAATATGACCGAAACACCAATATGACCATCACCAACCGTTCGTCGCCACCCGCAACCGAACGGTTGGCCCTTTAGAAGACCAACCGGATCGGTTGGTCATATGACCGATCCGTTGGAGTAGCTCATCGCCAAATCTTCATCACTAAGTTTCTCCTTTGCATCCAAACGATTCTAGGTCCTTCTCTTGGTGTATTCTAGTCCCTTCCTTACTCCTTGGAGGCCAAGTTCAAGAATTAATAACCTAGGCTTTGGAATTAGTATAAATAGAGGCCATTTGTGAGCATACGAGACACACACTTCAAATACAAATATCTCTACTCATCAAACAAAGCTTTAAGCTCTCAAATTCATCCTTAGAAGTCCGTGGAAGTTTGAGTTCCGAAGTTCCACATTTGGAGGCCAAATCACCAAGAAGTCCACCCAATACCTTGGGAATCATTACCACCATTTGTAATCTTGTTCCAAGCATTGTAAGACTTTTAATCATGTTTTCTAATGTTCAAAGTTACGAGTTTATGTTCATGTTTGCTATGAATGGCTAGTTTCTTTATACACGGCCATAGAAACTCCAAAACCCGCTTATAAGTAGGACACTTTCACTTGACATGAGTAAACCCATCATTCGACATCTCCTTCGTAGCTCCAAAACCGGACCTTTGCCTTTATTATCCGTCCCATTAATCACATGCTTAGGAGCGGTTCTCTGACAATCATAATTCGATAACCATAAAGCACACAAGTACCATACCGAGGTGGTTCCCACTCGTATTCAATGCGAATAGTTTCCTTAGTATACCCTTCCTCTACGAGTTTAGGAACAACCAAAACTAAATCGTCACGAAAATCAATGGAAGCATTGATTTCAATCAAAGTTCTCGCATAACTACTACATCCCCAAGATTCCAAACACATGGTATTAGTATAAGAATCAAGCATCATAGGAGTACCAATTTTAGAAGCAATCAAACTCAACCCATCTGGAGTATAAGCAACCATTGGGATATCGCGGAACTTCACCCATACAAGAACACATGACAAATCTTCCTTATGAAGACTTACCGATGGAGAGCACTTGTTTAGAAAGGTGAAAATTCCACAAATCATCCAAGGTCCATCCCAAAGAATAGCCTCAGCATCCTTTATAGATGAAAACTTGAAGAAGAAAAAGAAGAAACCGTCGCGTTCATTGTAACTTTTGAATACCATATTTACCCTAATTACGACTAAACCATTCAACCCACAGAAATGCAAGTCTTTTCCCAATATACCCAAAAGCGATTTTTTCATCCGCTAGTTAACCTCTCAGACTGAACCAATAGGTACACCCACATCATAATCATCATCCTTAGGTAATTGTCTCATCAATGAATCAAAATTAGCTTTATTAGAAGATGAATGGCCGATTTTAAAAGCATAAGTCTAGGGCATCCACATTAGAATTAGTCATGTTGTCTTATCCGCATTTTCATTTGAAGGTATAGAAGCATTAGCATCGTAAACACCACACGGGGGCTCTTTAAAACTGTGACGCTGTAGTTTGGTAATCGAATCCATAGCCTTATTCGTACCAAAATTTTGTGACTTAAAAGCAACACCAACAGATGTAATAGTAGGCATATCAAAAATTACTTCTTCCACACTGTAGTATTACTAGAGGTCTTTGCATTCTCATTAACATTAGTCACAACATGATAAGGTTTTAAAATGTACCTTGAGTGGTGGTCGTTAAGCCCTTATTTGATCACTTTGTATCCGTTATTACTTAATATCGCCTTTTCACTTTTTAGGTCTCTTGAAGGCAAATTCTCGGAATGACACTTATTAAGACCTAAAAGGCGCGAATATCTGAAGAAAATGGCCAAAGTCAAGAATTGAGACACTAAGTCATTGGGGCTCAAGGGCACGCGTCAGTTATACTTGGACGCCGTCGAACAAGTTTTGTGATTAAACAAGAGCCAAATTGCTTATTTTAAGTGAGCGACATCAGTTTTAAAAGAGTAGGCGGCAAACTCAGACGGCCTAGATTTGATCCAGACGCGCCGAGACTCAAGGCGAAGAGCACACGGACATAAGGTGACGACGTCACAATGATAACGCAAGCAAGACAAAACCCTAGCGATGGTGAAACCGACGCAGCGCCACAAATTAAAGGGCGGTGATCGTGCATTTGTAACCTTATATATTGAATCCGAATTTTCAGCTTTTAGTGTAGTTTGTGAGTAAAACCTAAACCGAACCAAGGCTGTCTAGTACAGTATTTTAGGGTTCCATACCTTATCTTACATCAAGATAAGTGTTTTACTTCATTAATTTAATTATGTCTTCAATTGATTGTGTGTATGCTTGCATGTTCCACATGTCCGGCTAATTTACTTGTGTGTTTGCTTAGGTAATATGAAACTTAGTTATTGAATATTGATTGGTTGTCTCTTATCTTAATTGTGATTGACCTAGTATTGCGATAGGTCATTCGTTGTGTTACTAATGCTTGATTAATCTTTGTTGAACCTTAGTTTATAATCACCTAGAGTAATTGTAGGCTATACATCCAAAGAATACCTTAGAGTTAAAGTTTATAAATCCTAGAGATTTTGTAGTCATTAACCTTTGGTAGCTTCAAATAGTTAGGGATAAACGATACCCTACCACCTTAGAGACACAACGCGATAAGGAATAAGGATGTGACAATTCAACCATCAATAGGAGATAACTAGGGAGTAATAAAGCCTAAGCAAATACATTTTAATCATCATACGAGCACACAAAAATAGACATAGACTACATTCACCTTAGGATTAGATAATTAGATAAGTAGAAGTAATCGTAGAAATACCAACCCTCCAAATCCAAACCCCGAGATCCAGTACCTTTCTATTTCCTAAAAACATAAAAGATAAAAATAATCTTCCTCAACCCCAACCTTAGCGTAGTAACTTCTCACTAGCATTCGTAGTCTATCACCGATAACGCCGCATTGCATGTTTTAGTAGCATTATGTGTGCTTTTATATATGATATTTGGTTATATTTGCATGATTATAGTGCTTAAACGCATCAAAAGATGTTTGTCTAGTGTTTATAACAAGCGCAGGAAACGGAAGGAAAATAAAGAAATGTTCAAAGAATAGAAGATTCCCTGCTTCAAGAAGCTTCCAAATCAAGATCTCAAGGACCTTTGAAGACCATAGTGATTGAAGAACCAAGTTCTACAAGATAAAGAGAAGAAAAGATCAAGTTCCTTGACCTGTGAAATCCAACCGGATCGGTTAACTATAACCGGATCGGTTGAATATGACCGAAGCAACCGCCGATACTCTATTTTCTTGGTCTTAGAAAACTCCAAAACCCGCTTATAGTGGGACCCTTTCGCTTGACAGTAGTAAATCCATCATTTGACATCTACCTCCTAGCTCCCAAAACCGGACCTTTGCCTTTATTACCCGTCACATTAACCATACGTTTAGGAGCGGATCCAGGACAATCATCATTCAAATAACCATAAAGCAAACAAGTACCACACTAAGGTGGTTCCCACTCGTATTAAATGCGAATACATAGTATACCATTCCCCTACGAGTTTAGGAACAACCAAAACTAAATCGTCATGAAAATCATTGAAAGCATTGATTTCAATCAAAGCTCTTGCATAACTACTAAATCCCCATGACTCCAAACACATGATATTAGTATAAGAATCAAGCAACCATACGGACATCATGAAACTTACACACATACCGGAACACATGACAAATCTTGCTTTTGAAGACTTACCGATGGAAAGCACTTGTTGAGAAAGGTGGGAATTCCACGAATCATCCAAAGTCCATACCGAAGAATAGCCTCAGTATCCTTTATAGAAGAAAACTTGAATAAGAAGAAACTGTTCACGTTCATTGTAACTTTTTGAATACCATATTTACCCTAATTATTACGCACGAACCATTCAACCACAGGAAATGCAAGTTTTTTCCCAATAAAATACCCATAAAGCGAATTTTTCATCCGCTCATTAACCTCTTGTACCGAACCAATACGTAAACCAACACCGTAATCAACATCCTTAGGTATCGTCTCATCAAAAAAATCAAAAATTAGATTTATTAGAAGTCGAATGGCTGATTTTAGAAGCATAAGTCGAGAGGGCATCCCCATTAGAATTAGTCGCGGGTGTCTTATCCGTATTTTCATTTGAAGGTGTAGAAGCATTAGCATCAGAAAGACCATGAAGCGCCTCTTCAAAACTCGTACACGCAACTTTGGTTATCGAATCCATAGTCTTATTCATACCAAAATTTTGTGACTACAAAGCAACACCAATAGTTGTAATAGTAGGTGTATCAAAAATCACTTCTTCCACACTCGTTTTACTATAAGCCTTTGCATTCCCATTATCATTAGTCACAATACATGGTATTGACTCCACATTTGACACATCATTAGCACATTCAAGTTCCACATGTTAGAAGCAAATATCAAATGCTTCATAAAGTTCATTCCTGATGTCGTACCATCAATAAGCTGATGACCAGGGCCGTCCCGTAAAATTCGGAGGCCCTGCGCCGTAACAACATTTAGGCCCCTCCAGCAACATAAAAATTCTATGTATATATGTGAAAAATAGAAATTTCAAATATAAAAATTGCTCGAAACAATATAAAAATAACAGTTTAACAAAGTATATATGTATCATACCTATAATATTACCTTAGAAAATTTTTTCTATTCGTAAATAAAAATATGAGTAAATTGCATAAATCGTCCCGGTGGTTTGCCAAGATTGCAGAAATCCTCTCTAGTCTTCCAAAAGTGCAGACGGCCTCCCTGTGGCGAAACCTTTGGATCGTTTTGGTCCTTGGTTTTAACGGGCGTTAGGTGGATTCCGTTAACAATTACATGTTAGCCTCTTTTGGCTAACGACCGTTGCAGCATTCATCCTTTAAACTAACTACCGTTTATAATTTAATATTTTCGGTTTATTTAAAGTTTTTCAATTTTTGTATATACATTTTTATATAAGGCTTTATACGTTTTTATATAAATTTCGTAAATGCTTTTATACACGTATATAAGATTTTTTATACATTGTTGTATACATTTTGTATACACTTTTATTAAATAAAGTGTACGTTTTCACTATTTTAATATTTTCTATGTAGATGATGGTTTCGATAGATGATGGCGGACATGACCGCTACTGTATTCAGAATGTCCGGACGAGATGAATTTCAAGATCTATACCTTTCATGCATGCCCATGGTGGATGCAAAGGTTAAAAAGGTGGGTCGCACAATAGACTTTTGTACCAAGCCGCATCTTGGGCTCGAAACTATTGTTAGCCATCCTTACGAACGTCTTGGAAGAGGCATACCAAACTGAACTGATAAGAGAGGGGGGAGTGGTCACCTAATACCCTAGGTGCCACCTCACCTCCATCCAATAACCACATTACACATCAAAAGTACCCAATCTTACCCTAACCATACCCTAAGTGGAGGGAGTGGTCACCAATTTGTACCCGATTTTTTTTTTTTTTTTTCATACATAAAATCACATACAATATTTAAAATAAAAACATACCATTTCATTAAATAAAATAAAACATTACATAATACTTAAAAAAAAAAGATAACATAATACTTAAAAACATTACATAATTTGAAATTAAAACAAGTTGAAACTACAACTTAAAAATTGCAAGCCCATCCGTGTTTGGCTGCAAGTTGACGTTTTTGGTTCAGAACGAATTCCAACATAGCGGGATCGCGAATGTGATCATGCGGCTCCAAAAATACTTCATCTCCGTTGTTCATTCTTGAACTTCGCCTCGATTTGTGTAGCCAACAATTGTTTTGCCAACGCATCCTTCTCGTTTTTCGCCAAATATTCCGCTTCTTTGTGTGTACGAGTTGATTTCTTCCGCAACACTTGAGATCGACGAGGATACGGCTTGCTTTTTTTCATCTTTCTTGAAAGTGGAGGGTGGCGCCTTCATTCATATCGGAACGGTGTTGCTTGCCGATTCATACCCCCGACTTCCTTTTGAAGAGTTGCTTGTCGAACCGGAATAGCTTGAAAACATTCTTGCTCTCATCCATTTGTCATGACCTCTCGACAACCTCCCACGCCAAAGTATGAGTAAATTGTCTTTTCTTTGTCAGATAGTAATCCAACTCGACTTGCCTCACCACGCCCAAGTCGTTGCACCCACTAGCCTTAGCACGTTTCTACATTATATACAAAATAATAAAAATATAGCTTAAACAAATAATGTAATTGTAAATAATATAGTATAGATTATGTAAAATAAAAAGTATAGATTATGTAAAATAAAAGTATAGATTATGTAAAATAAAAAGTATAAATATAACTTGTACCGCTTGATGTAGTAGCCGTTGAAAATACCCATGGCCGTGTTCATTGTTTTCCACTTGGTATTCAACGAATGAAAAGTTCGTGAACTCGAACCCATACTTGACTCAGTAATGCTTGAGAACCCGCTTCCAAAACCGCCGGACTTTTGTTCATTACCGACAACACCACATTCGGAGATTTGAATCCATGCCGCCAAAGCCTCCTCTTGTGCCGGTGACCAAAATTCACGGGCCTCCTCCCTACGAAAGCTTTTTCTTCCCTCTCGATCAACTTCTTGAACTTCCTCATCTTCGCCTTCTTCGCTTGGTAGTGGTCAGGTTTCGCACGTACGCTACTTCTTCATCAATGTTTGGAACGGGAAAACTCGCTTGTAGTAGTGATGTTGTAGTGTTGTGGATTCATTTGAGGAGGACCCATATTATATTGGAAAAGGGTGGAGATTGGGGTTGTGGAACGAAAATTCGGGGTGGTTGAGAATAAAATTGGCTAAATCCTATCGGAGTTTGTTGTGGTTGATTCGGGACGGTTGAGAACCACCTTGACGCGAGGTGAAAGCTTTTTACCCTTCTTGAATCCATGGTTTCGCCAAAGTTTGAAAGATTAATGTGAAATGGTTTGGTTTGTGAATTGTTATTTTGAAAATGAAGTGAAATGGTTTGGTTTTAAAGAGGAAATTTTTTTTTTTTATTTTCGCCAAATATAGCCGTTGTCACATGCAACGCCTCTTTTTTTTTTTCAAAATACCGCTACAAACACACGGGTTACCAAGCCGATTTTGATAGCCGAATTTGATACCGAGGTAATGCTGGCGGTGTTACCGCCGGGTACCCCTACCCGAATTGGTACCGATGCCCACCCTCCCTCTAAGGAAGAATACAAACAAAAGCTACTAGAGAATTTTGGTGACGTAGGTCCGTCATATCCATGTGTTGGCAAGATGTCAAGTTATACGAGAAGAGCATGCGATTAATCGAGAACACTCTAAAACACTACTTTGACTTATTATTTCTTTTTCTTTTTTTTTTTTTTTTTTTTTGGCAAAGGGGAGTAATCCTGCACCCTGATAAATATATAACCAAAAGATGTTTAAGTACAATGGATATGAGTGAAATCCCATATCTCAGCCCGTTACATAGGCATAAAGCTTACATAACAAGATACTACCTATTTTCTAAACAAGAAAACAAACCACTACTCAAGTGATAACATAGGACATAACGAAAGAATATTACTTCCTAGGACCTTGAAGCTTTGTGCCATACATGGCATTAAAAGCATCCAAATTTCGAAGATCGAAAAACCGCTTCGATAGTCATCATAGTCATAGTCATCATACTCATCTTCAAACTCTGGCCACCACCGAATAGATTAGCAGACTCATCAAATGGGTTAGCAACCACCTCATCTTCGTAATCGACACCACGATATCTCCCACTTTAGAAAAGGGTTAACTCTCTTAGTAGAAGAGGTCAAGGAATACAAGAATCACTAGTTTTAGGAGCCACACCCAACTCCATCTCTTTCAAATCACTCACAAGGGGTTCTTGTGATGCGACTGCCTTAGTAGACTTATCTTCATTAACTTCCATTGTACCACCGTAATCCACATCCTTGTTGGTGTCATTTGAAGGAATACCAAAAGTCGATATTCCATATTAAAAGCATCAAACCGATTAGATGTAGGGATCTTTGTTCCACTTAACTAGCCACATCGTAAGCATTCTTCTTAGTGACTTCCACTGCCTTAGGTTCGGGATGAGTCTTTTTGGGTTGATATTGAAACCGCTTACCCACAACAAAGTTTAGTAAATCCTCCTTGACCCGAATAGTAGAACCACCTTGCTTTCCCTTCTTCTTATTATTGACCGCCTTGAAACCATCATTAACACGCTTAGTAGTCGAAAGGTGAGGTTCAACAACTTTAGTACATTCAATAAGAGTATGACCAAAATCTTACATTTATCACAATGAGGTGGTTTTCATTCGTATTCAACCCAGATCTTCTCAATAGTCGAACCCGACCCATCAAGTAACAGTATCTCAACAAGAAGGTCGTCCTAAGCACCTCATCCGACTTCACATCAATCATGCATCTAGCAAAACTACTATGACCCCACGAGTCCTTGCACATTTGGCTAGTAAAAGCATCTAACCTTTGGGCGTGCCTATCAATGTGGCAAGGAGACTAAGGCCATCATCGAAAAAAATAGCAAGAGGAACATCATGGAATTTAACCCACACCGGATGTTGGTCAAATCCTCTTTAAGTAAGTTGGTGTTCAATGTCCATGGTTTAAGAATAATAGGTACATTTCTAATCAACCAAGGACCGTTTTCAAGAACATCATCAAAACTTTTATTCGAATTGAACTTGAAGAAAAAGAACCCCTTTGCATTCATCATTACCTTTTGTATACCAAACTTAGCCCACGCATTGCATACAAAGTAATCAACAACAGGAAAAACAAGGCGTTGACCAAGGAAATACCCATACAAAGTATTCTCAAACCTAGTGTTCACCTCTTCAACCACTTTCATCGGTACAGAAAGATCCACACCATTAGCTTTCTGACTACACTACAACCTACGGAAGTTTGACGTGTGTTTCGTATGTTCAGTAGAAGTCACACCAGCATACGATGAAGAAGGTTGTTTTCAAAGCACCAACCTTCTCAATATCAACAGCCCCATGAGCCATAGGACCACTAGTATCTTGAGGGGGTTTTGAATAATAACCAATAGCAGTAAGCATCTCCTCTAGCTCCTTCTGTGACTGCGGCACCTTAAGTTTCTCAAATGGATTAGCCCCAATAGAAGTAGTAGCATCCACAACACGGCTGGTTTTAATGGTTTCCCATCGTCACCCACAAGAACAAGTTTTCCTCAAAGATTTGTTTTCAATAGCACGATCAATAAAGTATCATGACCCTCAGCGTGTCATGAGAAGGTGCTTCATGACTAGGGCTTGGACCAAGTGAAACCGGCTCCACTTGTCCATCGTAACGATAACCGAAGCAATACCAAGAACTCATCCTTCCTACTATTAGGGTTCATTGTCGATTGAATAATCGACTCACCAAGACTAACAGTAGGGTCATTCGCATCATTACCAGCTGTATCCCTTGACATAGCAGCTCCAATCACAGAAGAATCAAGACAATCATTAAGAGGCTGAGACGTAGCATTACAATCTTGTTCATTACTATCAACATCTCCCCGATTATCCATAATAAGCAAAACAGTACCGAAAAATTACATATGCTTATTCAATTGTTAAGTGTTCTTTTTATTTTATATTTTGTTTAATTTATTTCAAACGAGTACTATCATGGTTGATGTCACGAGAGGACATTAATTGTTTTCATTATTTTGATATTTTTATACGTTGTTGTATATGTTTTTATATAAATTTTGTATATGTTTTTATAAATACGTTTATAATAACGTATAAAAAGTATATAAGAATGTATACAACAACGTATATAAGAACGTGTAGAAAAACGTTTACAAAATTTATATAAAAAATTATACAATTAATTAAAAATGTCCACTTTTTTTATGAAAAATGTATATAAAAAATCGAAAAACTTAAAATAAACTGAAAATATTAAATTATAAATGTTCGTTAGTTTATAAGATGGATGCTGCAAAGGTCGTTAGCCAAAAGAGGCTAACCTATTACTGTTAACGGAATTCACTTAACGCTCACTAAAACCAGAAACCAAAACGATCCAAAGGTTTAGCCACAGGGAGGCCGCCTGCACTTATGAAAGACCAGGGAGGATTTGTGCAATCTTGGCAAACCACATGAACGATTTCTACAATTTACACTAAAAATATTCGTATATTATGCACGGAACCAAATGGTCCATTTCTAAACTCTGTCTCAAATGAAGGATGGGATTTTTAAATTCATAAACTCTTTTGTAGTATCTTGGAAATAACAATCAAATATTAGGCAAAAATGTAAAACCTAAAAAACTTTAGGGATGCAGAGTGGAAACTGTCTTAAGTCGTCATTTTCCTCAGTTGTATGAGTTAGGATCAAATAAAAAGAAAAATCAAAATGAGAATGATAAAAAGAAACCACAACAACACATTTCAGATGCATCTACAAATATTGATGCATCTCCCATTAAAATTTTCCCTCTTATTTGAAATGTGTGGCTAAAAATCATTCTTATTTTTCTTATTTTAGTTTTTCTTCTTACTGGATCCCTTCCCCAGTTGTATAACAGTCTAACATCCATTACTCATTAGTTTCTATCATTTTCTTTAAAGTCTCTTAAGATCACTCGATGATAACTTAGGTTCATAAAAGTCATTGGATCTTAAGTTTTAGAATACATTTTCATCACTTGTACGTGAAAAACCCAAATTAAAACATTACTTTCGCATAAACATTGAAGCCCCTGAAAATTTGGAAGCATCGTACGGTTGCTCACCCTATACATGCTCAAATTCGGCCATGCTGATGACCACCCTTAGCATTAGTGATATCATCATTGGCATACTTAGTCCCATCATTATCATTAGTCAAACCAGATCCACCAATGGAATTACCAACATCTTTCAAAGCCTCGTTAAGGTTTTTGCATGGTGACTTAGTAGAATCTCCTGTACTAGTTGCACCATCAATAATCTTATCAACATTCCCAGTAGTCGCATTGGTAGATATATATTGAGTTCAAAGAATCTTCACTACTTGCTATATTATCTTTTCTCTTTTTTCTTTTTTCACCTCCTCCACCCGAATCCAGAAAACCTTTCATCAGCGCGATTCACAAACCAAAGAAACAAGAAGAAAAAGCCTATTATCTTCAAACAAACGCAATAAACCCTAAATAAATAAGGTTTTAAAACCAGAACATACCAAACCCTTCACATGAAGTAATTGTATTGAGACTAATGATATTAACAGGAAGTTGTAAGGGAAATTCTAAGAATGCTCTTTTCATTAAGGTGTCATCACTTTTAAGAAAAAGTTTGGGTATTTCCAAAATATACTTTGAGACTCATGACTTTTCTACTTTTCATATAAGCTTGACATGTGTCCTTCAAGTTTGTGTACCCAATCATTTTTTCCGACTTTTACAAATTATGATTTTCCAAATGATCGAATCTAAGCGACTGCTTTTAGAATCTAGCTAAATTTGGTTTTGTCCTTTAGTTAAAAAAGTCAAAGATACAAAAATATTTTTTATACATATAGTTCTTTCCCGAGGTTGAGCGACTTAAGCGTAAAAACATAAGTTTAATTATTTTAGGTACATTAACAAGACTTAAAGTATCGCTTCAAAAGTAGTTTTACTACCTTTTATAAAATTTTACCCTGCTTTCAAATTTTTAACCCAAATACAAACACACACAAGCAACATCGCTACTGTAAAAAACACAATTGAAAATTGTGAAATCCTAAATCAATCCCTAATTATTCAAGAATTAAACTCGAAAATGGTCGACATTCCCCAATATTTTGATGCTAAGGTAACTGCTCGCTCCAAGGTACACTTGTTTTCGGAAATTAAGTCTAAATTGTCAAGGAATCCAGATCGAATGAGGTCGCTCAGAGCAACTGCTTTTGGGCCATGGTTAGATATTCCCGACCTAGGTAAAGGCAATCATATTGTTAATTTCGCTTTACAACACTGTAATTATCGACAAACTTGATTCTTGTCCCCATTTTATACAAAATTGGGAACAATGTATTGAAATTCGGTCGGAAGAGTTTCTATTGATGACCTGATTTCGCTTTGGTCGCTTGCCTCCCATGTACAAATTGATCAAGTCCTTTTGCTTATGCGTGTCTTTCCGAGAAACAATTAATAAGAAAGGTAATCGAAAAGGCAATGAGCTTTTAAATTTGTTTGGGAATGACACGGAATTTTCAAAGTTATCACCGAGGATGTAAGTGGTATGTCTTTTGCTAGTCGCCGAGATCGTGTTCATAGGTCGTGGACCTTGGTACATTGTTGACAATCATTTGTTGCAATTAGTTGAGGATTTTGGGGCATGGAATGCATATCCTGGGGAGAGTTCTTGTGGACCCGCTTTTACAAAAATTTAGCCAATTTGGTACCCCGCATTACAATGCTCATCAGAAGAGAAATTGCAAGAAAACCCTTCTACAATTGCAACATATAATATTTCCGCTTTTTCTTGGCTTTTGTTGTTAGATGTGTATACATTTATGAACATATCGCTTTTGTTTACTAGCGCTCATACAATGCATTTATAATTTTCGCTTATTTTAGATATGGATTCTTGAGAGTTATCCCACTAGCGCTCATGGTGGAACAAAGACCACAAAGATACCACGTTGTTTTTGTTGGTCAAAGGGTAAAACATTTGCCAAACGCCATTATGCCAAACTTTTGGTCCTGTAAGCATTTCCATTTGTTTGTATTTGTCAAATAAGTTAGGACTTCGTTATATTTGTTTTAACTTTATAATTGTTTGTTTACTAGGTTCTAATCCGCCTTGGATCTTCTTCCAACAAATGCGGAAATGTTACAACCATGGTTTGCACCAAGTAATGCATATTTGAGCCAGCTTGGCTAGTCTACCCGCCGATGATCCCACTAATGAGGTAAGTTGGCCTGTTTGTGCAAACCATGGTTGTATTCACGTTGACAATTGACCATTGCACATTCTGTTTCGATCTTGCTTTGTAGGTGCACAAGGGGGTGGTGATAACTGATACAGATGTGGCGTTAGGTGATAAAGAAGTGGCTATAGTCAATGATGATGTGGCAGTAACTGATAAAGGTCAAAGTTCCAATCAGCTTGACGATATTAACAATAGACTTTCCGCTGTAGAGGAAGCTCTAAAGATACAACCCCGAGCCAATAAAGATACAACCCCGACCAAGCTAGACATTAATGTGGGAGTCCTTGATGAAATTGAAAATAGACTTGCCGTTGTTGAGGAAGTTCTAAAGATACAACGTCCAAAGGTGAACATGGTAATGTATATTACAACTTATATTACAATTTCTTTTAAAAACTTGTTGGAGTTGACCTGATAATGTATACTTGGGGGTTGTTTTATTAATTTGATCTATCCATCGCTAGCGTGACATCAAACCCCCGCTAGTGGTTTTCAATCCACCGCTAGCGTGTTCCCGTTAATGTATCGCTGGGGGTGTTCGTGAATTTGATGTATCCATCGCTAGCGCCTATCAAACCCCCGCTAGTGGTTTTCAATCCACCGCTAGCGTGTTCCCCGTAATCTATCACTGAGGGGTCGCTTTTGTAAATTTGATGTATCCACCGCTAGTGTCTATCAAACCACCGCTAGTGTCTATCAAACCACCGCTAGTGTCTATCAAACAATCGTGAATCCACCGCTAGCGTGTTTCTTTAGTAGTATAATTGATTGTATATTTTAAATATCGACTTCAACTCATACGCACGCAAATCGGATGAGGCTTGTTCGACAAAGTCCCGCTGATAATGAAAACCGGAATGGTAGTTCTAGTTTCTTTGATCTTCGTTGTCGTGATGTTCATTCGGCCGATTATAATAAGGTTATGTTCCTTTTAGTAGTACTTTTTTTTTTCGCTTTTTGGTTACATACCTAAACCGCTTTGGTTAACTATGTAATGGCGACAAATCGAGTTGTGTAAATGCCGAAACGAACAAGTCGGTCTTACTTTATAGACCCCGCCGCTTCCATCAACTATGTCGCACTGTGGAATATTGTCTTCACGACGGACCATTGCCGTTAGATGATCACATTCCGCATCATGATCCCGCCATTTGAATTTACCTAATTTGAATGAAACGCTTTCAATCTACCGTTGAAGTACGATATATAAATTCCACCGCACTATCTATACATATTTGATATAGTTGGTCATCCATATAGATGTGTTATTGTTGTATAATTACAGGGAAACAGATGCGCTAGATGAACAGTGGATATGGAAGATGATTTCTCCGATTATTGTCTTCACGACAAACAAAGTTGGGATAGATGAAGAAAACCCGCCGAAAACAATGAAGATGGTGAAACACCGAGTGAGGCGGTTCAAGCACATGAAATATGTGCTCATGAAGGTGTGTTGAATGTTGATGGTAAGTCCAGAAGGTCGCTCACGGTAAGGAAGATGCCATTGTTCATTGCATCCGCCGATCAACACTCTCATGATCATGAAGTACTTTTAAATGTCGATGATAAAACTATAGAGGTGTTGAAGTTAATGAAAATGTCATTGTTAATTGCAATGTCGTTGATGAACACTCATGATCGTGAGGCAAAGGTCACAAATGGCGTGGATGGGGACGAAGCATACAATGTTGATGCCCACGTTAAAGAGAAAGAAACCGGGTTGAGTTACCGGTTGCAAATCGCTTGTCAACCAAGGCGGTAATAGACAAAATTGATAATGATGTCGTGAAGGCAAGATGTAAGATGATTCATACCGAGGTACGCTACATTATTCATTAAAGTTACCACATGTACTTCAAAAGTTTGATGTTATTTCAATGATGAATTTTTTCTCAGACAAGATGTTTTCATGCGGGTAAAGGAAGAGAAACGCAACTAAGTTCGTGACAACACGTTATAATGCCCTACCAAAAAGAAAACTAGAAAGGCCAAAGTTACCAAAGAGAGTGATGAGAAAGTTACCCAAGAGAGTACTCCTGCTTTCAAAGAAGATGATGACTCAAAAGGACAAAGCAGTGGGCAAGTGTTTGCAGGAACCATACGTGAATCTCCTCCCACGACTCCACAGCCATCAAACGACGCTCCAAAAGACCGAGAAAAGATATTAATCCACCACCGTGAAGATAATCATTGGAATCATGGGTAGAGGTATAGAAGAACTACATTTACAAATGTACATCTTAAAGACATATACATTAATGTTGTTTTTAAAAATTTCGTGATCCGTCACGCCCCAAGGTTGCGATATCAACAAGATTACTAAACCAGCAGTATGGATACCTTTTAAAAAAATTTGAAGTCATCGATAGCTTTCCTTGGGGTCTTGGCGACATTGTTGTTGATCGAAAATTTTGGTTGGCTTTGTTGGGTTATGGAAGAGGCAATAAAAAGGATGGCTAGGAGATGAGGTAGATAATGATTTTTTTTGAATTAGTTTACCGGTATTTTGCTTATAAAATTTTTCTCGCAAAGATCCGGATCTCGGGTTGATCTAATGTGGCGCTCTCCGCCGCAATGCCGATTGGGCCATGGCTGGACCATTTTTCTTCCTCTATCCTTGAAGGGTCTATGCGCCTACTACGCCATCGGTGAACGCTATCCATTGCCATGGTCTAGTGTTGAGAAGGTTTGTATATAAAGACCATACTTTCTTCTATATATTTGGGTAAATATATGTACATGGTAAAATGTGATGAATTATGACAAGGATTATTTGATCACATTTAGGTATACTTTCCGTTAACGCATCCGAAAAGCATCGGTTTCTCGCCGAGTTGCAAATTGCATCGGAGTTATAACAATTTATGACACACTAGGTACGCCGTAACCCGAGACGAGAGAAAAGAATTTAAAATGGAGGGTCACTTTGAGAGAAAGCTACCACAAGATCTAAACTTGTGTAAAGTTCTTCAAGCTAAATCAATATCTGCTTCGATTATAAGATCACATTTCAAGTTATGGATGATGTCCCTATACAAGCCAATGCATACGGTGATTGCGGAGTTTGGGTATGTATTTTTTGCACAGCCGGGTAACAAATTAAGTATGAAGGTTGATGACCTCTTCAAGTTGCTTTGGCGATCGAGAGCATATGGTGGAGTACTTTTGGAAGTATAAGATGTCTGCTCATACAAGTGATGAATAAAGATGCATTTCATCTATTTGGGTATGGCTTGTATGTGGTTTTATACTTTTGTTGTTCAACCAAATGTAACCGCAACTGGATGTCTCGTGAAGGGCATCAAAGACAATTTCTTATGCATGTATGTGTAGCGCTACTTTGTATATTCCTAACACCCATGCATACCATCCAAATATACGTGTTGTGATATCGTTGATTTGCAACAAACATTTTGTGTTAATTGTTAAAACGCTTGTTTTTACAAACATCCATTTGATTTGAAAAACGACTACATACAATCTTATTGGTAAAAGACTATAACATACTTATTACATAACACTTATTGGTAAACAGATTACCATAACCAAACTACAAAGATCAAGAGAACAATCAAACCGAAACCAACACAACTTTGTCATGAACTTGCACTCTTGACTTGATAAAAGTCAACTCATCCAACACTTTCATGATATCATTGTTTGAAACCTCAAGAACTTCATCCGAGACCGAACTCTTTCCGCCTTCATTAAATGTTTCTTTTCCTCATGTTCCTTGTAAAACAAATCTTTGTAATATCGACTTGGTAGTTCCGGTCTAGGAAACCATAGAAGTTACATTTGGTATTTTTGTCCTAAAATAAAATTTGTTAAATTCACATATTCAACCTAACAAGTAAAATAAGTATAATGCATAATAATATTACATAAATTGACAGCCTTGAATCTTCTACCGTGATGAGTCCGTGTCCAAGAGGTTTGTACTTCCACCGTAATGGTTTTGGACATTCGCAGTGTAGCATTGATGTAGTATTCCAATGGTTTTCGATTGATCCGGAGGTAGAGGCAGAGGAGGAGCCATGGTTTTATTTACCCAATGAGTAAACTTGACGCTTTTATAGTATAGTCACATCTTATTTGGCGGAAATATACTTTGTGAATGAGCGGTAATGAATATTGTGGAGGAAAAGTTTGCTTAATTTTATATTGAGCGACTTAAAGGTCCTATTTTCAATAAGTTTTTTTGTTTATTGTTTTGTACAATCCTAGAACAAGGAACACAAATCCCGTAACACAAAATCCGTAAAATGACTTCGCTAATTCCCAAAAATTCAAACTTTATTTGGATTTTGAGACATCAATTGTGGAGTTTTACTCCGTTAACATCACCTACCCACAACCGACACCTATCTCACTAACAAATATCGATTAAAGATAAGATCATCGCTTATACTACATGTCCGCTTCAACCAAAATTCATGTGAGTGACGATGATGATGTTTCTTTCTTCGCTCATGAAATATGTCAGAAGCAAGACCGATCCGACGCTATACATCAAACTTATCGAGAAATCTTCCGAGGTAAAGCCGCCTACTTCTTCTAAGACTCTTGATATTGATCTTAATGTTCCTTTGTTGCCTCAAGAATATGATTTTCAAACACCAAAAGTTGAAGATCATAATAACGAGGGTGCAGGGCAAACGTTAATGTAGATGTGCATCCTAGTTGGCGTAAAACAACATTTCTAAATATCCCCGATCCACCCAGCTCACCGATCCCATAATTAAAAAGGTAAGTAACCATAAACACTCGTAGTATCTAAATTAAAGGTGGGTAGTCGGTTTGATGATAAGCAAGGATGCATTTATGCAATAGGAATAAAAGCGTTGGTTGATATGTTTGAGTACAAAGTTACAAACTCATGTAAGAAAAGGTACAAGTAGGTTGTTTTGTCAAGGTTGCAACCGTACATTAACGCATCTAAAAGTGTTGTTAGCCGATACTTCTATGTTACTTCCATTAACGACTCTCATACATGTTCCGTAACAAAATTCATCCTAATCATCGAAATGCTACCCAAAATTATTGGGTCACATACTTGTTGATAAATTGAGGAATTGCAAACGGTATATACGGTGCGGACATAAAAACGATTTTAATGTTGATTGAAAGTAGATATTTCCTACTACCGAGCTTGGGGTGGGAAAACATTGCATTACGCTTGTTGAACGGTTGTCCTAGGGAGTCTTTTGAGCAGCTGTCAGACATCGCTATAACTTAAAGTTGGAAAATGAGGGACAAGAACTCACATTGAGATGTATGAGACAGATCGGTTTAAGATGGTATTCATTGGTTTCGTGTTGTCGTAAGTTTTTCATAAATTCTATTATATTTTATTTATGATTAATACCTTCATTGTTATCGAAACTTTATTAATTAAGCAAATTTCGATTGTTTTAAAATAGATCCGAGCTTTACGCTTTATGCGACCATTGCTAATCATTGATGCCGCACATCTTAAAGTGGAGATACTTGGTACTAACTGTTGTTGTTGGATGGACGGCAACAACCGATTATACCTATTGCAACCGGTGTCTCTCAAGGTGAGACCAATGAATCATGGACATGGTTTTGACCAAACTTAAAGAATGCATTGGTGAAGTAAAAGATTGGCCATCATCTCCGATGACATCCCAAGAATTGCACATGCATGTAGTACCGCTTTTCCCAAATAAGCTTCATGGTTTTTTTTGTCGGCATTTAATGATGAACCGCAATTTGAAAACTAGAAAGTGGAAGGCTATATATTGGAGGACATGCAAAGCTTACACAGAAAGGTGAGTTTGATGCTTCAATTTCGAGATTCAATCATTAAAACAGATGTGTATAAAAACTAAAAGATGAAGTCGATTTGATAAATGGTCGCAGGCTTATCGCCTCGCAAATGTGTACAATTATTTGACCTCAAATAGTGTCAATCAAGAAACTCTTTAACGAAAGATGTTAGGAAGGTTCCAATAACCCGCCTAATGGAGTACTACCAAGGCTTCTACAAAGATGGTATTTTGAACGCCGAGCAAAATACAAAGGTAACTTAAAAATCAGATATTATACTTGGTTTATTACATATTTCGCACGCCGCATGAAAATGTATTATTATTTTTTGATTTCGATGCTCCAACCGATGAACTTAGCGAATGGGCAAATGCAAAAGTAAACAATAGAATGGCAAAGAGTGCTAATTGGGTGTTAACGGAATTGAGATGCACAAGATTTACCAAGTCACCGATCCGAAACATGTTCATATTGTTGACTTTGACAACAGAGAATGCACTTGCCGCAAATGGCGCCTATCCGGGTCTACCTTGTGGTCATGTTTGTGCCAGGTCTAGAGTTGAAGGGATGACCGACACTAGCAATGGGCTATGGATTGGTTTAACAAAACGTCACTAAAAATACATACGAAGCAAGGGTTTATCCTCTAAAAGATGTATCCTGTGGCGCACTCGATGACTTGCAAACCGTGAAACCTCCCCGCTATGGATAAGCGACAACCCGAAGACCCAAAGAAAAGAAACGATCCGATCATGTGGGGAAGAGCTGTGAAGCAAAACCCGTGGGGTGTGTGGAAAGGCAGACACACAAGACAACCATGTATCGAACCGCTGATGACAAGGAAGGCAAGTGTGTTTCTATCTTTTTTTCAATGTGTATAATTTTAATGTTATTACCGATATGGTTGTTTGAACTAATGCCACATGTCGAAACGTAAAAGAAAGTCACAATCGTGCACCCCTACAACTAATGAAGAAGCAAAGTAGAACAAGAACGACACGTGGATGAGGAGGACGCGGTAGAGGTCAAGAGGAGAAGCAAGTGGTCAATCAAACAATGATTTCGATGGAAATGTGAATCATCTACTCCCGAAAACATCGTTGTAACAATATTCACCACAACCCGTGATCGAAAATGTTGTTCATTTGGACGATTTATAGTACTTCAATTTGAACTTTAACACAATGGAAGCACAACTTATCACCATTTAGAATTTTCAATGTTTGTTACTTGAATAATAATAGCTACTGTGAGTGGCTTGCTTTTATTGTTCCCTTGTTTTTATGTTACTTTGTGAGAATGTTATACAATAAACTGCTGAACATGTGCACATTTTTGTTCTTTTCTATAAAACATAGAGGAGTCAGCATATAGTGTAACGTCAATGTATGCATGCGATCGCTTATTTACCTTTCAACTGCCTATTTAACAAAGAAACTTGCAAGTATATTTTCACACAACATCATTCCATAAATAAGTAAGCAAAACAATGTCGTCCGCTTAAATGTGATGAGATAAGAGCCGCTTCTAACACTAACAACCGGATGTACATGATGATTTACTATCGCTGCATCACGCAATCAAGATGTTCAATTGGCAAGAAAGGTGAACATCCTAACTCAAGAATTGGCTAGACTTAATGGTCAAAGGGTCGCCGTTATTCAAGAGATGGAAACTGTATGTAAGAAGGTGCCACAAAAACTGTTGACTTTCTCAAGGTGAGCAGCCCTTAGTGAACACAAAGTGATGCAAATGAATATCTTGGCAGAGAACTCGAAATGAGTGCTCAAACAAGAATTTCTTTATTCATAAGCTTGAGGGTACGCTGTCGCTTATAAGCACCGCATGCGATATGCTAAGTACTAACTGTTATGTCGTATGTGATATCCTAGTAACTAAGACTACTATATGCCCCAAGTAAGAATTTAGTGGTATAATGTATCCGATTTCCAAGTACTTAGTGTTATATCCTCGTGCTTTCCTAGTAACATACTTTATTCAATAAAGTTTCCTAGTAAGTAGGAGTTTAACTCACATTTTATATTGTGTTCAATAGTTGGATGGTCTTGAATCTTCCGTCTTTTCATCATATCCAACAGATACCTATGGAATATATGGGATTCTAATTTAAAATGAGGTTGCGAAAATAACAAAATTGAACAATCAAGACATTAAATTCACATTGTTAAAGTATCGTCTCGACCTTTACTACTAGCCTCATTCTAACATCGCAGTGGATTGAATCTTCTAGGATTGGTTTAATCACCACCGCGAGGTTCCTTGTAGGTCCGCAATCTTCTATCTTTTAAACAAAGGATCAATTATAGGATGTGTCTCCTTTGTTCCTCTTGAACTCGAGTTTAGCTTCCAAAGATTTGTCTTGCCACATTCTTTGATAAAGGATAATCCCTATCAACGAACATGAAAACCTATCCTCTTTTTTGTTTTTACACCATGAACCTTGCAAGATGAGTACAATATCCATTCAACCACCTCACAATCATACCAATATTCACCTCAAGATCGTGTTCAAACATGCTCTTTATAGCATTTCACACAAACTTAGCTAACTCTCCATTTGGACCTAACTTCCCATATCTCGAACTTCATTAGTTTCCACAACTCGTCCAAATCACCCCTAGTCAAACAATCCAAGAATATCCCAAATGACCAATAAGTGGATTTGCATCCATCACCTCTTGTAATCTCAACTACTTTCTACGCCTATGTTTGACAATCGCCAATCGATAATAGGATGAACCGCTTTTAAAGGAATAGGATTAATAGGTTCGTGATTAGGACTATTAGTCTCCTTAAAATATCGTTGAGTTCTTTCTTTCTTTTCAAAGCTTCGCCCACCTTTTGTCTTTTATATCCGGATTGCTTCTTTAACCATTCTGCTTTTCTCGTAATTCATAGGAATGTGATCTTCATTAACCCTCATACACTCTCGACTAAGCTCCTTCACCTCTCGTTGAACATGTTCTTAGATCTACACCAAGATGTACCAATTTTGATAATCTTCATGTATGTATTTCATATCGCCTTTGTAGGAGGTTTTTTCTTTGACTTGCTTTTTATCTTCTTTGAACTTCGTGAACCATTCATCCAAGATTCTTGCTTTTGATTATTAGAGAACATTTCCACACTTCACGAGTGTACTCAATCCCAATATTATTAGAAGCTTCAAGATAGGCTTGTGAATCCTCCCATTCATCTATCCATCTCGATTAGCTTCCTCCTCTTCTAGCCTTTTCCTTTTATTTCTTCTTTTCACAGCCTACCATTCTTACACCAAGGTCATGATCATAAGCAATCGCTTCTTCTTTATTCTTAAACTTTATATCGTGTTCAAGAATACCTTTTCCTTTCCAATATCCGTAGAGCCACCTTCTTCTTCAAAGGCTCACCAATAGTCAAACTTGTAGTCAAGGGTTTAGGTCCAGCTTGGTTTAAGAAATATAGGAGCCGTGCAATGGTAGGTGTAGGGTTTGATGAACTTTGCTTAAATTTATCAAAGTAATCGGCACCTCCTTCTCAACTTCTTTTGATTTAGGTGGTGAAACAGATGTAGTTGTGACAATTGTAGATGTGGTAGTAATAGCAGTGTGAGACTACTCTATTGTCTACTACACTTTTCAAACTAGCCGGTGGGGTTAAGGTTACGCTAGCCATGGATGTCTCATGCAGCCCTCCTTCTCTTTAACTTCTACATCACTTGGTGTCGCACCTCAAGAGAAGTTGTAGCCGTGGGTTCCGAGTATGTGTCCCGCACCACCTCATTCTCCTTAACTTGTACATCGCTTGTTGTCACATTTCGTGATAGACAAGTTGTAGCAGCTGGGTTCTCGAGTATGTGTCCCGCACCGCCACCTTCTCTTTAACTTGTACATCACCGGGTTAAGGTTACGTAAACACTAGCAGGGATGTGTCCCGCACCACCTCATCCTCTTTATCTTGTGCATCGCTTGAGCAGTGGATGTGTCCCGCACCAATTCCTTCTCTTTAACTTGTTCATCACCGTGGGGTTAAGGTTACAGAAAACACTAGCAGTGGATGTGTCCCGCACCACCACCTCCTCTTTATCTTGTTCATCATTGGGAGCAGTGGATGTGTCCCGCACCACCTCATCCTCTTTATCTTGTGCATCGCTTGAGCAAAGGATGTGTCCCGCACCAATTCCTTCTCTTTAAGTTGTACATCACCAGCGGGTTACCTCGCTGAAGTTGTAGCGCGGGTTCAAAGACTATCATGGATGTTTCGCACCAAATCCTTCTCTATATCATCAAATACATTCTTCGCGATCTCGAGTACGCCTTCATTCCCATCTTTATCGACACCACATACCCTCCATGATCTACACTATCCACATCCTCATCCATACGCACAACTCTAGCGCGGGTTCTCGAAGACTATCACCGGATGTGTCCCGCACCAAATCCTTCTCTATATCATCTAATACATTCTTCACGATATCGAGTACGCCTTCATTCCCATCTTTATCGACACCACATACTCCCTCCATGATCTACACTATCCACATCCTCATCCATACGCACAACTCTAGCGTGGGTTCTCGAAGACTATCGCTGGATGTGTCCCGCACCAAATCCTTCTATATCATCTAATACATCCTTCAGATATCACCAAATCCTTCTCTATTCCCATCTTTATCGACACCACATACTCCCTCCATGATCTACACTATCCACATCCTCATCCATACGCACAACCGCAGCTGGCCCCTCGAATCAAATCCTTCACCGTCCCTCGTGTTTTTGGTCCTCCAAAACCACATCTTGAGAGGATGTCACTTTCTTAGTATGTTTCCTAACTCTTGTAACAACAATACGCCCATGTCTCCTAACTCCGCTAACAACACTACGCCCATGTCCCCTAACTTTTTCCATCACAAACATCCCGTGCTTCAATTCTCCGATCGATTCTCCATTTTTGTACATTTAACCGTCAATTCATTTAATCGCTCACGATTTTCATCCCCAACTCGACCGTGTTAACCGGTCGCTCATTCAAAAGGCATCATGTTGATGTTCATCATTATACGCCCATTCATGTTCATGTTCCAAGATACCTTCCCGAGTTCGACCGTGTTATCCCGCGCGCGGTGAACTTATCATAGCATCAAGGTTGGTTGCAGTGGTTACAACCGACTAATAGTGGGTGGAACTACGTGTCGCTGGTTCAGTTCACCAATGGGGTTCATTTACATCATCAAACTCACGAATGATGTAAATTAATCATATGCGGAACAATGGAACATTTGGGATTGTTAAATTTGGATTTTGTTTCATATGAGCAAAACCTTATGATGCATATAATGCACCTCATACTTTGTATTATGTTCAATGTGTTCGCTATTTGGCTACCCACAATAAGTTGAACAAACCTAGGATACAAGTAATATTTACCTTTCTTCCTAATATTTCGCAAAACCCTTCAAAATCATGCTAGACCAATTGAATTCTCCTTCGATAGACAAATTAAAGCAGCTTGCAATTTTGAGGAAATTCATTAAAGCCAGTGGTCTTACTACTCGTACACATCAAGAAGGTGTGAATTAAAACTTCCATTCGGGAGAAAACATACATTTCAAAATTTTACCCCGCTCCCTTCTTGTATAACCTAATCTTTCTAAACCTAAAATATATCATTATCGTAAAGATTAACTACTCCATTAGCATCATTGAGTTTCAACGCACTCTAATGACTTCCTCATCCACCAAAATCTCATTATCATCCACCACAGCCCTAAACACCTCAAATCCATCTCGCCTCAGATCTCGCCTTTACCCCAAAAATCATGTATATAGTCTTTCGAATCATGGGTGCTACAGCTTAATGCAAACCGAATTTTATCAGAGTTGATAAAATCAATCATCTCATGAAACCATCCGATTGATTATTTTTTTAAGTAAGCAACTAGGTTATGGGTGTTGGAACATCGCGACGGCATTGTGAGTTGGTTTGGAAAAGATGCGGATTTTGAAATTACCATTGATTGGTTAGGTTTATGGAGCGTCAATTCGAAGTGATTTGAAGATCAATTACTTCAACCGGCAAAGGATTTGGGGAAAAATAAGTTTGCATCAAATTTACAAAACACACCCTTGAAGTATGCATTACCATGAAATTGTTAGCAAGAGATTTCAAACCACTAGAAGTGGTTTGATAAAGTATAGCAAAGGATACATCATATTTACAAAACAAATTTCAAGAATATATTATCATAAAACCACCGGCAAAGGCATTGACAACCAAAGGCGTGGTTTGATAGACAATAGTGGGTTTCATAGACGCTAGCAAGGATACCTAAAATTTACAAAACAAATTTCAAGTGGTACATTAAGAGGAAGTCGCTAGCGCCGGGTTGAAAACAACTAGTGGGTTTCATAGACGCTAGCAATGGATACATCAAATTTACAAAACAGCCCCCAAGTATACATTATCGTGTAAAGTACAAGAAAGATGGAAAATCACGTGTTTGTATTTACGACTTACAATTTTTAAAATAATTTGTAATATACGTGTCTCGCTTTGTGATTTTTAAAATAATTTGTAATATACGATTTTTAAAATAATTTGCAACGTGTCAAATAACCAAACACTTAATGAAACCAAAGTCAACCACTTAATTTACTCCTCAACAACTTATAACCAAACACTTAACTTCTATTTAAGAACCTATAACTCGATACTACCCATATCACACATACCCCAATTATTAACCTCAACCGCTTTCACCTCAACTTCTTCATCTTCATCTTCATCACCGCACCACCACTACATCATAGCGCCGCCCACCACCACTACATCACCGAAAGTGTATCGCTTATTACTTTTTATAAATACTTGACCGACCGTAAAAGCTTCATGGGTTTTTGTTAGATAGTTGTAATCTTAGCCGGGTATCTCTTGTTTATTAGGTATTGTTATATAGTATGTTATATGCAATTGATTAGTTGTAGGAATATATGATTTGCTTTTATACTTGCTTCAAATTGATTAGGTGTCACGGGTTCCAACCGAGACCAAGCCGCGACAAAGCAATGATGCCAAAAGGTAAGATATGTCGTTAGTATTTTTAATAGCTTAGGTTTTATAACGAGAACTATCCAAGATCAGTTTCAAAGACCCTTTAAACCACTAAGCCGAGTGGGTCATTTTACAATTAGGTTCGAGTAGATGGTGGTTTTTGTGACATAAACCGTTATTGGCAGGTGTTGGGTCCAACCCTTCATGTGTAATAGAACTTTAACAGGATATTGAGATCATGTTGTGTTCATATGCTTGTGATACAAAAGATTTGATCGCAGTTTATGTCGATTATTTGAACAAGGTGTATATGGTTGAGGGTTCTTGAAAACAAAGAATGTCGTTAGCGGGCATGCTTACAGTTATTATACCATTGCCCAACACCATTTCATTCTCCTTTACAATGATCTTCCCAAAACTCTCAACAACACCTCTCCTATATTATCAAACAACAATATTGAAGTCAAACACCATGACACGTGGCTTCTCCGATGGTATACGACGAGGAGGTACACGGTTTTGGTCCAAGAGATACCGGAAAGTGTAAAGCCATTTATTGTTACAAGATGTACAAGTTACCGATGAAGAGGTTGAATCATGAAGTGTAGAAAGGTGGTGCAAAAGGGTTTAGCTTGCTTTGAGATTGTTTAACTGAGTGTGTTTTTTTAGTGGTGTCTTTTTTGGTGACCAAGTCCATGTTTCCGTGTGGTATGAGATCATAGATGATAACAAGATAGATGAAATGGTTGTAATGATATATAATGGTGGGGAGCGATATGAGTGTTTTTGAGGGTGCCTCATTAACTCCACTTCACTCGCCATCACTATCATTACAAAACCATGTCATCTATTTCTTATAATCTCTGACATCTCTTTGTTACACAGAAACATGGAGTTTCTACAAAAATGTACACTAAAACACACACAAGCACGCTTATGAACTCTATACGCATGGCTAAACCACTTTGCACTACCTTTCTACCCTTCAAGATTCAACTCTCATCATCGTAACCATTACAAACCGTAATAAGAAACGTGTTGTACACTTTCCCGTGATTCATCGGACCAAGAAACCGTACTGTCGCCGTGAACCATCAAAGAAGCCACGTGTCATACACGCACACTACAATTTTGTTGGTTCATAATATAGTAGAGAATTGTTGGTTTTTTTGGGGTGATCATCGTAAAAGGATAAGGAAATGGTGTCGGCAATGGTATAATATAACTTTAAGCGCACACACTAACATCATTCCTTTGTTTTCGTGACCCTTCAACCATATACACACTGCTCAAATAGTCGATGCAAACAGATAAAATTTCGTATCACGTGCATATGAACACAACATAATCTCATTATCCTTGTTAAAGTGCTATTACACATGAAAGGGGCTGACCCCAACACCGCCAAGAACTTGGTTTATGTCTCAAAACCCACCATCCTACCCTCCTACCCTAATTGTTAAAATGACCCACCGAGCTTAATGGTTTAAAGGGTCTTTTGATACCCGATGGTTGGATAGTTCTCATTACTTAAAACCCTAAGCTATTTAAAATACGCAGTTAAGCTTTGGTCAAACTCAAGAAGCAGAGAGATAGCGGAAGTTCATCGATTAAAAGACCCCGTTAACACGAGTTCGCTACCTATGTGTTATTATATGTTTTGAACATTTTGTTATATGTAGCTTATGTACGCTTTTGGACCATTGGTGATTTTGGAAACACATTTTATGTTATCGATTTATGCTTATATAAGAAATTATGTTTAGCAACTTGTGTTGTTGTGACAAAACAAAACGATATGATGATAACTTATAAACTATATACAAATATCTATTAACAAATAAAACATATATGATGATAACTTCTAAACAAGATACATTTTTTTCCTTGTAAATAATATACGGTTTACACTTCTATTTTAAAACTACTATAATTCCACTCTATTTAACAACTACTCCTATCACAACTAGCAACACATTTTGTGGTTATCACCTATATTTCCACACTCTATTTTTAATCCTCTAAAAAAAAAAAAAAAAACATCTCAACCAACAACAACAATGTCCAACCCCTCTTCCCTCTTGGATCAACTATCCCGCACAAAGAAACCGCCGATCCGCTCAAGGCTATGATGATTGTGGAATATTGGGGAGAAGTTAGGATACTGCTCGATGAATTAGATCCGCAAGAGAAGATTGACGAGCTAACCGCCGTGTACAACGTAGGGATGTGCTTATTGGAGAGTTGGTTGCGGGTCCAACTAACTCGTCTGCTATGGCTCTGCTCGCATATGAGAAGGATGCAAATTGAAGATAGGGCTGAGATTGTAAGGAAGGCACTCCATCTTAGAAAAGCGTGCTCGCTTTCTTCTTTGTTATCCTTCATTGAACATCTTGAGTCAATGGTCCTTTGAATTTGTGAAGCCTTCATGTTAGGGTTTATGTTTTGTTTAGGTTAGTTATGGTGGGTTATGTGTACTAGTTAAGTGTAACTACTTTTGTTTATGACGTTGTCAATCTTAGTCTAATTTGTATTTGTGTTTTACAAAACAACCTACATTGACGTTGAATTAAAAAGCAAAATTATATCGCATAATCGATATAATTAAAATAAAACATAAAATAAAATATCAACCTCATAATTCCTTGTATCCAATTTTTGGTTACTAAAACAAAATATCTTTGTCTACTCGGTTTAAGTTGGTAAGATGAAAATGGCGCTAATAAGGTCGCTTGAATTCATCGGTTTATGTGAAAGTACTTGACATGATGCATACATTGGTTTGTGTGACAATACTTTTTACACCTCAAAGCGGTAAAGATTTGCATTTGACTTGTAAATAAATGTAGGGGCCCTAAATGTAGAGTTATTGTTGGGCTTCATGTGATAGTGGGCATTACTTTTTACACTTATATTACAAATTATTTTAAAAAGTCGAAATATAAGCACGTGATTTTCCTTCTTTCTTGTACTTGACCGATAATGTATACTGGGGGTCGTTTTGTAAATTTGATGCATCCGCTTTAGCGCCTATGAAACCCCCGCTAGTTGTTTTCAACCCACGCTAGCGCCTTCCTCTTAATGTACCACATGGGGTCGTTTTGTAAATTTTAGATATCCATCGCTATGTTTATGAAACCAACGCTTTGGTTGTCAATGCACCGCCATGGTTTTTCCGATAATATATACTGGGGTCTGTTTTGTAAATATGATGTATCAATCTATATTTTATCAAACCACTTCTAGTGGTTTGAAATTCATCGCTAGCAATTTCATGGTAATGCATACTTCAAGGGTGTGTTTTGTAAATTTGATGCAAACTTAGGCCTGCTTGGTTTGTAGATAGGTTTAGGATTAAGATGGATTAGGATTTAGATTAGATTTGATTTGATTTGATTTGATGTAGAGAGAGAAAATGTTTGAATGTATTAAAAGTTGTTTGTTTTGTTTGATGGGATAAAACTAGGATTTAATTTTATAATAATAAAATGTTAAAATATAATAGTTTATTTGTATAGCACCTCTAAAAAATATTTGAAACAAAAAAATACACACATTACACTTTACGGATAATAAAATGACATGGTTAATAAAAATTAAAATGGAGGAATATTATGCAAGTGGTGTGTCGAATCCATTTTCAAATCCAAAGCTATTAGGTAAGGTTTTATGTAACCCTTTTATGGGCATGAACCCCAACAAGAATCTTGCATATACGCATCAAACAACTTATTTCTACTATGATGCCAAATCTTTTGTCAAAAGCACAAACCAAACGGGCCCTTATTTTTCCCCAAATAATCGCCATTGAAGTAATTGATCTTCAAATCACTCGCTGACGCCCACATAAACCCTAACCAATCCAAACTGGTAATTTCATTTCAAAATACCACATCTTATTCCATAAAAACTCACAAAGCTAAAGTTCTAAAGAGAAGAGATTGAAGTAAAATTGTTCATTCATTCATTCATGAAACATTTTACAGCTTACAACTTACAAAACCCAATCAACTTCAAATGCAACTACAAATCCAAAGTGCTATACATGATCTCCTACTAATATTTCTACTACTACTAAACCTAATCTAGTGCATATCATCTGTTCCAACATCTAAAGAGCAAAGTGAAGATGAGCATGACCGCCACATCCGTCACACTAAATGTCGGATTTATGCTTGTGAAGTCTCGCATAACCACCCATTCGCTCTATCCCGATGGTCGGAGCTACAAGACTTCTATAACGAAGATGCTAAGGGTCAAAAGTATGAAGGATGGATTGATGAAAACGTTGATGATGGAGAAAATAAAGGTCTCCTTTGTGCTTCCTCCATGTATTTCAACCAAAATGCAACCCATCCACCCTTCCCTAGCATTTCTTCTATGCGATGTGTGTTGATGCACCAAAACCAGTGCAGAAGACCAAGCACCACCTTTCCACCCATAGGAAGTGGCGGATTGCTTGCTCCAGCCCGCATTGAGGCAGAGGTGCCGGAGGTGGGAGTAAGATGTTCCTCCTCGATAGTAGTCATCGTAATCATCGCAGATACACTTGATTCTCTACACTATCATCTTTCGATGATGGGAGAAAAGGTGATTTTTAGGTAGAGGATCATAAGGATATGGAAAGAATCAAGGAAATCACCGGATGATGATGATGATGATGATGGAGAAGAGGTTCGATTTACAACCTCCGTTTAGTATTCATGGTTTTTAGTGGTGAATTATGTTTATGGCATTTTGGGGTTTGTGGTAGAATTTAGGGTTTGTGAAGAAGATTTGGGGATATTGTGAAGAGATAAGTGTGCATTGGGGTCTCATATATAGGCGGTGCAAAGTTTAAGGCAACTTAATATGAGTTTGGTGGCACAAGAACACTCAATATATTTAGGTGCGCTTAGTTGGTGGAAAACAATTCTCTTATTTTTATCTCTAGTTTTGTAAAATTTGAAGGAGAATTAATCTCGCAAAACACTTGAAAATATAGAAAACGCGCTTAGTTGATGTTTCTATTTTCTGCTTTGAAGAAAGGGAGGAGGGTCGAGGGTTACAAAGGAAAACAAGGAAATCAACTAAAATTTGTTTTGTAAATTTCCTTGTTAATTTGAACGCGATTCGTGTTCCTTGTTTTCCACAAAACATTTTGTGAAAACAAGGGTGTTTTCCTCAACTAAACGCAACCTTACCGCCGCAATCTCTTCTCTTTGATTGGGTTTTGTGTTTTACAAAACAACCTACATTGACGTTGAATTAAAAAGCAAAATTATATCGCATAATCGATATAATTAAAATAAAACATAAAATAAAATATCAACCTCATAATTCCTTGTATCCAATTTTTGGTTACTAAAACAAAATATGTTTGTCTACTCGGTTTAAGTTGGTAAGATGAAAATGGCGCTAATAAGGTCGCTTGAATTCATCGGTTTATGTGAAAGTACTTGACATGATGCATACATTGGTTTGTGTGACAATACTTTTTACACTTCTCAAAGTACTTGACTTAAATGTAGGGGACCTAAATGTAGAGTTATTGTTGGGCTTCATGGGATAGTGGGCAAGATTTTTTACGTAGTTTTTATTGGACCATTGTAATTTTAAAATCTATTTAACAAAATGAGTACTTTCAAATATATTTAAGGAAGTGTGGTATGCTTTAAAATTCTAACTTAAAACCATCTTTAAAGAGCTACGCTTATACACAATCAATAATCAACAATAGTTTATCAAATTATGTAGGTTGTTCGAGCAAATTTTGTACGCCATTAATATATAGAGAGAAAATTTGTAAACGATTTGACCAACAAGCTATAGTTGTATATATAAAATGTGTTAGCCGGTTAAAAATGTATATACTTGTCATCGCTTGTACCTTGGGTGTATCATTGTTCGAATCCGATTATTTCGTCACCTTTTCAAATTTTGATTCGATTCCAAAAAATACGTTATTCGATAACAAAAAACTTGAATCGCTACACAAAAAATAACAAAAAACTCGAATCAAGTATTTTTAAGAATCGATACGCAAAATAATCAAAATTCAAAAAAATGTGTATGGAATAATCGGATTCGAATAATGATACACACAACTACAAATAATGATAAATATAATACACTTTTAAACAATTAGCTAATTTATAATCAGATATCTTTTGGTTTGACGATAAAGTGATGCCTCAAAAGGCAACCTAGCATCATTTGTTTGAAGCTTGTAAAATCGCTTACAAATTTTTTTTCTATATAATAATGGTGTACAAAATTTGTCGTTAGCAACCTACATATTTTTTGATAAACCGGTGTTGATTATTGTTTGTGTATAAATGTAACTCTTAAAAAATAGTTTCGAAGTTAGAATTTTAAAGCACTCATTTTATTAAATAAATTTTAGAATTACGATGGTTCAATAAAACTCCTTTTTACACTTATATTACAAATTATTTTAAAAAATGTAAGTCGAAATATAAGCACGTGATTTTCCTTCTTTCTTGTACTTGACCGATAATGTACCACATGGGGGTCGTTTTGTAAATTTTAGATATCCACCGCTAGCGCCTATGAAACCCCCGCTAGTGGTCTTCAACCCACCGCTAGCGCCTTCCTCTTAATGTACCACATGGGGGTCGTTTTGTAAATTTTAGATATCCACCGCTAGCGCCTATGAAACCCCGCTAGTGGTCTTCAACCCACCGCTAGCTTCCTCTTAATGTACCACATGGGGGTCGTTTTGTAAATTTTAGATATCCACCGCTAGCGCCTATGAAACCCCGCTAGTGGTCTTCAACCCACGCTAGCGCCTTCCTCTTAATGTACCATATGCGGGTCGTTTTGTAAATTTTATGTGAAAGTACTTGACATGATGCATACATTGGTTTGTGTGACAATACTTTTTAGTTTGACCTCAAAGTGGAAAAGATTTGCATTTGACTTGTAAATAAATGTAGGGGCCCTAAATGTAGAGTTATTGTTGGGCTTCATGTGATAGTGGGCGAATAGATAAGAAGAAAAGGCGCTTAAAAAATGTCGCCGTAATATATTGGATTACGTGATAGTACTATTAAACACATGTCTTATTGCATATATATTTTGGGTACCAAAATGTCTTTTGCATATAAACATCATACTTTCTTCTACATACTGGGTGATATACATGCTTATAAAATATCGCTCAACAATTTAAAATAAAGGAACTAAACTAAATAAAGACATATAAAAGTAGCCCACTTAAATACAATTGTCGAATATACAATTTAGCAATACAACTATTGTGACTCCATGCACGCTTGTAATACGCTTAAACACGCTCCTCAAGTAAACCCACAAATTAAAGAGAAAAAGGTTCAACATTTCCTCAAGTAAACAAATTCATCAAGTAGTGTAGTATACTTATTTTGGTTCAAGTTGGCTATCAAATCAAATCAATATGGCTTATAAGTCAAAATGCCATAATAACTATGCGTGGCTATCATATCAAGACCTTATAACTAATATAAAAGGGCTATCTTAATCATTGCTTTGTTAAAAAAAAAAAAAAAAAACAAAAAGAAACCAAAAGAAGAAAATGACTACAAAATGCCTTTCGCCAGAGTTAGTCATTGCCGGTTCTAGTCTCGTTAGAGACATGATGGTGGAGAAGTTTAGTAGGAGGTTATCGTCACTAGGGTGGACGGCTGCACTAACCAAAAAGCCCAAGATATTAGGTCTCGTGTTACCGAGAGGATTTCGTGATTGCAGAGTTGGAGCTTTTGTATCCCTTTGATTCACGTGTGCAAAGTATTTCACAGCTTGAATATTTTGCAAATGAAGATTTCGCGTACATTGCTAACACGTTGGTGAAGGTTGTGAACAAGGTAGTTTAACAAGGGAGCTTATGTCATTCATTGACAAGCTCAAGTGTATGGTGTAATCGAATCGGTTTCTTCATATATGTTTTGAGTTTAGTATATGGTTAGGAATGTATGATGTTTATGTTTATGCTTATGGATGTTCTATAAACCTATTAAGGTTAATTTTGTTGGATATATATGCACTTACTTATTTATGTTTGTCTAAGTACTTTGTGGAACATACCGTGTTATAACATGCCCGCTGATATGTCGGCTTGTAACGTAGTGTTGAAAGCATAACCTACACCATCAAAAAAAGTATAATCGATATGGATACGTGTCGTGGTAAGTGTGATATGAATTAATTGGTAACTTTAACGCACTGTAAAATATAAGTGTCGCTATAAACAAAACCCCAAAAAAATTAAAAAAAAAAATAAACAATGATATTCCCTGGTCGTTAATGCTACTTTGTGACACATATATCGCCGGTTTATTAGATGTATGTGTCACAAAGTAGAATCTAACAAACCGTAAATAGCGTTGATTTGAATTTTTTTTTTTTTTTATTTTTTGCACCACCTTAATTTTTTATCGATCGCCGCAAAGGCTTTATCTTGCTCTTCAATGAAAACCAAATTACGCTTAACCTTAGGCTTAGCAACTACATCCCTATGGCTAACGGACATATCGACATCAACATCAATAAGGACGCTGTTTTTTTTTCACCCCAAGCAATAAGCTCATCATATGTCATATTGCTTGCATCTTTTAATCTTCTTCCATGTATAATCAATTTGGTTGTATAATCATCTTCGTAATCACAAAAGTTAAGATTTTGATAATAAAATCAAATAAGTTTTGGGGATTATGTGCCATATACATCATCAACTTCCCATATCGATCAAGAAGGTCATACATGGCGCCCACATCCCTATCGCACTCTATTAGTTTCAATCCTACCTCTAATTGACATTGTGGTAAATGTAAAACAACGAATGGAAATTTAGCTCAAGATGTTCTTTCGTAAACCGCACATACTATTATAGTCCACCTTCCTATCCTTGGACAAACCCAATAAAAACACCCCATTTTCATACCTCAACGGTTGGAAATAAAACTCCCCAAAAGATGAACGCCAAACAGTAACGAGGATCCGAACTCCAAATAGGTGCCATCCCGTTACAGAACACGAAATACAATACTTTAAAAAGTAAAATAATTTGAAATGTAAACCCTAATTAGGTTCGAATATTGAAACATTAAATATAGGCAAAATTGATATGGGGACCATGACAATAAAGTATGACGAACCTTTCAAGACAATTCAATTTTAATAATCGAACGAAACGATAGCTTGTATTAGATTATTAAGAAGATAGGGTTCTCGTCGGTAGGAAGTGAATGGGAACAAAAGATAAAAGACAAACTATTAGCGATCATAAATCGCTAAATTGAAAAAGGCGCTTTTAAAAGTTGCTCGTAATATTTTGGGATATGTGATAGTACATTACGCTTGTCGATAAATGTATGCAATAAATATTTCCTAAAAGCAACAACCGCTTGGTCAATAAATATTAAAAAAAAAAAAAAAAAAAAAAAAAATAAACATTTTCAAAACAATCTTTACCGCCTATAAATACCAACTTCAACCAAACACATTTTTAACACACAATTTCAAACAATTGAAGATCAAAATACTTCCCACAAGATTTAATATGGCTTGCCGCCTCCCCATTCCGTTGAAGATATGCAAGTGTACGCTCAAAATCAATGAAATATCGACGATGCGGTTCAAAAACGCTATTATAAGCGCCATCAAATTGTTTGACCAGCAAAGGGGAAAAGGAACAAATGAGACAAAACTACCAGACGGTAAACGACATTACCATTGAAAGAAAAGTCGTCATCAACAAATTTTTAAAGATCAAGCACGCAAAGATCGCGAGGTTGTCGACAACTTGTGGCGGTGTGTTTCAATATAACGAACCACGCCAAAGACCAAAATAAGTTGGAGCTATCGGAGAACAAAGACGATGGTGTAGACGATGTCAGACGAGGAAGATTTGGCTCGGTTGGAGGATTTGCTCGCTCGCATCGTCAGATGACTCGCATGCGGGAGCATTCGATTAGATTTATGATTTACGATTTTGATTGTTTTTATTTAGCATTGTAACATTTTAATTATTAATGAAATTTTAGTTTATGTTAAAATGATTTTAAAATAAATGATTTTAAAACAAACAAAGTGGTTAAACAACAAGATTAGCAATGGTTTAATTCTAGCAAAGGGTTTAATCCAAGCATTGATTCATTCTTCGGCAAAGGGTTTCATCAACTCTAGCGTTGTTTCTTCAACTCTAGCAAAGGGTTTAATTCAAGCATTGGTATCATTCTTCCGGCAAAGGGTTTCATCAACCCTAGCAAAGGGTTTGAAATGTCTAGCAAAGGATACACCAACGACACTCCAACTGCTGACCAAGATTACGCCTACCAAAAGTAGTGGAAAATAGTGATATTATGAACTAATATGAAGGATTACAACATAATGGTTGTGTTGTGAAAGTCCTACTTACCATAAAGTGTTAAAATTTGTAAACCAATCGAATACAAGTATATACACTCTTTAACCACCGAAAAGTTTGTTCATGTAACCCAACAAAATATATAGAGAAAATGTCATAACAATCTACATACATTAAATTTAACCTTATCTCGATTTCCTAACAAATATGGAAAACAGATACACCAAACCATCATATGACTCTACATACATGAACTTAAACCTTATCATCTTTCCATGCTCAAACTCACAATCTTCAAAAAGTAGGTCCAACACCTAATGCATTAACATGATTCACCCGAATGGATTGTCTCTATGATACTCAACTGAATTTGCATCATGTATTCGACTTCATCATTCCTAAAAGTGCATTTTGATAAAATGCATAGGATGATTCTCAAGAAAATGGTTTGGAATATCCTCACAGCAACAATTACAAAATTATATATAATTACATAAATGCATAGACAACAAAGTGCACACAAAACACAAACTTACAAGTTTACATAACGGAAGAATTTCAAGAGACCTTCAGAAAGACATCGTCATTTCACCAAATGATCAAGGTGACCAATCCATTGGCAAATGTGTTGCATTCGCCATCATTGCTTCAAAAATATCAAAATAAATCTTAAAGATAAATGCTATGATATTATTGAATATGATTATGAGATTTCAAGCCTACTCCATCTTCGTTATCAAGATCATTTTGTGGAAAAACAATCAAGGCCACACCAAGAAACCGCCTCAGATCTTTGCCCCACCTTCAAACCAAACACGGTTATATTCAACCTATTCTTTGCCAATTTAGTAAAACAATAACATCGCCAAACTCAATATCGGAATATTGAAGAGCAATGACCACATCTCATCATCCATAACATACAAAACAAGAGGATCATGACCTCGCTCATAGCCCCAAGTAACATCCACATTAAACTCCATTCCTTCAACAACAACAACAACAAGATTCACGCAACCCAATACCATCTAGAAAATTACCGGCAATGTCTCAAACAACATCCGCCGATTAACAATTATAACATACACAAGACTAAAATACACGCTTTCTTAAATAAACGTAAACAAAAATGAGTTGTTATAAATAACCTGTGGAAATTGAGGGTATGGCACCGAGAACTCAAACCTTATATGACGACTTTCTACACCAAAGATAATCCTCAACTTCCAACCCTTTAGAATCATAGCCAAGAACGTAAAAAGAGTCATCACCTTCTTGTACAAAGTGTAACATTTGAACATCCGATACATGTTTTCATGAACAAATTCTACCCATTTGTTACCTACAATCCTAATGGGACCTCCTAATCGACCAATAATCCTTACTTTCTTCCGTTGTCTTTGTATTCCGCTTAAATAGAAATTACGATTCCCATTGAAAGCACGGTCAAGAAATCGAGGAAGCTCAAGAAACCTGTGGTAAAATTTCGCTTGGTCGCACCACAAACTCGATGGCCATGTAAAGGTTAGTTAATGCTAAAATTTTGATGATGAATATTCAAACATAAAAGACAAATAATATTGATATGGGGACCATCACAATAAAGGATCACGAACCTTGACAGCTGCCCAAAATAGCTAAAAGATAAGGTTTTATCGTTTACAAATCGCTTTAAAAAGTCGCCATACTATATCGGTTTAAAATACGCTTATCTATTATCCCGCCAAAATAATTTTCCGCCTAAACACAAGTCAACAAAATAAGCATAAATACAACAATTTATAGTCCACATACAACAATTCACAATGGCTTTGAACTTATCCGAAAAGCTAATTGTGAACAAGCGCCAAACAGAAAGAGGATGATCGATGACAATTTGATGGCACACATACAACAATCCATTAATGGCTTTAGATTTTTCCGAGAAGAAAAACTAGATGGTGATATTACGTAAGGAGAACCAAGATGGCATTACACCGTAAAAGTTAGGCAAAGGGCAAAAGGATTAAAGAACTGGAAGAGTACTTTGAAAACTCAAGGAAAGGAAATCAATCAAGAAGGATGTGGTTCTAGCAAGACTGCTTGAATGGATGTAATAGTTCAATAATAAATGTTATCGCCTAAATTTTAACAATGTAATGGTTGTGTGGAAAATCTTATCTATGAAACAATTTATTGAGATGATTGTTGTAGTTTTGTTATCGAGATAGTTGTGCCGATAGACATCAAGATATTTAATCATAATAATTGCAATGTAACATACACATGGTAGTAGAAGCATCATCACATACTAGTTTGTAACATACACCAACAAGCCTTCACCACATACCGAAAGTAATTGTTTATCATGATGACTAGTTAGTGTAGTTTGTAACATACACTAACTAGTCATCATGCAATTGTTTAACAGGTACATACCACCGAAGATCAAATAACTACCACATGGTAGCCTTCATAATACCTTCGAATTACTTGGATCAAGAGGTCGGGTATGACATGGAACCATCACCGTGGAATCGCAACTATCACTTGATCATTAACCAAACCGATTGCCTCATCACCCTTCATATCATCGATTGATTACTACCAACTTCTTCAAATTCATCAAATAATCTCCTAGATTTCAAGGTACCGCTTCAAAACGACTTTTCTTGGACATATTGAACTACGCTGAGCTTCCAACCGTAGGAAGGCCATCAATGTCATTAAAAACCTCTTACACTTTAAAGGGCTGTTTTGAATAGATGGGATTAAACTAGTAGAATGTGGATCCCAAGGTCATGATTATCGCAGCCTCAAAGTCGCTCAAAAGGTTCTTACCTCTTAACGGACTAACCTCGAACCCACGCTCGCTTGACAAACACTGTAATAAAGTGGAGTTCTCGTGTCCAAGAATCTTCAAAGTCATCCGACACATAAGGTCGGACCGTAGTCCTTAAACAAGGAGGAATGTATTCAAGGTCATTATTACCACCAAATTCGACTTTCCTCCGAATAAACTAGCTTCAACAAAAGGCTTGATATAAGGTGTCCTAAGGTAGGTCGGTGAATTTTTTCCTCTTCTTCCCATGCCATTAGTTCTTCAAACGATGCATACCGACATCTTTTTTTTCTTTTCGCGACTTTTAATTTTAAACGCCGATCATCGTCTCGAGGAATCAAAAGACAAGTTCTTGTGATAGTAAGTAACTAAATGAACCCGTGGTCGATGACAAACATAGATCTCAACTAGACCATGGAGCTCACCATGTCATACGCTTGACATCATTATCATCTTCTACAAGGGTCAACCCTTGCTCCGCACTACTAATTGGAAGACAAAATACCAAGCCCAAATATCCTCCTTAATTTCTTTCAACAAAGATGTCACATATTTGAGAATACGATAACCTACTCAACCTAGGTAACCTCAAATGTAAAACATCTCCACCTAAATAACTTAAGGGTAAAAAATGATCGCCATGATAAACATCAAACCCAAGATCTTGACTGCTTTGACATTCTGTAACAATGGATATAATTCAAAGAAACAAAATCCTTGTTGAATAAAATTTAATAGAGAAAAGTAAATGGACAAACTTACGTACCATTCTTGATACCATAATTCATAATACCCTTTGATTCTCGTGTTTTTCGATGCCATATTTAGTAGAAGTCCGAAAAATGTAAAATATATGTAAGATAAAATATGGGTAGTTTTGGTTAGTAGGTACAAAATATACAAAAGGTACAAAATATTGAACAGCTTAAAAGTGTCTAAAAAGTACATTACAAACCATACTCAAATGATATATCTAAGATATAGTCAAACCTCCCAAAAAGTCGCTTAGTGTGTAATGTTGAGTAACGACACCGAATGGACAAGACTTGTAAACTAGCATGCATGGGTTTGGCCTACTTTGTATATATAATTTGGTGTGTGTTTAATATTTTTGCTTATTTTATAGAAAATATTACTAGTAAACAAATTTGCAACGCCACTACCTTAGCTTGAACACAAGTATAATACAACATGTTCAATACAAAACCATTCAATGGAGCATATGGTTATCAATTTGTTTCAAGTAATACATCAACAAAATAGAACATAGCTAAACACAAACACGGTGTTTAAAAAAACTAGCCATTTGTTCACGGTATGAAAGCGCAAATTAATACGATCCTTCACATCCAATGGTAGACCAAAAGCCAAGCGGTATAAAAATACATACCCAAATACCACAATCACCAAATATCCCTACCGCTTTGTACTTGTTCAATGATAGTAAATGTAATGAAATAACTAGCCGGATCAATGCCTTTCTTCTCAAATACTTGCGCTTGTGCTAGGACCTCGTGTAATTGTAGTCATGGACAAAAGTAGCATCGCCTTAAAAACTAATGTTTTAAAAGTCGGTTAAACGGTTATGTATTAATTTTATGACATATGAATAAATAGCCAAACCTCAAACACTCCCTCGCTTGATATAAAACTCGCCATTCCTCTTCAAAAGTTTGACCGCTATCATAAAAGGTAACAATGCCGGTTCATCTCCAAACGGGCAAGAAACCAATGAGCCGCCATTAATCGGCATGAAAACCTACAACGCTTGGTTCACAAACATAATATCAATATATAGCAAAAGCTAATCAAGATTATTAATCGGCATGTATATATATATCGTTACTTACATGCTTAACGCCACACCATGGAATAGAGTATCTTTCACCATTAGCATACCACAACGGCAAAGAATTTTGTAATGTGTTTCGAACAAAATAGCTACTAACCATCGCCCAATTAGCCGATCGGCCTAACATGCCAAAGGTAATTAACCCACAACTCTATGTGTCAGAATTTCAAACATGAATGAGTGTGATAAACTTTATAACAAATCATTTCAGATGTACAGCTTGTATGAGTACTTGCCTCATCCCTTAGCCAACCTTTCCTAGGCGGGTCTAAGCAAACCAAACTTTCCCAAAACCTTCTATCCACACACACATCGCCACACCAAGGAAATTTGCGCTATGGTCCTATTTGTCCAAGAAATTCATCAAATTCATTTGTAAATGAACTCGTTGACAAAGATTGGTGCAGCAGGTAAGATCCTAGTATATGAAACGATTAAACTTATAATCATTTGTCATTAACAATATATATTTTAAAAGGTTGTCAAGAAGTATTTTTCATACCTCAACCCAAGGCGTGACAAATTTAAGTTTTTCACTCATATCCGATCGTAAGCTAGAGCATCGCCTTTTCTTTTCAAAGATATGCATTGGTCCAATAATACTAATTAGCTTCACCCGAACGTTGTTCACTCCTCTTGAAACCGCAAAACGCGCTTCACCGGCTTTCATATGATCCGAGTTCATGATTGCTTCTCCCTTTCTTTCGCTCATTTTCATACCGCAACCTCTTTTCCTCTTCCCTCATTATCAACTTGTCCTCTTCCATCCTCAACCTCTTCTCTTGTTGCATCAATCACGCTTCTTTAACCGGCACTTTCTAATTCTTCATGTCGCAACATTAATTCTTCTTGGATAATAAATTTCGCCGCTTATAAATAACCTATCATTATGATATGTTATGCTACGGAAAGAGTTTTACACTTGTTTACCGATTTTGTACATTACCTTTGCAAGATCGCCATCGAAAATTCATCTAGCCGCTACCGATGAACTAGTATCAATGCTTGATCGACTTGACTCAAACAAGTCAAGAAAATCATGATTAAGCTCATCACAAAACTGCACTAAGATGCCGAGATCATTACATAACTCCAATTTCTCCTAAGAATGAAAATAAGTATTTATAAAAAGGATATATACGAAAGATAATGGATACTGAAGGGTCGTTTTTGTAAATTTAGTGTATCCATCGCTAGAGTATATGAAACCACCGCTAGAGGTTTTCAATCCATCGCTAGCGTGTTCCCGATAATAATTGAAGGGCGCTTTTGTAATTTGTATCCATCGCTAGCGATATCAAACCATCGCTAGTGGTTTTCAATCAATCGCTAGCGCCTCGATAATACTGAAGGGCGCTTTTGTAAAGTTCGTATCCATCGCTAGAGTATATGAAACCCTTGCTAGAGGTTTTCAATCCATCGCTAATGCCTTCTCGATAATACTTGAAGGGTCGTTTTTGTAAATTTCGTATCCATCGCTAGAGTATATGAAAGCACCGCTAGTGGTTTTCAATCCATCGCTAGCGCTTCTCGATAATGTCAAAGTATATATACGATAAAAAAGAAGGATATATTACCCCATTTCTTTCTCGAGCAAGAACCTCAAAAAGGGACGATATTATTATCGTGATTCGTGTGATTATTGATGGGTATATGAGTTTGAACAAATGCTTAAATAACTCGAATAATTGTCTCAAGTTTGAACAAACGCTTATTTAACTCGTAATAACACGATCCCGTGTTATGCCGATCTCTATTATAATCGCTCTCACCCCGCGTATAATAGGTAAATGTTTTTCGCCTTGCCACGCTTATGTCGCGCCATCTTCTTCAACCACTGTCAGAGATGTGTTGTTTTCACCGTGGAGTTCTAGGTATGTAATCATGGAAAATGCCGTAAACTTTATATACCAATCGATCTCCTCTCAAAGAATTGTCGGTGTCGTTCTTTAACAGATTCAATCCTTAAAAACAAATAATAATGTTCAATAAAAGATTGCATTAATGTAGAAAAAAGATTGCATTAATAAGAAAATTTTATATATTACTTTTACCTTTCCAAAAGAAACTTATAATCGATCTTTGAAGGGTGTATTCTTTGACCACGCTTACTCCTCTTGGCATAATATCGTGAACTTTATTCCACCATAGAATGCTTCTTTCAAAAGACTCCAAGATCCAAATCTATACGGATTTTGGAATTTCAATAAAAATAATAGCATAAAATATTGATACACAAATGAATCCAGCTTTATATTGATATATAAAATATTAACCTTGAAAGCCCAAACGAATCCTCGACAAAGGTATAGGTTGGAACAAATTTGTGGTCTTTGTTAATACCTTGAAGGAAATCCCACTTGTGTTTATCTCGCAACATCCAAAATTTCATCATACAAATGCCTCCAAATATGCTCTCCCATGGAAAGGCATCCCAATCATCTAGGTTTTCAACTAATCGCATGAGAGAAACATCAACTTCCCGAACCAATAATCGCCCATGAAGATAACCTCCAAAGCTAACAATAGACAAAGACGATCGCATCTTCGTCGATATGATACCAAATGCCTCTTCATCCTCAATTAGGCCAAGAATATCTAAGTTTGTAATTTTGAACTCGAATGTTTTGGGAAAACCCTTGACATAAAATTGATGTGTCCAGATCCATATTTTTCAAAACTTACTTTTCCAAAATTAAAACCAAGTGATAAGCGAAAACTCGACGATCGAAATGAAGGGACGGTCATCAATATAATATACAATCGGCATATCATAATGGTTTTCATTCGATAACATTGTTTTTGTAAAACATAATCTATCATATGTGCTTCGTGGTCAAAATAAGAAAGGTCCAACCATTTATCAAACAAGTTTCCTAAACAACTTCCTTCGATTTTTATCCAACTTGGATTTTATTAAAGAAAAGTAGTTTGGTTTACTCGATGATGATTTTCACCATATTCCTACAAATGAAAAAATAAAATAAATAAATAAAATAAAATAAAAATACTCTACTTAATAACATATAAGGGAGTAACAAACCGCATTCACCATCCAAGCCTCACAATACAATTTTGTAACAAATGCCAAGTATAGTTTCAAAAGGTAGAACAACAAAGAATCACATCTCGTACACCGTGATAAATTACAAACCCAAACACAATTTTGTAACCTAAACATAATTGTTGTTGCAAAACTACTATTAAACATGATTAATTTCAAATAAATAAGGGGAAAAACAAATATACGAACAATTTATATATATAAACATAAAAAAACATACCCGAATACGAAACATTTTTTTTGCAGGATTTCGAGAAGACGATGTTCTTGACTTGTAGGAGTAATTTTGTAATGGGGGTGTAATGTATGTGTTATTCTAATTCATTGGTTAGGAAAGATATGTGATAAGTAAAAAGTATTTTTACCGTGGTGTAAAATTGGGAAAAGTACAAAATACTATTTGGCCAAAACCGCTAAAATTAATTCGCTTAAGTCGCCGACATTGGGAAAGAGCAAAAGGAATAAAATATTACTTTTTAAAGTTTGACTTTTTCTCGAAAATATCAAAAAAATCGCATGAATCTTAAAAGGTCGCCGGATATTAGTCGACTAAAATTCATAGGTACGAAATGATTGGACTCAAAACTGTCAGACACGTGTCACTATTACATTGGAAGGATAAAGTCGCAAGTCTCAAAGTTTATTTTGAAATACCCAAACTTTTTTCTAAAAGTGATGACATCTTGAATAAAAGTGCATTCTTAGAATTTCCGTGCTCACATTGCATATCTCTTGGTAATTTCCAACGATTCCACATGCTCTTATGGGATCATAAGAACGGTGCGCCTCATGGAAAGAATACGGGAGATATCGCCGTCTGTCATTCCCGAATTATCATATTACGTAATATGATACATGTGTACATTATATGGATGACGAATCGGCAATGAATAGCTCGTAAGAATTAAAACTCATAGTGTAAAAGAATATAGAGAATGTGAAATGAGATTTGTGAGTTTAGTGTGTAAATATGTTGGGTATTTATAGGGTAGTTTTAGTTGTATATATATATATATATATATATATATATATATATATATATATATATATATATATATATATATATATATATATATATATATATATATATATATATATATATTTTAAGCTCAAACATTTTTTTTTTGTTTGGATTGCAACGTAAACTAAACATTTAAACGGTAATAAACATCCTTTTGTCTCGATCGTGCATGCGATTCATTTGGTAAATATTGTATGCGATCGAGTTGAGCCACAGTAAGGCCGATCGAATGAAATCGATCGCCACAGGCCACGATCGAGTGTGAATCGCCCTCATTGGGGCTAGCCTTAGTCATTTGGACTTCACCAGATATCATATCATTTCAATACTCACACCTCAAAATATTTTTTTACTCACAATTAAATATAATTAAGCTATTTTGGCCACACACACCCCCAATTTTATTTTCTTTTCTATTTTTTCAAACAAACTAAATTAATTTCATTCAAATAAAAATACAAAATAAAATACGATAATAGAAACAAACATAAGAAATTTAAAAACCAATACAAAAATTAAAAAAAATACACCAGAGTATAAATAAACTAATTATGTTGTTAATTTTATTGATTTTGTTATCAAACATGCTCAATAAGATTTTGTTCAAGCCTTGAGTGTGTTTGTTTATCACAGAGTTCTTTCGCTTTTCTCCGTTGCACTTCACATCGCTTGATCCATGATTGTAATAAATTCGGTCGCGACCAAACATATATTTCGCTCATTTCTGACATCGCATACTTTTTATCTTTCAAAGTCATGTTATGCAATATGATGCACGCGTACATGGTTCTTCGTAGCTTGTTGATAGTCAAAGAACGCGTCAGTTGACTTAAAATATGCCAACATCCTTGGAGGACACCAAAAGCTCTTTCAATGTATTTTCGAGCACTTTCTTGTCGTCATTTAAATACGGAATTTTTCTTGGAATTTGCAACTGAAAATGATTTGACAAAAGTTGCCCACTGTGGGTAAACCCGTCAGTTAGGTAATACCCTTTTTGAAATGTAACTTCGTTTACTTCAAACGGAGCCATGAGGGCGATGTCATCAAGAAGGTTATGGTTGGGTCTTTTTCGCACCCGCCACCCAAAAAATACATGCTAAATCCACAAATCGTATGACGCAACTTCAAGCATTATAGTTGGGTATTTTTAACACATCTCCCAAATTGCCCATGCCATTCTTTCGGACAATTAGTCCATTCCTAGTGCATATAATCAATGCTTCCAATCATTTCCAAAAACCCATGAACCGTGTTTTGTGCGTTGAATAAATTTTGAATGTCATTCAAGTTAGGTTTTCTTAAAACTCTAGCATATACAATTGGATAATGAACATAGTAAAGTTATCTATACAATCGCGTACACAATATACCGCCATTTTTAAATACTCATCAAATGCATTAGGTGTTACGCCATATGACAATTGACATATGGCGGATGTGCATTTCATAATAACACTAAAACTCTGAAGAAGTTGGATTTGAACTTTATTCTTCAGTTCAACTTTGTGTTGAAGTTTGCTTTAGTGTCTTGTTTAATACTTATGGTAATTTATGTTCAAATCCTATTCAGGAGAAGTGGGCGCTAAACTGACCAAAAAATCTCCCGCTATTTGAATATACAAATAACCTTAAGTTATCAGATGACAGTGAACTAACAACTTCTTCTTACTTGCTGATAAAAATTTAAATAGAGCATCATTAAGTATACCAAATGTTCATTTGATATATAAGCAATACATATTATAACAAGTTTATCAAATGAAGCTAAGCTATCTTGTTGCTTTAGCTTGTGTAATATACCGCCATTTGTAAATACTCATCAAATGCATTAGGTGTTACGCTGTATGCTAATTGACATACGGCGGATGTGCATTTCATAATAACACTAAAACTATGAAGAAGTTGGAGCTGAACTTTATTCTTCAGTTCAACTTTGTGTTGAAGTTGTCTTTATTGTCTTGTTTAATACTTAGGGTAACTTATGTTCAAATCCTATTCAGGATAAGTGGGCGCTGAACTGACCAAAAAATCTCCCGCTATTTGGATATACAAATAACCTAAGTTATCAGATGAAAGTGAGCTAACAACTTCTTCATACTTACTGATAAAAATTTAAATAGAGCATCATTAAGTATACAAAATGTTCATTTGATATATAAGCATTACATATTACAACAGGTTTATCAAATGAAACTAAGTTATCTTGTTGCTTCAGCTTTTGGAATATCCTTGTTATTCGGTTCTCTTCCTCTTCATTGTTTGTTTGTTCAGCTCCTTGACTGGATCTTGATCTTCCAAGGGCACATTAGGTTTGAACTCCAAATAGACTCCGATGGCTTAAACTTTATGTACTTTGGGTTGGATGGCTTTAGCTATTTTTTTCCAGCGTTTACCTTTATATGGAGTAATGAATTCCTTCATCTCTTTTCATTCAGCTTCATAGAAATATGAAAGCTTGAATTTAATAAACTCTTTTACCTATTCATCATCATTGGAGATCTTTGTATGAAGTGGGCTTGTGTTGTTCATAATTTCCATTTTGATGATCTTGCCAGGTTTTCTCCTGTTTGTCTTCTTTGGCAGTAGCTGTCATAAGTAGCCTTTTTCTTTTTGAAAATTTGAATGGTTTCAGCATCAAGGCCTTGTATGATTTCAGCTTGTTGTTTGAGTTTCTTTTCTTGTTCAGCTTCAGCTTTCATTCTCTGATCTTCCAACTGTTGCTTTAGCAATTCTTCTTTAGCCCGGTCCTTTACCATTTGCTCCTTCTGTCCTTTTATTTTTTCTTCTCTAGCCGTTTTTTTTACATGTTTTTGAAATGATTAAGCTATTGTGAGCTGAATACCATATTCTTTAGCCTCTTTGGTGCCCTTCTCCCCCTTAGTAGGAGCAGTAGCAAATGAGCGACCAACTCCAAACCCCAATACGTACCTTACTTAAACAGACACCATATGGTATCTCGATACTGTTGCTATCAATCATATGTGTGGTGACAAACGCCTATTTCTGGAGATGAAAGATGTAGTAGATGGGTGTATCTCGTTCTATGATGAGTTAAACCTACCAATGAAAGGATGGGGTGATATGGTTATACATAGCATGTTAAACGAATGAGTCGAGGTGATATCGTTATACTTGAGATGTTAAACCAATGATTCGAGGTGATATCATTATACTTGAGATGTTAAATGAATGATTTGAGGTGATATGGTTAAACATAACATGTTAAACGAATGAGTCGATGTGATATCGTTATACTTGAGATGTTAAATGCATGAGTCGAGGTGATATCGTTATACTTGAGATGTTAAATGAATGAGTCGAGGTGATATCGTTATACTTGAGATGTTAAACGAATGAGTCGAGGTGATATGGTTATACATAACATGTTAAACGAATGAGTCGAGGTGATATCGTTATACTTGAGATGTTAAACGAATGAGTCGATGTGATATTGTTATACTTGAGATGTTAAACCAATGAGTCGAGGTGATATCGTTATACTTGAGATATTATACGAATGACTCGAGGTGCCAAAATTTTCCACCAAAAAAATGTCGCCAAAATTCCACAAAAAAAAAATGGCGGCAAAACTTCCCACCAAAAAAATTGCGCCAAAACATCCCACCAGATCTAGTCTATCCTCACAAACACATTATATACACTCTTATCCTCAAAACCACTCAACCTCACAACCTCTTATCTTCACACCAATTTCAAAACCTGAGATGGAGCGATATAATCCTTTTATGTGTTCTTGTGGAACAAGAAATATAAAACAAGAACATCACATAAAGAAAATTCCTTTGGATGGCAATATTATGCATGTCCTCTTTCAAAGGTGAACAATCATACATTTCTTATTTATGTATATATACAAATAATTGGGTTGTAATATCTTATAATTTCCTTATTATGTAACAGCGTAGACAACAAAAGATCATGGATGTGGATATTTTATGTGAAAGAGTTAATTTGATGAATACTTAAGAGTAATCTCTTCTGCTTCAACCTCTCAAGGTTCTGGATCTGCACTAATAGATTGCTCAAACTCTAATGCCAAAGATCTTAGGATAAACATGCTGGAATAACAAAAACAGGTGCTAGATACAAGAGTAAGGATGCTGGAGGCAAGACTTGAAATGGCAAGGATTTCTGATGACCACGCATGTCAGTCGGATGCAATACTCCGTAAGCTGTTAGGTAACATGGAAAATCTTCGTATGTAGTATTGTTTTTGTTGGAATAATACGTATGTTTTACTTATTCGTATGTATCTTTCAAGTATTTTGTTATCGAACATGACATACAAGATTTTTATACATCAAAGCACCTGCTGGATTTATAAATTTGACCATGTTCTTAGTTAACCAGATTATGGTATCAAAACACCCCTTTTCCAATACTAAATTACATATGCATAAAGAATGAAACTGAAGAAACAATATCACAATTAACAAACATGAAGGCAAACATTTTATTTAAAACACGCAAGAGTTCTCAACCACATACATTTTATACAGACCAAACAAAACAACTTGACAAGCAAAGAAACAGATCAAACGAAACAACTCGACAAGCAAACGAAACAACTCAAACGAAACAACTCGACAAGAAAGCGAAACACACGACATAGACCATAACAAACATCGCCCATTCATTTTTTTTGCTGCTACTTCCCGCTTTGCTAGAACCTGCACCATCTTTTCTCTTCCTTTGCTTGATGAACTATTCAAACATAGCTTCAAGATTTGTTACCCTATTTCCCATATCATCAAGTGTGGTATCGAACGCGCTTTCTCCAGCTCCAACGTCATCATCATATTGAGCATCCAAATACTCTCTGTAGTATGGCTTTTTCCTCACCCATTCCAGAATACGGTCTCTCATCCACGGGGCTATGTTCTTATAAGAACCATATTCATCATAAATTTCGTAGCCATACGTATTAAGAACTTCATTAAAGAGATACATCGACGACAAAACCATTGACCACTCCTTTTTCGGCGTGTAATCAGCCATTGTTATGTGTGTTTTGTGGGAATTGACGATTGGGTTATTTGTGTTTTGCCGGGATATATAAGTAAAACTTTGGCGGGGATAAAGTTGCAATTAGGCGGGAAAATATTGGCGCCAACACTTTCCCCGGGGACATGTCCCCACCAAAAGCCTGCAGCACTTTCCCCGGGGACATGTCCCCGCCAAATGTTTTGGCGGGAATAAAGGCGGGAACAATTAGCATGCTTTGGCTTTGGTCAAACTTTGGTAAAAATGGAAAATACTTTTGCCGATGACATGTCCCCGGAGAAAGTTTGCGTTGAATTTTTGGTAAACGGTCAGCGTATTTGTGTGCCACGTCAGCTGCTGTTTTGTCGTTGAGTGACTTTCAACGGGGACATGGGTGTCCCCGGCGAAAGTCTTCTCGCCCGTCCTACTTATTGTAGTAGCGGTACTATATTTTTGATTGATGATAACAAAGAAATTAGAGTTGAAGATGTGTATCATATGCCGAATTTGAACCATGTAATTGTTCTTGTAGAGATGGCCAATAATAGTATGTTCAAACCTAACCTTAACAACATGTTGGAGGATATATGGTTTGCAAAGTGGTCATAATGTGATATTGAACGAAGATGTGAAAGTGAAGGAGGAAAGTGCATGGACCTGTAACAACCAGAATGTTATGTGTGAGAAACAAGAATTTGATACTGGGCCTAAAACAATGCTTCTCGGGTTAGAAACAACCTACCATAGAAGCGAATGTTCAAATTCTACTCCAGAATTTGGAATAAAAGATGGCTTGGTTATATTAGGCCTTTTATACTAGAATCAAATAATCAATAATGTATTTTGAGGGTGGAATTTGGGGTGGGTACAAAGACAAGACACACAAACATATCACATTATTATTTCTTGACTTTACACATAAAACTTACATGCCAACACTTATTTAGGCTAAAAGCATAATTGTCTCATATAAGCTACTAAAATAAAACTGCAAAGTAATTTGCCAATTCAAATTCAAGCAGGGTCTTCAAGTTTCAGCTTCCATCTTCACTTATGACTTGTGTTTATCATACCATACACCAAAAACATATTTCAAATCCTAAGGATTGTGTAACCCAGATCTCTTGAAAACACGAATTTGCAATGGACCGTCGATGTGAAGATTAATCGAGATCCTGTACATTGGGACTTTGTTTTCATCACTTAACTTGAACGTGAAGCAGCCTAACAAGACAGATGAGAAGATCTTCAACTGCCTGTATGCGAAATCTCGACCTAGACAAGTACGTGGTCCGGCCTGGGCATGAACACAAAAATAGAAGTATTTCTTACTATGTGTTGTCAAATGTCAATCATTCCTCAACTTAATAGCTTCTAATAATAAATTGTTTGTTTTACGATGATTATACCGACCTGAAAGCTGTAAACTTGTAGGGGCTCTCTGTACGGAATCGACCATTGCGATCAATCCATCTTTCTGGTTTGAACTCATGTGCGCCGTCGCCCATATGTACGCCATCTTCCCCATAGCATACGGGTTGAAAGCTACCACCTCTCCTTTTTAACACTACAACCATCTGGTAGAACATCATCCGAAAAGCATATCTTTGATCCTGCAATGTTTGCGCATATAATACAGTACGTCAATGTTGGTTGCAATCATGTTGAGTTGATCAAACGCTAGAACAGTAAAAACTAGGACAAATTTGAATCTCCATGAATATAAAATTAGACACGAAGCTTGACTAATATTCTTTAGTTTATTTGTCATTAGGAAAGAAAACGAATATAGGAATTAAACACGAGTAGAAAAAAAGTTGCATACCACCGGTATCGCTGGATAAAGCCTGAGAGTTTCTGTCAAAGCTGCATGAAGATATTGCATCTTCTCGAGTGAGTCCTCGCTCACACGAGCAGCTAATTCGGCAACATTTATAGTCTCTTCATTCACGTTAAGTGTTTCTCTTATTTCTTTTGCTACCTTAGATTGATTTCAGGATGTTTACAAAGCTCGTAAATGAACCAACACATAGTAAGCGCTATAGGATCTTTACCGCAAGTACAAAGCTTAGAATTATATCTCTCAAGAACTTTGGATCATTGTCAGTGATCTGCACAAACCTTGATAGAATGTCTTCTTTCGTAAGCTGCAAATTCCATATAGGAACCAAGGTTGATTATATAACAATGATTTTATGCCTATTGGGTGGCAAAAGTATAGTTTAGAAAAAGATATAACTTACCAAAGAATCATCCTTTGACTTCTGCATTTGTGCACTCTTGACCTGGATCACTTTATAAATGAAATCATCAATCACTTTCACACTTTTCTTCAGTTTTGCTTCAAATCCAATATTCAAAAACCTTTTGATCCTCCATGACATGTCAATATATCTTCTAAACGCCAGCTCGTTCGCCTCATCAAATGCACGGCTGAATTTAACACCTTCTTCATTTGAACCAATCAAGTTGTCAAGCTCAATTCCAAAACCAACTCTAAATATCGAGTCCGTAGTTGCTTTCATGAACAAGTCCTGTATATATAAATTACAATATTATTAGGTAATCCCTTGTGATGAGATCCAATGCTGATAATTAAAAGGGTGTCAGATCGATGTTAGTGACCGGATGAAAAACATACATTTATATCGAGTATTTGGTTGCTATCCGCTGCATCTGAAAACATGTTTCCGAGTTTTATTGCATTCTCTGTGAAGATTGCACTGCTAAAATCTCTAAGTACTTTTGTAGAAAACTCGTGGCTAGATACCTTCCTTTGTTGTCGCCATTTTTCTCCATCGACAGTGAATATTCCTTCACCAAGTAGTTCCTTCATTAGCTTGTGGTTATGCTGCCCTGGAATATTTGCACAACTGTAATATTAGTAACAAAACTACCCTATATTATAAGATGTTGGTTTTACCATAAATAGACTGACCTATGATTTTCAGAAGGGTGTTGGACAAATTTTTTATGAGAAGTCTAAAATTTGCACCATGTAGAACTTTTAGGCTAAACTAAAGTTGCACCTTATAAACATGAGGTGTTATACGATCAACAAACGATACTCTACGCTAAAAATTAGAATTTGTGATCTAATAACGAAAATGTGATAATAATGTTTCAATTAGCATAACAAAAGTGGTGAATAATAAATGACCAACATAGAAAATGTGTTGATATAACATAACAGTATTGAAAGTATATAGATGTTGCATCCAATTATACTACACTTAATAATATTATCGAACGAGGGGTAATATATACCTTGCCATAATTTTCGAAATTGGTCTTGAGGATATACTCCACATTTGCAGGATCAGATGTATAGATATCGCTGTGGAAAAGCCAATCACCGGTATGTTTTGTATTTTGCCGCGAGATCAGTCATGTAATGGTGCAATGTGTTGTAGTTGATGAGCCACTATACAGTCCTCAAGAACGGGTGATACTTTTACCATCTTTTTATTGCTGATAAAGAGGACAACAACAAGAAGCAATAGAGCTGTGATTATTGGAAAAGAGATTGAATTTGAAAGAAAATCCATGGAGGTCAATGTTATTGTAAATGAGGGAAGATATGCTTCTCTCAAATAGCTTGGGGCTATTTATAATGCAGGTATTTGCCCATTTTACGATTTAGTCCCATAAAACATTATAACTAAAGTACAAATACCAGCTAAACACCAACTAATGAAAACATTAAAAAAATTATACCAGGATTGATTGCTAAACACCAACTAATGAAAACATTTAAAAAAAATAATAAATAAATAAATAAATAAATAAATAAAAAATGAGAGAATGGGCCAAACATTCCTGCTGTGTATAAACTGTGTATAAGCTCATCAACTGAGAAATAAGCCTTAAAAAATAGGCTTATGGTATATTAGCCGAGTCAAATAAGCTCATAAGCTGCAAGAAAAGTAAATCAAGCTGTGGTCATAAGATGTGTATAAGTTGTATAAGCTCTACATAAGCTGCATGTGGTCATAAGTGTATAAACTGATTTTATAAGCTCCTATAAACAACGTCGTTCATAACATGTACTTTAAGATGCAAAATATGAATCTGCAATTAATGAAGATGGCTCTTTAAATCAGGAATTAATTTAAACTATTAATATTCATGCAATTGATGAATTTTTAAGTTCATAGAGATAAAGATTACAAAATGGGATTCCACTTTTGCCCTTTAGATGCATATACACGTGTTTATTTTTGTTTTTTTTCTGATGTCTTACCTTTATTAGGTTATTAAATTTCCAATTATTTGGTTGCATGCAATTGCAACTACTCAATTATGGGAGTCATTTACATTATATTCTAATAAAACCATAAGGAGCCTAAACGAAATAAACGTGATATTTATCTATTATTTATATAAATACATCACTTATTTTTTTCCGTCTGATCACTTTTACTAAAGGAAATTGTCAAAATAAAATATGTGTCTGAGTTGTGATGTTGGTTTTGGTGCGATATATTTGTGCTATTACAGGTAGAGAGTGTTTATTTGTTTATTGTGATAATGTTATATCAACTATATACCTGAGAGGTGAGAGAATCCAAACACTTTATGTGAGGTGCTAGTATATAATTTAGAGTAAATTACACCGTTCGTCCTTGTGGTATACGTTGACCGACAAGTTTCGTCCTTTGACCAAAAAAGGTTTACCATCCGTCCTTAAATACCAAACGTTATCTACCGTTGGTCCTTTGCTTTAACGGAACACACTAACGATCGTTAAGTCTAAAAATGTAAGGGTATTTTTGTCCTTTTACCATTTCTCTCTCATGTTTGTAGATTGGGTCGTGTGTTCAGTTCAACATTATACCCTTCTTTATCATCATCAATAACAAAAAATCCAAAAGTCATATTTTAAACAAAATCATTATCATCATCAAGAACAATAAAAATCTAACACAAACCCATTTCATCATCAAGGAAAAAAAAACTGACACAAACTCGTTTCTTTACCAAATTAAAACCATCTCATGAGGTACACCTACATCACTAGATGTAAAACCAAATTTAAATAGATACAAATTTATCCAGATCTGGAAAAGTAAAACTCATTTATCCATCTTCATCTTATTCTTTCATACACACACAACACATATAACTGTTATAATCAAAATCTCACCACTAGCCATTAAAGAAATTAAGCTCAATTGTTTCAGAAAACACCACAACACAAGCAACCTGATGATGAAAAAGCAAACCCTCATCACACACTTCCCTTTCCTAAAAAACGCATCCATAAAATGTGTTTGCAGGCGATGAAGATATCTTTGTGCATTTATGGGGCAAACCGACCTGAATTGTGTTTGCAGCCATGGCGGGTTCCGATCCCCTTTTATCCGGTTTGATATTTGCACATCTGAGCCAAACAATTTTACACTCGGACAAAATGAGGCAATTTTAGAGAGGTTTTTGACTTTTTACTTTATTTGGTCAAACTTCTTTCATGCCTATGATTTTCATTTTTCAGAAGCTATTGTTGTGCCTCCTCTTCTTCACCTGCATCATCTTCAATATGAGTTAGCTACTAAAACACCACTTCAGTCCCTTAAACCTTCAGATCTGAAGCTCGATTCAAAACCCACACGAGGGGTACTAAAACACCACTTGTTTGGCCGAACGAGGGGTTTTGCTCGTTGTTGTACTCGGTTCACCACCACCACCACCGCAACCGACCTCTTCACCTGCTTCACCTAAAGTCACTTGCATTGGTCAAGTCAAGATCAAGTCCAAAAAAAAAGCTAGAAAAAACAAAAGGGTATTCGTAAAAAGCTCAAGCTTTTCATCTAGTACTAATGAAAACCAGAAATGGGTTCATCTTCCTTTGACTATGTGTGAAGGTTTAAGGTCATTTGGTTCTGAGTTTAGTTGGTGGTGGATTAAAACGAGTTCATCATAACTCGGGTGACTTGGGTTTGCTTTGGACCGAGCATCAAGAAAGGACTGATGGATTTGATGGATTTGTGGCGGTGGATCCGGTGGTGGATTTGATGAATCGCTTTTATGGTTTAAAGAAGAAGATGGTGATATATTAAACAAGAAGAAAGTGGAAAAGACCAAATACCCTCACGCGGGTATCACATGTGGCAAGATAACGAAGGTTAGTGTCGCCTGCTAAAGTGAAGGACTAACGATGCATAACGCTTCGCATTTAAGGATGGACGGTAAACCTTTTTGGTCAAAGGACGAAACTTGTCGGTCAATGTAAACCACAAGGACGAACGGTGTAATTTACTCTATAATTTATGTGCTTGTTATGACTATTGTAGAATGAGATGTGCTGTAAATTGATAGCGGAATTTTGCAAAACAACAAAAGTTTTACAATCCTTCTAAGCGGTATACATAATCGTTGTAGTGTAGTATAGGTAGGACACGGGGGATTGATCGTTCTTTAGGGGAATAGTGTTGTGAAAGCCGAAGTGTATGTCGAGATAGGTTTAAAGGTGAGGGATGGGTCTTTTTGTATTTTTATAATTTTTTAGAAAGCAAATTAAATATGGGGTTTGAATAATGGGCGTTTTAACTACTAACTAGCTCAAACAAAACTAAATTAATTAAAATTAAACTACATGCAAAAAAAGTAAGTTGGTGGTAACTCTTATGATAGAAAAATGTGTTTACTCCCTAGTTATCTCTTATTGATTAGCCAAATTGTCACGCCCTTATTTTAATTGGAGCGTTGTATTCCTTATTATTAGTCATACGGAGGTGCCAAATGCCCTAACTCTATGAACGTATAAGTCTCCCCTAAGAAGCTTAAAGTCTATTAAGTCTCCTAGGATCTACAAGGCAAAATACACGCAATAAATACAACGAGAAAAACCACCAATACACTCTAGGGTTGCGTTTAATAAGATGGACAAGCTAGTTACATATAAGAATTAAACTAGTTTTCTTACCCTAACACGAGGCAACCAATTAAATAAGAGATGAAAATCAACAATTAATAACTAGGTTTCATTAGATCTAAGTAAATACTAATAAATCTAGCCTAGCATGTTAAAGTGAAGAAAAAAAAGCATATAATCAAACGACACATAGACATATTGAATGATTAAAGAGGGATTACTTAACTTCAATTAAACATGATCCAAAGTGGCTGAAAAACCTTCACAAAAGTTGTGAAATTCGTTCTAGGGTTTGCCTCTCCAAAGTGTTACACCAAATAATGCAAAACATGCGAAAATATATATAGTATTAAAACTGTGACGGCATCAGTTTATGACTGTGACGCCGTAAGCTCGACACCATTAGGGTTTTCATCCTTTGCAATTTGTGTTTGTGACGCAGTCGCCTTGAGATCTTTGACGCCGTTTGGATGTGTCTTGACACCGTCACTTAATAAAAGATCTCAGCCGTCACGTATAAGTTTTACTCTGAATTATGGTCTTTAAATACAAGTGACGCCATTAGGTTATAAGGTCTTCAAAAGTTCTGAGCCGTCGCTTGTAAAATTTCCATCAAATCATCACGTCCAAATGCAAGTGACGGTGTCACGTGTAAAGTGTGACGCCGTCTGGAGCCCTTTTCCAGACTGTTTCGTGACTTGGTGGTTTTCTTCTTTTTCTTTTCCAAAGTAGCCTAAAACATGTCGGTTTCCAGCTTTTGCATCCCAAGTACTTAAATTATGAAAAGGAATGATTTTAGCTATTAATTGATCACAGATGTATGAGTTTAGAGCTTAAATGACCCATAAAAATGCACGTTTTAAATCCTTATCATAAATTATCTTTAAACCAATGCTAAATGTCTACGAACTTGTAAATTGATTAGGATAAAAGCATATTTGCTTCAGTACAAGCAAATCCAAAGTGTAGGGACATTTGATGAGGTGTAATTTTATACATTTTTAAGGGTACATTTAGCATCTCAATCCGTACTTATTTGATTATTTATTATCCTAAATCGTTTATATTTCAGTTTTAGGTACTTGGAAAGAAAATGTTGGAAAATGGCGAGTTTCGTGCTCGATTAGACTAAAAAACAAAGAAAATGACAACATCGAGGGAAACGTCAGAAAAAGTGCTTGGGACAGCATCACAAACACAAGGTGAAGCCGTCACTTGAAGTTTACGAAGATGATCAAGTTTCAGAATTTTCAAGTGATGGATCAGGCTGTGGAGACGGCCTTGATCAGACGGTGTCATAACCAAGATTATAAAGAGCGACGGCGTCACAATTCATAAGGTGATGTCTTCATAATAAGGCGGTTATAAATCCGAAACCCTAATGACGACGAGCTGACAGCGTCACAATTACTAACCGACGTCGTCACGACCATATTCCTATATATATTATTGTATGTTTTTCATTGTAAGTGGTGGAACTGTGTGGGATTCAATAGAGATAAACTCTAGTCCAAATTTTATCAGCTTTTTAGGGCTATTAGCCCCAAGAACTCCTATGTATTGAAGAGATAAGTTTGTTAAATTAATCATTCAATTATGTTTACTTGTGATAGTTTGATTACTTTATCTTCTTTTCTTTTCATTACTATGATAGGCTAGATCTATTAGTATTTGCTTAGGATTTCATGAAACCTAGTTATTGATTATTGTGTGTCAATTCTTATTTGGTTAGTTGTGAATTACGTTAGGAGTAGGAAAACTGGCTAGGTCAAATATATTATTATCTTGAATGTCCGACTAAACGCTTAGTTATTATTAACTTGATATTCGTTGTATTTAATGCGTGAATTGTGTTTTCATTGTGAAAATTAAGAGTTAAAAGGGCATTCTTAGGCGCCGCTCAATTAGAACATAGTTCATAGAGTTAGGGAGTAACCAACCCTCAATTGATATTAAGGAATACAACGCTCTAAATAAACAAGGACGTGACAACTGGACTAATCAATAAGAGATAACTATAGAGTAATGAGATTCTAAGTAAATACATTTTTTCTATCATACGAATTCACCAATTTACTTTTCTTTTTTTTGGTAAAAGGGGATCACCCTGGTAAGTATATTACTCCAAAAAAATATTTACGTACAACGGATGAGAGTGAGTCTCTCACCTCGGACCGTTACATGGGAAATGAACAAGCACTAAATGTGCAACAACTAAAATGACTACATAAGAAAGGCATGTCAATCTTATGATCTACCAAACAAAAAATAACTTCCTACCACGACCTTGAAGCTTGACATCATACAAATCACAAAAACCATCCAATTTCCCTGGTAAATCGTAGACTTGTGCCGCATAATCTTCGTCAAAATAATCTTCAATCTCATTACCGACACCAGACGATGCAAGAAACTTTGCCATATCGTTAACCGGCCCAAGTACCTCATCCTCGTAACTGTCAGTAACAACTACATCACCCACCTTAGGGTATGGGTTACTCTTCTTCCCCTACCTTCATTTCCACTCCAACCCTTAGAAGAACTACCCACAACAGGCATATCAGACTCTCAAAATGTTAGCCATATCGTTATCACAAGATGCAAACTTATCATCACTAACATGATCACCCGGATAATCAACCTTTTTTAGAGGATTACCATTGTCATCCACAAGAGTAGCTTTCCCATCAATAATTATCTTTTCAAGCTTCCCAAGTTTCTAAAAAATAGGAGTAGTATAAGGAATACCATTTTTATCAGTATCTTCCATATCAAGAGCATCAAAAGAGTTTGATGTAGCAATATTCGTCCCATTCGTTCTTGCCTCATTAACGTTATTTTCCTTAGTAGCATCCGGCTTCTTCGACACAACTACATACAACTGGTTAGGCTTAGAAGGGAAAATTTTAGCCCCTTTACCCACATCAATGCCACGATTGAATCCCAACCTTCTTTCCTTTAGCCTTCTGGTTCTTAACTTCAGTGAAACTGTCATTAGTCATTTCCAGAGTAATAGAAGCTTTAGCTGCCCCATTATTGTCACTACGAACCGCCTCCTTAACACATTTTGGACACTTAATATGATCATTGATGTGCTATTTCATCCTGCTTTTAATATTTATAAAACTTAGATAACTTAGGATTAACACATACTAACTGGCAGAGACCCGATCAGATGTAGTAAAGCCTTAGGTAAATCTGAGTATCGTCCCAAGAGAGCTGAGACCTTGAAAGAACTAAGATGATTAGAAATGATATTGATAATATATAGGCATAATTCATCGATATGCTATTATTCCATACACACAGACACCAGAAATTTAGGGTAAAGAGATAGATAAACGAAGCTTAACGAAGAATACAAATGTGAACCGACTCTCGATATAAAGGTTCAATATAGTGGTTAATTGTCACCAGACTCCTTTGGTCAATTCGTCATGGCCTATGGTTCTTAGATTTCTCACCAATATGAACAGGTCACCCGGGATCATTCGGCAACCTAATAGCAGTCATTAATGGCCAAATCTACTAGATCTAGTATGTGGAAACCCGGCCGCTAGGAACTTAGATTTCCCCTAACCTCTTAAATACCTCCACTTGATAGGTGATCATTTGGTCAATTAGCACACGAAGAGTGGTTGTACTATGACTAATTCCTCCCATACTTCAAAATCTATTAGACTGGGGTCAGTTGGTCATATCTCCCAGCTCTTTAGATACTAACAAGCTTATAATATTACCAAGACTAGCGATCTAGGATAAGACTAGTAAATGTCTATAAAGAATTAAAGAGAAGATCAATAAGACAAATGAAAACTTCAATTAATAACATGAATTCATAGTATAAGTTTTTCATAGGAAAATTTTGTACCCATGGGTACAATCGATTATCAAGCACACAAATATCCTAATTATTCAATTATTACAAACATATGTTTGAAATTGTTTCAACAAACATGGGAATCAGTCATCCCTGTGAAGATCGTGGTCCATGGATTGAAACTGAGTTGGTTCGAACAGGGTGCTTGTGGTGCTGCCAGGAGTAGGCTCGGCCTGCATAAATGCCACTCCTCCTTGGACGCCAATGTCGAGGATGTCGGGCTGGTACACATATCCCGGACCATTCCATCGAGGATGGCTCAAGTGCATGCTCTGGAGCATTTGGCTTGTACTATCTGCACTCAAGTTGAAGAAATCCTGCTGTAGCTGCTGCATCTGATCCAATGTACCTGAAAAACCCTCAAACTGGTTACTTAGACCATATAGACCCACTCCGAGGCTATCAATCTCCTCGTTGAAGTGGATAGACATCCCCTTAATCTGCTCATCGATCATCCGTGAACTGCACTCAAAATTAACGGTGCCCACGCCGTCCCCTAGGCACACGCTCTCAACATCCTCTGGGCACCACCACCCACTACCTTCCCGACTTCTCCTCGGGTATTACCAGCTAACCCAATCACTCTGTACACATCTTCGGTGCAAATCCCGAACTCAACTAGCTTATTTAACCCAATCAAGCTAGTCTCACTTCCACGAGATACCCAAGCCAACTCCGCATCAGTAATTGTTAGGTCACCATATATGTAACACAAGCATCAATACGTAGAGATAAGAGAGAAGAGAAGGCGGATGAACAACCAACCAAACACACACACACGAATATGAAAGAAAGGATACGCGTAGAGTATATGTGAAAGATAATTGAACAACCAACCTTCTAAGGAAGGTTTACATGTGTTTATATAGGGAAGGAACTAGGGCAACATCCAAGTTCCTTCCTTTCCTATATGGGCTTGGGCTCAGGCTTATGGGCCTTCTACATAAGCCTAAGGCTAATTACTAACATAAAGGCCATATTAAGCTAACTATTACATATGAATTACTAACACTTGAATTAAGGTTTAGGAGTGATTCCAACAATCTCCCCTCAAGTGCTAGTGATGAATGAAATGAGTGTTAACGCTAGGTGCTGATGTAATAGTAGCTTTGACGCCTTCTCGACATTCTTCTTTCTTGTGAGAAGAGATGTATTGAGTCGAACAATCTCCCAAAGGTAGAGAAATTGTTTGCTTTGAAGTATTCTCGCTTTGACGCCTTCATTTTCTTTGTTCTTTGAAAGTGATAGTATGGTGTGGTAGTCTCGCATCGTGTCCGCTTCGTTGTCCAAAGGTTCCACGCCTTTCTTCAACATGCTCACACGCCTTTAACGTTGGATTACGCTTATGGAGTTCTATAAGTCTTTAAACTTTGTAGATTCTTTGTTATAGAATCATTCTCGACTTTGTGTTGCCTTTGATTGTGAGAGAACTTCCATAAGTGATGTTGTTGGTATGAGCATGTGGAGAATCAGACGATCATTCCGCCTCCGAGCTTCCATAAGAAGTAAACATAAGAAAGGTTAGTAATAAGCGATTCCTGACTTACAAGTTTGAACTGAGAGTGTTAACAAGATAGTGTGAAAACATAACTCTAATTCTCACAAAGGCCGCTCTCGAACCGGAGTCCCACAAGTGAGATAACACGATGCACCGGGCACACCTATGATTCGATGAGTCGCTGAGGTATACCAAGCATCACCTCACGATCAGACCGCTTGAGACCACTAAGCGTAATCCACGAGGAGTTACCAAGCGACCGTCTGGCTGTTTGATGTTGACCGGCAGAGTTTCCATTCAATCACCGAGGATCATGTATGTGAACCCTCATAAATGTTCTTGATGATTGCTAAGATTTGTGTAGGACTCGATAACTTACCATCGATGTTCTTATTGTTGAACAACAAGTGATGAAATGTCAAGTGTACCTAAGAGATCTTTTGATGAATCCCATGGCTTTAGACTCAATAGTGCTTTTGGTTTTCCCGAGCGGAGACTAGGGAGAGGGTCTTCTTCAATACCAAAGAATCTCTAAGAGAAGGCCGATAGTTTACGAGGGTTCCCTATGAGAATGAAACAAGCTTCCTTTGAGAGAAACTTGAGTGGTTAAGAAGGTTTAGTGCATGCGCCACCGGGTCCATGACGACTTTTAATCTTCAATACCGGCCATCAAGTGACACCAAGAGTATATGAATTGAACCCTTGTCCGCCTAAGTTGAATAATTTGAGGGCTATTTCTTTTCACCCTTTCTTTGCATTTCTTTTAATTCTTCAACTCCTTGTTTCTCCAATTCTCATTTTCTCCTTTTATAATCGTACTCTAAGGACTTCTAAGTTCTAACTGTTTGTGGTGTCCTTGGTAGATCCCTCCTATCATGGATCATAGGATGGTTATTCCTAACCTTAATCACCTTATAACCCATTGCCATAAAACCATTTTATCATGAAAATCTCTTAAAGTGTTTATGAATGAAAACATTTTGTACCATCGTAAGAGTTTGATCTTTGCAAATACTCCTCCACATGTGCTTAAGAGTTTGATGTAAATCGATAGTGAGGAAAGAGCGGACTTTAGAATTGATCGACTCAAGATAGACAATTCCTTGCGAGACAAGATTACGTTGTATAGTTAAAGAGTTACATTGTCGCCTTTTAGGTGACAACTAGCTCTAATAACTATCTTGAAGGTGTGGACAACCCCAAAGGTTGTCAAACCCACAAAGTTCATGTTGATCAAGAGCTTCTCGAATGGGTACAATTTACTTGGATAAGTCTTGGAAGACTAATCTTTTCAATGTATGATCTGCTCGCCTCCGCCAATTCATGGGTTGAAGTCTTTACACACGAGAATTCATATAGCAAAACACAACATATTTCTTATCACGTATTTTTCCCCCAAAAATGGCATATAAATGTTATTTTGAAGAAATGTTGATATCAAATATGACCATTTTGAGTTTTGGGAAAAGTACCACCGAGAACAATTTTGTGAACAAATTTTTAGTCAAATACCCCTCAACAAGTGATATAAACGGTTGAGGTTTTGAAAATCATAGGAGAAGTACTTGTCCTTTGAGCAAAACCTTTGAAAATGAAAGGTTTGATAGGTTTCACTCAAAATTAAGAAGCTTTCACCCTTTTATAGGATTGTGGCAATCAAGCGCACTACGTGGTCCTTTCTTGACAAGAATGGGTTGTACATTATATGTGCACAAGCCATTGTCATATTTAAATCACACATCCAAAATATTATGAAATAGAAGCAGTTCAAGCGGGTACCGTGAAGTCCATCAATCTTGCCAGAATGCGAAATGGCATTGATAGCCAATGAGAGCAATCTCGGACGACCACCTACAAAGCTCTCCGTAGTTCGAATCGGTCCCGCCGATACAACCTTTCATCAATCCCGTGATGATTCTCTTCACATCTCGCCTTTCCTTAGAATTCCATCGCTTTGTGACCCAATTCCTTTATGTATGTCCTTCAACCTATAAGCCATCCGTCCCTAACCTTCTTCAAGCAGCGATCCCCAAACTTGTGAAGATCTCACACGCCATCATAGCTATTGCGCTTGTAGTTCACTAAGGTAAACTACTCCAATGGTTGGTCGATGAGAGTGTATTGTGGAAGTCGGTTGATGCCTGGAAGATCTAGCCGAGGTGGAGTGAAGTTGACACGGTCCGATATGATTCAACCGCAAGCTAGAGATCTTCTACACGCTCTTTGATTACTATTCTTCCGATGAAGATAAGCAAGGACTTGATGTATTCACGTTGCACTTCAATGAGAAGTGTCTCATGCAACCCTATACTTTGGCAAGGTACATGTCTTCAATGTCGTTGATAGACAAATTCTCAAAGTTCGCCTGAGAATGCATAATCCTGCCTCGCTCTTGCCTTTTGACCACGATATTCTTGAGGAAAGTGTAGTCCCATTTAGACGAAAGATCAACATGTTTAATAGCCACGATTGCTTTAGTAATCGAACACTTCATGTTGAGACTTCAACCTCGGCATCGTAGTAGATTCGCCGGCTGCCCGCCAATGGTGAATCCCATACATTGCATCACTTGTCATACTCTTCCACATTGTCGGAGAACATGTGGTTAGCTCTTTCCTCGATGGCTATGCGCTAGAGTATATGGTCGCCGGAACGGAAGTGTCGTTGATGTAGCGATTTCCTTGAACCATCGCCACCGTGAAGAAGAAATTCCAAGTCTTTGTTGAAGAAATATCGGAATGGAATCCTAGGTCGATCCGGTTGGCTAATTGTTGGTAGAGGTTTAGACCGGTGTAATATGGAGGGTTGTCCCGCTTGGTGAAGTCGATGTTTGCTTCGGGTTGAGCTAATCCATGTTGTTAGACATAGCTCGTATATATTATCAAGGTGATACTCAACTTCAATAGAACTTTCCGAGTCAGTTTTGAGCAGCTTGAAATGCTTCATTCTTGATTCGCTTCAACTCGGATTCCATCATCTTTTCACACGGAATTTTTCTTGCAAGAACTTAGCATGCTCCAATGTACGACCTTCTACCGCATCTTGACCTTCGTGGGTAGGGTGTAGAATCAACAAGCTTCGAGAACTAGTCGATTCAAGGTTATCCTCGTCCCACCATGATAAGACGCCACCATAGCGCCTTCTACTTCTTTTTCTCGGGCCTAGAGGAGGATTCTCGTTTCTTGGTTGTGTCGAGAGATGGGTTGTTGTTGGGGCTCGAGACTTCTCATCGTCACCACCCAGATATTCAAAGTAATCACCGGTTTTCGAGTCCGGGGTGGTAACTCGTAATCCTCGAGGTTTACCCAGAAGAACGAGGAGGAGATCTTTGTTGAGCTGAGTCCTGGGGTGGAGGTTGCATGAAGATGATTCACCGCACTTCTTCTGACGCTTGGGCTCATTATCCTTATCCTTGTCTTTATCTTCATCGTCTGTCGGACGCTTAGGCCTTTCACTTCTTCTCTCGCATGCCGACTTGAGTTGGTATTCCAAAGAATGCTTCAAACAATTTACCTTCATAGGAGGCAAATGTTGCGATCGCTTTGACATTTGAGCCACCACCCGTTAACCAATTCAGATCCGAGAAGATTATGGGATCAACTCGGATTGATGTTTACATGCATTGATTTGATTTCATGGTTTGCTTGGCCGATGTAAGAGATTCAGATAGAGTTTTTGGTGAACATCTCCTTTGTAATTTAGGAACGATGTCAAGAAGGAACTTGTGAGTGTAACCTTTGATCATCTCGTCCATTTTCCCTTGAAGATCATCTTCATGAGCTCGACATACTCCTTTCAACTTGCATCTTGTCTTTCTCATCATGAAGATATTGTATCCGGTCAAGAAGAAAATCTAACTTCTTCTTTGTAATATCTTTCTCCTCACCGCTTGATAGCTTTAACGATTCTCGGTCTTTGCTTGAGAGATCCAAGATGTTGTAGGCTTCTTCACCGATTTGGATGTTGATTTGGTTGATCCTTTTGATGGTGGTGGTGAAGAGTGAGAAGATGAATCGATGATGATGAGATGTGGGAGACTCGGGTCCTTTGGTGGCTCGTAAGTTTCTCCTTGAACGGACGGACTGCTTGAAGAAAACGATCATAATCGACGCTTCATCAATCTTTGTATCATAAGCGCTTGTTTTCTCGCCTTTTCCGCTTCGGTTCCTCAAATTCATAATCAATAGAATCTTCCACGCTTTTGTTGTTGCTCCAAGGTGGCGGCACCGCATCCCTTATCGGGTTGATTAACCGCGATCGTGACTCTGGTGTAGTTTGAACTCCACCACTTGACCTTCTGGGCCACCCATTTGATCCTTTGCAAATTCTTTCGCAATGTGTTGGAGTCTAACGAATTTGAACTTCTTCCGTAATCGTGATCCGTGAGGCTCTTCATCCGACCTTTCCTCTTCGTGCTCAATCACCGAGTCTTCCTTGCCTCGATCTCGCCGGCCGGGAGGTTTCTGCATCGATGGAGTGTCATCCTTGCGCTTCGAGTAGGTAATCTCTTCATCTCGATTCAATACCTCGAGTCCTCGTCTGCTAGCTTTCTTTGCGTTCGTGCTGGGAATAGGAATAGAACAACTTCTTGAGAAGGAACTCTCCTTTGCTTGAGGTTTCTCTTGGAACTTTCGCTGACTCTCGCTTCATGCACCGCCGCACTCCTCGTCGGTTTTCCGGTAGGTGTGCTTAATATTTTTCATCAAGAACACCAACTTTGTTCTCTTGTACGCCTTTAAGATACCTTTGTAAGAGTTGAGCTTTTGAGTTTATCCGAGAGAAGGTGGTCCGCAACACATCACCTTGTTTCTTGGTAGTTGACTCCTAAACCGACCGCAGTGGGTTCGCATAACATGTCGAGATTATCGGGATCATTGATTCTCTGGGGATATCGTGGTTATATTCAAGTGCTCTTCGATCAACAGCTTTGTATATCCGATATAAGGAATCTTTGAGCCAAACTTTTGAGGAATGTCATCATGTCATCCCATATCGTAGCTTCAATTTCGGCGTGTTTCATGTTGATCGAGCCCAAAAGATTTGCGCCCACGAGCTTGGATGCTCATAGTCACCGCCACGACCGTAAACGGATTTTGTGATGATGATATAAAGGGTTCTCCATGGTCGAGGAATATTCTTGAGATCCACGTGAATGCTTAGTGATTACTCCCCAAGCTTCGTGCACTCCAATATCAATCAAGAATTGCGTAACAGCCTCTTCAAGAGGTGCAGCAGAGTATTCGCTGGTATGATGTCGTGAATGAGGAGAACGACTTTAAATCGCAGGAGTGATGGTGATTTGCTTGTGATTGAGTGTCACCATCACAAGATATTAACCTTTGATCTGTTGTATTGTATTCCGAATCCGCCAATGTAGATCTCGCACGCGCGCGTAATTGGTGAGCATGTTCGATAAGGATGGTTCTTCGTAATGTCAACAACAATGAGACATGAAGATTCGAGCAAGTGAGGGTTTCAAAGTCAACACGAAGGTTGTTCTTTCCAATCTTCATTGATAGCCATAAGGAAGATATCAAGAATGGTGAGTACATTTGGTGCATCCACATTCATTTGAGAGCCCATGTCGTGATTCAAATACATTTAGCCAAAAGAACCAACATTATGTTAGTCAACAGATGGTTTTATTGTCTAATAATTGAATGTGATATGTCAATTATTGTTACGAGTCCAAAGTCACTTGTTTGTCCAATAGTCTAATTAAGTCGTGTTAAATTTCATGAGTTAGTTAACTTTAAGTTTTAAAGTTTATGTTATCACTTATTTTTCACAACATATTAAACGCTTAAGCTTATTAGTGACATTATTGGTTTCGTGACGTTATGATTTATTTATTTACAAGTTTGCATGTAATAATTCATGATGAAGGTTTAATCAAGGCTTAGGCGAGAAATGGTAGCTTATGCGTAAACAGAGAGGTATACGCCAGAACGCAAGCTATGCGTAGGGATCCCGACTTACGCTGTAAGAAATATTACGCGAGGAAAAGGGACCTTATGCGAGAGCTTACGCCAGAAGTTTATATAAACCTTACACGTAAGGCTTACTCGTAAGAGTAGACCTTATGCGAGAGGTCATCGCTTACGCATATCCTTCATGTGATACGCGTAGTCCCTTATGTAGAACCTTACGCCGTAAACCTTACGTAAGATTTCTCTTACGATAACATGCTACGCGTGAAGGTGATCCTTATGCGAGATGTTCAACAACCTTGATTCCGGTTTTTACGTAGCAAACCCAAATAACATCATCATAGCATCAATATTAACGCAAACATTCATTTAATAGCGCATCATGGCATGAATAATTATCAAACAGCTTTACACAGAACATACTTATGCGTAGACCTAAACCCTAAAGTTCAAGGATTACGCGTAAGATATCTAGCGATAGGATATGCACCAAAGTTTTTCCGGGATGTTTAGAAGCATATAGAGTTGTTTTATCCAAGTTTTAACATCAAATATGTCAAAATAAAAATACCCAAACCGTATGAACATAAACCCTAGTTTTCAATTTATGAATCATTAGTGTTTCGGGTATTTCGGCTTATACATGATCAATTCAACTTGAAAACAACCTTATACAACAATCTTTATCACAAAAACGCTCACATATGAAAATACTCATGAACCCTAATTTTGAAAATCGAACAATTCGTGTTTCGGGTGGATTAAATTGATGAAATGGTTTTAGTACATAGTTTTGAACATTTTGACACCATTACATCACTAAAACACACTCATGATGATCTTATGTTCTTATGCTTACGCCAGAACATAAAGATCATCATATCACACGTTCTAGCTGCTGGATTTGCATAAAATTCAAAATCCTTGTTTAAAACGTGTTTCAACACGTAAACACTTATGCATTGATGATCAAACTTCGATTAGCGGTGTTCAATTTTAGGCGAGGATTAGTTAGTTGTGTGTAATAAATGTGAAGTGTGTTAGGTGGAGAGTTTATTAAAATACTTTAAGCTTTTGACAGCTTTAGTCCCTTCACCTTTTCATTTTCATCCAAAGTCTTTAACTTCCATTTTGGTTACCAAACTAAGAATATTTGAAATAATTTGACGACACCCCTCGACTTAAGAAAAATGAAAGTTTATAAATTTTAGTCCGAGGAGTGTCGAAACCGTAAATATGACCACAATTTAAAGAAACAACCGGATAATGTAACATGCAAGTACACGGTTATTTTGAAACAGCTATATTAATTTTTCCCTCAACACTTGATCGAAAAATATCTCAATTTTGAAAGATTAGAGTGTTGACGGAAGAAATGTACTTGCCATGTTAAGAGAAAAATAGATAGAAGAATATTTTTGTTGTTTTATCGTGTTTTATATTTTGTATTTTGTTTTTGAAAATATTTACAAAAGAGATTTTGGTGTTTGACTGGTTTTTAAGAATGTTTTAAGAGTTCATCCAGCCTCTTGAGTCAAACACCGCATACCAACCGTGGACCAACCTCATTAAACCTAGCAGGAGCTAAGGCTTTCGTGAGAAGATCGCCAATTGGTATTCGTACCCATCGGCATAATTCAACAAGACTGCTCCACGTGGTCCTTGATGAAGTGATATCAAGATCGATGTGCTTTGATTTCAATGCCGAATCGAGTTGCACGAGATCGCAATGGCACCGATTGTCGCAGACATCGGGATTCTATCAAACACGTAACCATAGTCTTTGAGTTGTGTTCTCATCCAATGACTTGAGCACAACACGCCGACATGGCTACGATTCTCGCTGGGCTGAGGACCGCGATGTACAACTCGCTTCTTCGATTGCCAAGACACTAGTTTGTCACCAAGAAATTGTAGTGCTCTCAAGTACTTTTCCGAGAGTCTAAGCATCCCGCGGTCATCCTCAAAAGCTATTAGTTCAAAACCAGAATCCTTCTGATACCAGATCCCCAAATTAATGGTTCCTTGATGTATCGGAGGATTCTTTTAGCCTCGAGAGGCGGGTTTCGCTGGTCGCGATCGATAACCGGAGCAAAGATATATGGCAAAGACAATATCAGCTCTCGCTAGTCGTTAGATACATGAGACCCAATAATACTACGGTATTTTGTAGGGTCAACCGCCTCATGCAAATCAAAGATCCATCTTCTTGGTATGTGACATTGGTGTGGCATAAGTATCACAAGTATTCATTCGAATTTATTCGAATTTCAAGGGCATATTCGATCGACTCAAGAAAATGCCACTGGTGATTGATGAACTTGCATCCTAGAAAGAATGTAAGTTCACCCATCATGGACATTTCAAAATGTTTCTTCATTAGTTTTGCAAAGCATTTGAATATTTTAAATGTGTTGACCCAAAATGATGTCATCCACATAAATTTGAACGATTAAAATATGTTCCCCGTGATATTGTATGAAAAGTGTAGGTCGATCAACCTTTGGTAAAATTATCGCAATTAGAAAGATGATAACTTATCGCACTCACGCCCGAGGAGCCTGCTTGAGTCCGTAGAGCTTTTGTTCGTAGACATGGTTCGGGAACGCGGATCAACGAATCCTTCGTCGGCCGATAAACCGCTTTTCAATGACCATTCGTAAAAGCGCTTTGACGCCCATTTGAAAGACCGTTATATACATATGAGCCGCGAACGCTTAGAAATATCCGAACAGCCTCAAGACGCAGCAAACCGAGCAAATGATTCTTCAAAGTCAATACCCTCTTCCCCGACGATAACCCTTAGCCACCGACGTGACTTATTTCGATTACGCCCTTCAAAGATCCAATTTGTTTTTCCAAACCACTTTAGACCAATGACGAAGACCCTTGTTGGTCTTTCAACAAGTTCCCATACTTCAAGACGCTTGAATTGGTTGAGTTCTTTACATGGATTCAATCCAGTGTCCTTTGTCATTATGCCTTTAATGTTTTTAGGCTCGATTGGCGACAAGGAGAGCATAAATGCAATGTTCACTATCCGCAGCGAAGACGTTGTCTCAGAACGATCGGGTTGATTCGGGTTGCCAATAATATTTTCTGGAGGATGGTCTTTGTCCATCGATGTCTAGTAGGTTGATGTTGATAAACATTGTGCGATTTTGAGGATTCAAATGGCTTGTAGATGATTCCGTGACATCAAAAAGCAGCTTCATTAGCAAATGGATTGAAGAACGATTTGGATCAAAATACGCAGTGGGGTACTTATTAAGAACATCATCACCGGTTCAATTGTTGAAGCAGCTTGTTCAATCACTGTAGTAGAGTCAATCGGCGGTGCTTCTTCAACCGTAGTTGTTGTAACAGTGTATCGTATAAGAGTATTATCAGTCGAGTTATGGAAACAGCTGGATACACTGGAGCAAAATCATCAATATCGCTATTGAATGTAGGAGCAAATAGCCTTCCATTTGTTGACGTAAGTCGGGGGCTTAGTTCACCGATGATGGGTTTGGGAAGTTTGCTGTTGTGACCGTTCCAAGTCTGTTATGCTCAAGCCATTGTGAATATAAACCGAGATTGAAGTTTCGAATCGCCTTCCCTAAACCGACAACCGCCTTTAGCAGATTTGAAATTTTGATGTAGTAGACATTTCTTCTAACTTTTGAAGTTTTCAAGATGCAAATGAATTTGTGGAAGAGCAGAAACCCACAAGGTGAATCCACTAATTGTCAAAATCCGCTCGATCGGCAACATGCCGTAAATCAACAAGATCTTCTCACGTGATGTAGCGCATCACACCAAACACACCATGAAAGACGAAATGAAACGACTTTCCTCTGAATGTTGTGGTCTTTCGGAATACTAATCACCTATGAATATGCAATAACTCGATACTAAGACCGCGTGAGGCATCATAACATCATATTTGGGTAACTTCACACAAGATCACCCATGAAATTGAGACGATAACACCAAAGTGAGACGCTTGAGCCACAGATCGCCTTATTTCTTCCCTAATTGAAGAAATTCAAGAAGGCATTGGGTTTTCACAAAGAAGCATGTAAGAACAAGGAAGCAATGACCACCTACACACTCTCTCCCTCGATGTTTTCAATGATTCGTAATCATACACCACGATGTTGATGATGAATCAAGACAAGGAAACCATGTATAAGGAGACAAATAAACCATGTATGTTCAATTATTTGAACAAGTTTGAAGTACCAAAATATCTCATGAGAATCAATCGGCCGATAAACCGCTTTGTAAATCATTTAGTTGATCATCACCGTGGTCATTGTTGTTGAAAACAATTTGATCTTCTCATATCGAAGATTCGAATGGAGGTGCAAGCTATAAAGAACGTGTTGTTGTTGTAGATTGTGTATCCGAAATTAGAGTATTATCGTTGTGCAATGAAACATTCGATACATCCGCTAACGACTTTCAGCGTAATCTTTAACCGTAGGAGCAAGCAATGTTTCCAATTCTTGACGACAGTACAATGGTGGATCACCGATGGACCATTATATTTTTGACGGTGAGAAACGGGTCCTACGATGTATTGCAAGAGAAGCCATTGCTATTGTACCAGATAGAAAGTAGGAGGCAAGAAAGAAAGAACATGGATCCTCAAGTGTAACTGGTTCCGTATGTTAGAGACATAAGGATGTAGTGTCAATTATCTTCTGACACTTGAACACGCAATTTTATGATTTTCCTTTCCTGCCTCGTGGATAGATGTTGTGGGTTTTACACTTGTATTGATGCAACTACTTAGTATCTTGCCCGTAGGAATCCACCCAAGACCAACAAGGTTGAAAACTCTACCCGTTGGAATCCATCTAAGGTAAGATCTAGGATGTTAAACTTTTTGGGAAGAGTTCTCCGCCCTATATTGATCCACCTATTAGGTTTCCGAATTTTACGCTTAGATCAACTGATTTATTTCTAATCGCTTGTTGATTAAACTTAGGTTTTGATTTACATTACTAGCAAAGCAGTTATGCAACACACTAGAAGGCATCACACTAGGTCGTGAACCTAAGATTCCATCCTTTGGAGTAGTGCCCTTTCCTAGCCTTTTCTAGATCACCGCCTTTAATGTGTCATTTGAATCATATGAATCTTACTTTAATGCTCGCTTTAGACACAAAGGTTTGAACTAGTCCTAGATTGGCCAGAGCGTACCACTTGTTGAGATATAACGTAAAAGCATACCGTAAATAGGTTTAATAGAAATGTATATTATTCATTGGCCCGAATGTGGAGGACTGGTTTTATCAAATGATTATTCTCAACAACATGGGAGGGAAACCGTGGTTTTGAAGATTTTGAACGCTCGTGATTTAAATGCGCTTGGTTGTCTAACTACTAATTGTTTTCCGAAGGTTGTAGAGACGATTTCAAGATTGTTGGTTTTGTAAAATTAGTATCCACACTCTTGTCGTTGAATCTTCTCGCTTGTTTTGTAAAGCAACATGTGCAAGCCCCTTTGCTTGAAGTTGAGCCTTTAAATGCTCATTTTCTTTAACTAATGTATCCACACGAATACTTTGTTCATTCAAAGATTTACTTTTTGGCTCGAAGTTTAAAACATTGTTTTGCGCTTAAGTTCAAGAGAGATGCAATGAGCCTCAAGTTTTGAAAATCTTTTGAAACCGAGAAATTGTCTTTTGAGAAGAATGTTTTCGTATTCAAGAGTTTGATTTGACGTTTCAAGAGAATTGTTAACAAGTAAGGGCTCGACATGAGATAGTTTTTCGACATTGTGTAACACATCGGGCAACCTCCTTCATTACTAAATTCAGTTGCTCAAGAGGTTGTGTCGCATTTGCAATGTAATATGATCAATAGTAGATTGTACCTCACCATCCGCTCGTGTCGTGTCATAGGTGGGTAAGATATCTTCCTCAACCATTTGGTCTTCGCCAGCTTGGGCTCGTGTCGTAGTTAAGTATAATATCTTCTCCAGACCGCTGTTGCCATCCCGCTTAATGCTACAACCTCATTGTCCATGACACCGGCTGATGCGAATCACAACATTCTCAACATCCTTTGAGCATTCCTTCTATGTACATCAACTCTTTCACCTTGCACGATCGCAGGATTTCACAATTTGATGATGTCCGACGACGCAATGCCGTGAGCCGAGCCATGTATCCTTCTTTCAATTCCACAAATGCTTGATCGTAATACATTGATTTAAACACTCTCTTCCCAAGAATCAAAGAGAAAAGGTGCAAAGTCGATATATATACATGTATGTCGATATAGTGAATTTCAATTTCCTCCAAAATAATTTTGAAAATTTTGACTCTCAAAATTTGAAATTCACTAGAAAATTCAATTCTAAGGTTGTAAGAAAATTTGAGTTATGACACTTTGACGCCAAATTTACTAAAAATTTGAATTTGGTTCCAACAATTTGAATTTTTGACCAAAATTTTCACGCTTAAACCAAAATTTGAATCTCGTAAAATTGAACGTTTAGTCTCCCTAAAAATTAAATTTTACTCAAATTTTCCCGCCAAAATTGATTTTTTTTGATAACTTGTGTTGATGGATCTTTGTAGTCGAATGAAACTTGTTGTTTGTTGAAGAAGTGCTTAGGCGAGAAAACCGCCTTATGCGTAGAGGAAACCTTACGCCAGAGAACCCGCTTATGCGTAGAAAGTGCCTTACGCCAGAAAGAAGCTTACGCTGTAAAACACCACCCACGCTGTAGCAATGAGAATTACGCTGTAAGAATAGCTTACGCAGAAGAAATGAGAAACACTAAGATTAGGCGTAAACTAAAAGTTAGGCGTGAAAACTTATGCGTAGGATTAGCTATGCGTAAGACAAGGCTTAGGCGTAAGAAAATCTTAGGCGTAAAGAGTTCTACGATAAGTTTTAGTTTATGCGTAAAATTAGGGTTTTGCCCAAAATCTTTACACTATCACAAAGGCAAAGGATATCGAAAGTCGAAGTGTTTTCAGCTTATCCAAGCAAGAAAACACCGAGTAAACCACGAAACTCAAGATCAAACCAAGGAAATCTTATGCGAAGTTTAGGGTTTCCTACGAGTAGAAAATGCCAAAACCGATTTTATGCCCAAAAGTGTTTAGAAACCCGATTTTTATGATGAAATAGCTTCAATATCACCAAAATAACACAAAATTATGAAACTTGATGATCCAAAACTCTTTTCACCTTACGAGTAGAAAGAGGTACACTAATAAAATCAAGCTCAAAACACTTCTACACACGAAAGTTTCAAACTTTTGCCAAAACATAAACTTTAACACCTAATAACCTTGAAAGGACAAGAATCTTGGATTTTAAAGTGAAAAAATTAAGTTTTATGCGATGAAAGGTTGAAAACGTGAGACTTACTAGTAGACAAAATAACTTTCAAAACAAAATCGTTTCACCCAACTTGATAGCTTAATGATACCACCGTTAGGTCACCATATATGTAACACAAGCATCAATACGAGAGATAAGAGAGAAGAGAAGGCGGATGAACAACCAACCAAACACACACACACCTAATATGAAAGAAAGGATACGTAGAGTATATGTGAAAGATAATTGAACAACCAACCTTCTAAGGAAGGTTTATGATAAGGTTTTAAAAGGTACCATTTTGAGGGTCGTTTAAGTCCTTATTTGATCACTTTTGTATCCGTTATTGCTTAATATCGTTCCTTTTCACTTTTAGGTCTCTTGAAGGCAAAATGCTGGAATGGCACTTATTTGGACGAAAAGGCGAATATATGAAGAAAATGGCCAAAGTCGAATCGAGACACTCAAAGTCTGAAAGGCAAGGCACGGCGTCAGTGTTAATTGCGACGCGGTCGAGGATTTTTGACGATACAAGAGCCAAATACCTATTTTCAAGTGACGGTGTCGGGCTTTAAAAGAGTAGCCGTTGCTACTCGAGACGGCCTAGATGCAACCCGCAGGCGTCGCCGAAAGTGAAGAGGACGGCGTCACGGACATAAGGTGACGCCGCAGTTAACGCGCCAAGACGAAACCCTAATGACGGCGACACGACGGCGTCAAGAAACATAAGGTGCGCGCGCGCATATGTAATCTTATATAGAATCGAATTTTTCGTTTTAGAGAGTCTTTTGGAGTGAAAACCTAAACCGAACCTAAGGTGTCTTGTACAAGATTTTAGGGTTTTAAACCCTATCTTACATCAAGATAAGTATTTACTTCATTAATTCAATTATGTCTTTGATTATTTATGTGTATGCTTGCATGTTCTCCATGTCCGCTAATTTATTTGTGTGTTTGCTTAGGAAGTATGAAACTTAATTATTGAATATTGATTGGTTGTTTCTTATCTTAGTTGATTAATGATCTAGTAATGCGATAGGTCATTCACGTGTACTTAATGCTTGATTCATCTTTGTGAACCTTAGAATATGATTACCGAGTAGTTGTAGGCTAAATTATCCAAAGAGTGCCTTAGAGTAAGAGTTTATCATCCCAAGTGGGTTTTGTAGACGAGACCCTTTGGTAAGTTCAAAGAGTTGGGAGAAACGACACCCTACAACTTTAGACACACAACGCAACTAAGAATAAGGACGTGACAACTCAACCATCAATAGGAGATAATTAAGGAGTAGTATAACCTAAGTAAACACATCTTTAAACTATCATACGAGCACACATTAATTAGACATAGACTCCCACAACCTTAGTTTAGATAATTAGATAATAGTAGAGTAATCGGTAGAAATACCAACCCCCAATGTTAATACAAATAAGCCGTAAAACGTTTATTTATATTTTACGATCTTCTAATGTTTTGTCGATAACAAACGTAAAATCATATTAACGAAACAAATAAAATACGTAAATGGTTTGAACTAATAGTTTCTAACATATTCACATTTTCACATAAAACACTAAAACAAGTATAAGTGATTTTATGATTTAGTATTACATATGTACAACAACTAGTGTTTACATATTTGGGTAAATATACACATAACTAGTATGTAGTATATTGGGTAATATAAATGGGTAGAAACTTAAGTATTTGACCCATTGACCAAATACATTGAATGTAGTTGGGTAAAACAAGTATATACTAAATGGGTAAAAACTAGCAAATGGTATTGACCCATAACCCATGGTTTTATATATACCACTTGACCAAGTTCATTGTATACTAGCAAATGGTATTGACCCATAACCCATGGTTTTATATATACCACTTGACCAAGTTCATTGTATCCTTAAGATACATTGTATCTAGAAAGAAAACCATGGATCAACCCATAACCCATGACCCATAACCAAAAATACCCATGGGCAAAGAGGAGCGTTCCACGGATCCCTAGCTTTGTGCTAGCCGGATCCCAAGTGGAAGGGATCCGTGGGATCCGGGGAACAGTAGAGAATTTTCTCTATAAATAGAGAGCCATTTCTTCCTTTCTATTCATCACTTTACACACATACTTCCCCAAGTATTCTAACCCTCTAACCTCGGATCCAAGAGATCTATGTAGTTTTGTCTTTTGTTTTGTGTGATCTTCTAGGTTCCTCTTAAAGGAAAGATCACCACTTCTTGAAGACGCAAGCTCAAGTCCATGAGTTGCCATGCGAAGGTTCGTCATCATCAAGACAACGAAGGTTCTCTTGTTGATAGATCTACCTTTCTCCATAGATGTTGGGTTGAAGGCATTAGTGAAGAATCTAATTGGATTAATCGAACAAAATTGCTTAAAAAGTCAACAAAACCAAAAAAAGTGTCAAGATGAAAGCATTAGTGAAAGGTGCTCATCATCCGTGTCAAAGCATTAGTGAAGAATGCTAAAGGTGTCAAGACGAAGGCATTAGTGAAGGGTGCCAAGCGTTGTGTCAAAGGCATTAGTGAAGGATGCCAAGAATCAAATCAAGTAGCATTTGGGAAGAATGCTTAGGTCGTATAATCGATGAGGTGCATCGTTATACATATAAGTATTTGTTTATTTACAAGGATGGTGATATCCTTGATGGTGTTGTAACAAGGAGTAGATCTCCTTGATATTAGGTGTTGTGTCGTGAAGGGTAGTAGTTCCTCCATAGTAATGGAACTAGGTGCTTAGCCTAGTACCTAATAAAGGGTAGGCGACGTTGTGATAGGATTAGTTCTCCTAAGGTGTGAAAGAACTCGGTGGTTAGCCTAGCACCGTATAAAGGGTAGGCGACGTTGTGTTAGGTGTGGTTCGCCTTGGTGTGAAAGAACTCGGTATTTAGCTTTGTACCGGAAAAAGGTTAAGCGACGTTGTGAAGGCTTCTCCGCCATAAGGAGTTGGTGTAGTGCTTACGAACTCTCGAGTAGGTGACTCGGGAGTGGAGTAGGGCAAGGAAGGTGTCCTTGTAGCCGAACCACTATAAATACTTGTGTCGTGGTGATGTGCTTCTTACTCTTTATCTTTCATTACACGTTTATATATCTATCTATCAACGTCCAACATAAACAACCAAATAGATTGACATAAGTCGATCTAAATATTTAAAAGGAAGTTTTAAATTGGTAAAACTATTCAACCCCCCCTTCTAGTTTTCCACAATTGGCATCAGAGCTTCGTTACCAAGTTTTTTTAGTATATTGTACTTTGAAAACTTGATACGATCCGTGTATGTTTGAAAACTACAAAGAAGGGAATTTCTTAAAACAAAAAGTCATGTTTTTAGAAATCATCATATGTTGGATAGTGATAGATCATTCTAACATTTTCCTTTGAGAAGTCTTCATACTAGGATTTGGGTATCTTAGAAGATCATGAAGTATTTCGCGTCTATGGTTTCTAAAACCATAAAAGGGAATATAGCAAAGGATTGGGGTATCTTAGAAGATCATGAAGTATTTCGCGTCTATGGTTTCTAAAACCATAAAAGGGGATATAGCAAAGGTATGTTTTCTTAGTTACAATTTTTGTCAAAACGTGCTAAATTGCTTGTGGACAAAATGGTGATATATGCTTCTATCTTATAATAAGCATAATATGAAAAGTGTTTTAGTGATTTTTTTCTTTGAAGTTTTGTTGTTAGATATCTTGTTAATCAAGCTTGAATAAAGGTAAAATGGGTAATATAACTTCACTAAAAGTCTACAAAGACTAAACCTTTTCGTCGGGTCAAAACGTACATTTTGTAATTTCGTGTCGATCCGCGGATCCCTCAGTTACATCGGACGGATCCTCAAGCAAGGGATCCGTGGGATCCGTAGGTATGTAAGACGCTTTTGTCTCAATTTCAAAATTCATAACTTTTAACCGTAAGTCGTTAGAAGTCGTGCCACCTATCGTTTTAAAGGTATTTGAGTCTACTTTCATTTAAAAATGATTTCATAAACTGATTCAAAACAATAATTTACAGAATCATTGATTTATAATAGAAAGTCATTTTTCGGTCATAACTTTTGCACAAACTTTTGATCTAATTGGAGACGGATGTTTTCGCTTTTGAATAACAATGTGTCCTCTATTGAAATTAAGGTTTTGATCATATTTATAAATATAAAATAAACTAATCAAGCTTGGTATACATGTTTATATTTAACACAAAGCGATGAAAAGAACTTTCGTATGCTATGCTAAATGATAAATTGTCTTCTTTGCATTACTTGATTATTTGCTTATCTCAAATAGCTTTTGTGCTTGTTTGATTGAATAGCATATGTGGTTTCCTTACCTTGCTATTCATTCTCTTGTTTGTCGATTTAGTAATATTCTACTAATCAATGTGCTATTTGAAGGAGTGTTTGGGATAACATCTAGTTGTGTCGAAAATGTTAGTTTAGATACTTAGATAAGTCATATAGGTTGAAAATGTTTAAAACATATAACACACTAAATGGATTTTTGATTGAGTTTGTCATGTGTGCAACATAAATGTTTTATGTGCTTATATGATTTCTTTTGTTCTTGTATCGTTTTCTAAAACAACAAGAATGTACATCGGATCATAACCTACACTTGTGTTGATGATGTACTCTCCCATTTTCCTTTTCATGATCGCTCTCCAAGCTTCATAGTAGGATTGACAACTTGATTATTTCATCCGATATACTCAAGTAAATTATTTTGCAACGCAAATATAATTGTTCATATCCGAAAGTCCAAACTCAAAGCTTTCCAACAACATATGTTGAACTAGCTCATCCAACCATTTTTGTTGTTTACCATATGGACAACTTTTAAACTTATTTTTAACATGACGCCTTCGTCACCTTAGTTGTCTCAAGTATAATATTAAACGAAGCAAAGTATCATCATTGTTACTCTTCGATAGGCCATTGTAGGAATATAAATTTTCCTAACTTGAGAATGAATCTTGGAGAACTTATTGCACTAGAAACTCAATTTGACCTAACGGTTGAATTGCTTCCTTGATAGAAGTTGGGTATGTGGAATCACCCGTAAAATGGTCGTGTTTAGCCGTAATTGAGCACCGCTAGTAATAGTCTCATATTCATTCTCTCACTTGGGAAATTTATACTCCTATGTTTTCCTAAAGTAAGTTTACAATGGAAATACTTTGCATTGTCTTAGGATTACTAATCAAACAAGTTGTAAAATTAATTTTCCTTTAGTTAATCACAACCACTTGCCTCATCAAGCGATTATCTTGCTTTGATCGAGAAGAGCTACATGACTTCATGGACGAAGTTCATTGTATGCTAATCACCATCCGTAATGACTATACATAGTTCATTGCTTCCGTTGGCCAAAACAACCCTATTGTCTTGAACACCATCATCTACTCTGCACGCCATTGTTAATACAAACGATTTACTAATCTAGATCGTAAATCTATTTTGAGCTTCTTGAATAGCGGTTGTTAAGTTTGATAAACCTATGTGTTACTTGTGAGCTAGATCTCATTTAATTGCTTATGTGCTATTTCTACATGCTACTTAGTATGTTTTACTTGTATACATGTATGCTTACTGTAGAGATCATTAGCTTCTAAGTTCGATACTTAGAACAAACGCTCACTGTTAAGTAAAACTGTCCCAGATGCCGGATCCCTAGTTTGTAACTAGCCGGATCCCTCAAGTGAAGGATCCGTGGGATCCGGGCAAATAGAAGTGGAGTTTCAATCCTTTACACCTCAAACCATGTTCCTAGACTACTTCACACTAGCTGAACTTAATACCTTAGGATCTCTTAAGTCCTTCTCAAGCTTAGTAAGCTTCACACTCACTCATAGCTCATTAAGGATCACACTCAAAGTGCTTTTCGATCTATCGTTTCACATAAACTCATTACTCTTCCGCCTCTAGATCACTCATTATTTCTCACATGATCCTCACATCTAGACTTAGAAATCTTTCGATTATGGCAAAATTGATCATAATCATCCTTACCTCAAAATTGGTCGAAATGGATCAAATTCTAGTTCTTCCACCTTAAAACCTTTAGGATCTTCTCCAAGACATTATCCTAAGTCACTATCTCGATCACTAGGATCATTTAGCTCCATTTGACACTCTCAAGATTTTAGTGTCATCTTTGTTCATTCATTGGTACTCACGAAAGTTCCAATTTCTTCCATATAAGGCAATCATTAGCTACATCACTCATTGCCCTTGAACATTTAAGTACCCTTCCATTTAAAGACACTTAGGAGAACTGAAACACTCAAAAGGTATAGGCTTTAGACCTTTCAAACATCACTTCTATCCTTTCCTAGTCACGAGAGCCGGATCCCTAGGATTAGCCTAGACGGATCCCCATTGGTGGGAACCGAGGATCCGGTGATGATTTATGTCAACTCTTGCTCGAACAATCATTTCAAGCTCATCTTGCTAACTTGAACACTCCACCTCATCCTAATTAAATCCCTAGATCAAGTAAAACTCAAGTTGACTCTTGTGCATGCTAATCATCACATTCCAAAGGATATTAGAGACTTAAGTCTTGAATGCACTTGCCAAATCCTTCCCTTTATAAGTCATCTTGCTAGAATCCCTTAGTCATCAAACACAACATAATTCTTAGCATTTAGAAACCTTTTCCTTAGTCATTTCATCATGAGGAAAGCTCCTAGTGCTAACTCATCCAACCAAGAACCACCCAAGAAACTTGCTCGTGTTGTACACGAAATTTCCTCAACCGAATCATCTCCGGTTAAACCCACAAATGGTAGGATTTCCCATCCACCGAATCATCATCCGTAAGAGATAATAGTGCTAGAATCTCACCTCAACAAACCCAATCAACAATTGCCAAGAGAACCGCAATAATTAGCATTAAACCTCTTAGGTTAGAAAAGGGATCATCGAGCTCTAAACCAAACGTACCTAGTTCTAGCAAAACGTCTAAACCTTCATTCCTAGAGCATGGACTACACTCCTTCACCGAGCCTCTCTCTATTCATTAGAGCATTCACCACTGAGAACTTCCCATTCATCAACCTTCTCGTTAAAATAGGAACCACCTACATCACCAACTAGTCCATCGTTGGAAACAAGGAACCACCAAGGACTTGATCATATGGAGGAATTTCCATTACCACCACTCTCATTCCTAGTAGAACCTCATCCTAAATTACTCAATGTACCTCCACCATCATTTGTAGAACCTCCTCAAAACATCCTGTTCCTAATCAAGACAATAATTGCTCTAATTGTCTAATCACCCAAGGACTTGTTCAAGAAGTACGAAATGAGTTGCATTTCATGTTTAATCATCTTCTTGAAAGATTGGACCAAATCAACAAGTCTACTCATCCCTAGACTCAAGCACATTGTTGCTTCTTAAGCTTTGGTCACTTATTAGTATTAGTAGAATATGGCTAAATCATTCTCTTAGTTTTTAGAGATTTGTTGATCATCTCTTATGTTTTATTGAATGATAGTTTACTTGCCATATTGCATTGAGTATATGTTTGTTGGTTGAATACATATCTCATTTTGATGTTAACATTACTTGTTACATCACCATTCTTGAATTTAATCATCACTATACGGATCCTCAAAATTGCCTAGACGGATCCCTACTAGGAGGGAACCGTGGGATCCGTGAGACGTAAAACTATTTTTCTACTAACTTGGATCACATATGCGGAAATTGTGCATTATACTTGTTTTCTAACCTTTGTTTTGTAGTTATTCAATCTACACTTGAAGCCTTTGACACCCTAAAGCTAGGGGAGCTTTGTGTCAAAACAATACATTGCAAATTACTTGCAATATTAGGATTACATTTCTCGACATCCCTTTGCAAAATTGCAATCATCAAGGGGAGCACACTCGTCACTTAGACGAAATATTTTGCAAACTTAGTTGCAAACAAACTAGCTTAGTATTACTTTCTTGACGCCTTACATAGGGATGGACTCGTCAAGGGGAGTAAAGACGAGATCCGTTCCGTTACTTGCTCTATATTTTTTTTTTTTTCTTTCACATGTTTTTCCTAAAACAATGTGTTAGTTTTTCAAGCTCTTTTGTTTCGACAAAAGGGGAGAAGAAAGTAAAACTACAAATTCAAACTTTTACAATTTTAGCTTTTCCTTAAAATAATTTTATGTTTTGTCATCAACAAAAGGGAGATTGTTAATACAAATAAGCCGTAAAAACGTTTATTTATATTTTACGATCTTCTAATGTTTTGTCGATAACAAACGTAAAATCATATTAACGAAACAAATAAAATACGTAAATGGTTTGAACTAATAGTTTCTAACATATTCACATTTTCACATAAAACACTAAAACAAGTATAAGTGATTTTATGATTTAGTATTACATATGTACAACAACTAGTGTTTACATATTTGGGTAAATATACACATAACTAGTATGTAGTATATTGGGTAATATAAATGGGTAGAAACTTAAGTATTTGACCCATTGACCAAATACATTGAATGTAGTTGGGTAAAACAAGTATATACTAAATGGGTAAAACTAGCAAATGGTATTGACCCATAACCCATGGTTTTATATATACCACTTGACCAAGTTCATTGTATACTAGCAAATGGTATTGACCCATAACCCATGGTTTTATATATACCACTTGACCAAGTTCATTGTATCCTTAAGATACATTGTATCTAGAAAGAAAACCATGGATCAACCCATAACCCATGACCCATAACCAAAAATACCCATGGGCAAAGAGGGCGTTCCACGGATCCCTAGCTTTGTGCTAGCCGGATCCCAGTGGAAGGGATCCGTGGGATCCGGGAAACAGAGAGAATTTTCTCTATAAATAGAGAGCCATTTCTTCCTTTCTATTCATCACTTTACACACATACTTCCCCAAGTATTCTAACCTCTAACCTCGGATCCAAGAGATCTATGTAGTTTTGTCTTTTGTTTTGTGTGATCTTCTAGGTTCCTCTTAAAGGAAAGATCACCACTTCTTGAAGACGCAAGCTCAAGTCCATGAGTTGCCATGCTTCGTCATCATCAAGACAACGAAGGTTCTCTTGTTGATAGATCTACCTTTCTCCATAGATGTTGGGTTGAAGGCATTAGTGAAGAATGCCGAAAGTGTCAAGATGAAAGCATTAGTGAAAGGTGCTCATCATCCGTGTCAAAGCATTAGTGAAGAATGCTAAAGGTGTCAAGACGAAGGCATTAGTGAAGGGTGCCAAGCGTTGTGTCAAAGGCATTAGTGAAGGATGCCAAGAATCAAATCAAGTAGCATTTGGGAAGAATGCTTAGGTCGTATAATCGATGAGGTGCATCGTTATACATATAAGTATTTGTTTATTTACAAGGATGGTGATATCCTTGATGGTGTTGTAACAAGGAGTAGATCTCCTTGATATTAGGTGTTGTGTCGTGAAGGGTAGTAGTTCCTCCATAGTAATGGAACTAGGTGCTTAGCCTAGTACCTAATAAAGGGTAGGCGACGTTGTGATAGGATTAGTTCTCCTAAGGTGTGAAAGAACTCGGTGGTTAGCCTAGCACCGTATAAAGGGTAGGCGACGTTGTGTTAGGTGTGGTTCGCCTTGGTGTGAAAGAACTCGGTATTTAGCTTTGTACCGAAAAAGGTTAAGCGACGTTGTGAAGGCTTCTCCGCCATAAGGAGTTGGTGTAGTGCTTACGAACTCTCGAGTAGGTGACTCGGGAGTGGAGTAGGGCAAGGAAGGTGTCCTTGTAGCCGAACCACTATAAATAACTTGTGTCGTGGTGATGTGCTTCTTACTCTTTATCTTTCATTACACGTTTATATATCTATCTATCAACGTCCAACATAAACAACCAAATAGATTGACATAAGTCGATCTAAATATTTAAAAGGAAGTTTTAAATTGGTAAAACTATTCAACCCCCTTCTAGTTTTCCACATATTAATTAATCAAACCAATAGCAATTAAATAATGAAACAAGCAAGATCCCCAAATATTAAAATATAAACCCTAATTGAATAATCGAATTGAACGAATAAAAAAGTGTAGTAATAGATCTTACCAGCCATGGTTCGAGTGATGGAATGAAGAAATCTTGAGGGAAAATTTTTGAGAGAAAATTTTACTATTGTGGTAGGCGGTGAAAAGTGTTTATGTAAAAACCTAGTTTTTCATGCGTATAAGGTTTTATACCGCCAGGATGTTACGGCATAATTAGAGTAAGAGTTACGCCGTAACTAAATTTTCAGATTTATAATTTTTATTATTGCTAAATGGTTACGTCGTAACTCTTAATAGAGATTACGCCGTAACTATCTTTTAATTTAAAATTTTAATTTTTTGAATTCTTAAAATTATTTAATGGTTACGTCGTAACTCTTAACATAAGTTACGCCGTAACTAATAGCTTCGGGAAATAAATGTGTAATATTGCAATCTGAGAGATTGAGACACGTATCTTGGTTTTGGAAGTGCTCAAATCTTTTAGTTAGGTAAATATGATATACCTTAGATCTTCCATTAACTACTCCCCAACAATGCGCCAAAAAGGCGATGTGCAATTTCATCCGCTTTTAATATTTATAAAACTTAGATAACTTAGGATTAACACATGCTAACAGGCGAGAGAACCCGATCGATGTAGTAAAGCCTTAGGTAAATCCGAGTATCGCCCCAAGAGAACTGTGACCTTGAAAGAACTAAGATGATTAGAAATGATATTGATAATATATAGGTATAATTCATCGATATGCTATTATTCCATACACACAGACACCATAAATTTAGGGTAAAGAGATAGATAAACGAAGCTTAATGAAGAATACAAATGTGCACCGACTCTTGATATAAAGGTTCAAGATAGTGGTTAATTGTCACCAGACTCCTTTGGTCAATTCGTCATGGCCTATGGTTCTTAGATTCCTCACCAAGATGAACGGGTCACCCGGGATCATTCGGCAACCTAATAGCAGTCATTAAGGGCCAAATCTACTAGATCTAGTATGTGGAAACCCGGCCGCTAGGAATTTAGATTTCCCTTAACCTCTTAAATACCTCCACTTGATAGGTGATCATTTGGTCAATTCGCACACGAAGAGTGGTTGTACTATGACTAATTCCTCCCATACTTCGAAATCTATTAGACTAGGGTCAGTTGGTCATATCTCCCAGCTCTTTAGATACTAACAAGCTTATAATATTACCAAGACTAGCAATCTAGGATAAGACTAGTAAATGTCTATAAAGAATTAAAGAGAAGATCAATAAGACAAATGAAAACTTCAATTAATAACATGAATTCATAGTATAAGTCCTAGAAAAATATAAAAGGAATTCAAACTCGAATACAATAGGCGGTAACTTCGTTATTCAATGCTCCTAAGCCATGCTTCTTCTTCTGTGTTTGATCTCCTCAAACCCTAGAAGGTTTGGGAAAGGAGAGATGATTAAAACTGATAAAATCTTCGACTATTTATAGGCTCGGATACTAGTTACGGCGTAACATTTATTAAGTAGTTACGTCGTAACTCTTCAGATCTGTGCTTATCCATGGTTACGGCGTAACCTGGGCCGGGGTTACGCCGTAGCCTTTGTAAATCATATGCATTTCTTTATTACGGCGTAACCTGAGCTGATGGTTACGCCGTAGTCTTCGTAATTTTGATGTTTATCAGTTGTTACGGCGTAACCTGAGCTGAGGGTTACACTATATCTCTTGTCAAGTAAGCTGCATAATGTTCAGTAGCATGTTACGGCGTAATTATATTCCATGGTTACGCCATAATCTTCCTAATCATTGTTACGCTGTAACTTCATCACTTGGTTACGTCGTAATTGAGTGAAAACTCATCCTTTGGGCTTGAACATGTCCAATTACTGCTTCCTTGCATAAAATAGGTCCTGAAATGAAATAATAAGGAATAAGGATGTTTTCACAAGAATTTTACTCGAAATGTGATGATAAAGAAGGAAATTAACGCTTAGAATATCAGGACTATTTGATGTTATCAATCATGCCCAAAAACATTACACATATCACAATAAGGAGGCGTCCATTCATATTCAACTTTAATGATCTCCATTGTATAGCCACTATCATCCTCATTAGGAATACCCATACTAACTTAGTTTTTCAAAACAGAATCCGCATTTAGTTCAACTAGAGCACGGGAAAAACTAATACGTCCGCATGAATCGACATACATGGAACTTGTAAAAGCATCCAACATAATAGGTTTCCCTACTTGCGTAGCGATCAAGCTTAAACCATCCTCTGAATAAGCAAGCAACGTAACATTATGCATTTTGTTCCAAACCGGTACCTTATTTACCTCGTTCCTATTAAGGGATAAAGTGGGAGTCCATTTTTTATGGATAGTAGGCGAGTTACATATAATCTACGGACCTCGTTCCAGAACACGATCCACATCCTCCTTGGTAGCAAACTTAAAAAGATACACACCATCACCATTCTTTATTAGCTTTTGCAAACCAAACTTTCCCCATGTATTAGTAACATAATTCTGAACTAAAGGAAAAGAAATGGTCTTATCAAGAAAGTAACTAACAAGTGTGTTATCATACCTACTTAAAACTATCACCAATTTACTTTTATGCATAATAGTTAGTTTAAGTTAGTTCTATTATTAGTTTTAAAAACCAAAATCCTTCAAACCCGAGACTTTACTTGCTTTCAATAAAATATGAAAATACAAAAAATAATCATCCCTTAGACTTAATTTGTTATACACTTCGAGCCTACCTCACTATTCCCTTAGAGAATGATCAATCCCCTGTGTTTTACCTATGCTACACTATAATGGTTATGATGACATCAAATAAGGTCATATTTATAGCATCATTTATCCAATGTATATTGCTCGTTTATAATCATTTTATATGAAAATTGATACTTAATCGCTTACTTTTGTAAATCTTAGTTATTATTGAGCTATTGGTTAAAGTTAGCAATAATAGACGTGTTTTGGAGCAAAATGGATCAAGTTCGAGAAAGTCTACTAAACTGACAAGAATACGCCGTATCATTCTAGACAGATACGCCATATATCAAGACTTGGGCGATTATCAAGACCATTTTCCGCTACGTCGTATCTAAATATCGGATCGTCATATATGAAACTTAGGTCAATGAGAAAACCGACTTGTTATAGTCCGGATACTACGTATCCACTTCGTAAGATACGTCATATCCAAGACGATGACTTCACGGATATCCAAGAAAAGAAAACCTAATACGACGTATTTATCAACCATATACGCTATATTAGGAAGGTGGTGTGATTCTGGAATATATTAATCTTGGACCCCACGTGAAGTTACCTGGATACACCGTATTGGTAAACCCAATATGTCGTATCGACCATATTCAAAAAACCCTATAAATAGAAAATCTAAAGTCCAGTTTTCCAAAATAACCACTAAGTAAGAAACCAGAAGACTAAAGAAGACCAAGAAGGTCCTCCTAGTGCTATCATTCCATAGGAGAACTCTTGTAAGTGTTATACTACGCTATAATCATTCGGTTAGCGAAATTTTCCTTTATGATTTATACATTAATCCTTGGCAAGGTGTCACGGGTTTTGACAATTGTGGCACTTAGTGTGGCAAGGAACCGAGTGATGATATTTGCACCGATTACATAGTGGGCGGTCCTCAGATATCCCTTGTCTTTACGGTGTAGAAACAAAGCCCTGCATGACTTCTTGTCTACTATTCGTTATTGATGGTGATTATTATTTTGACCTTGATTTTTGTTATTATAACCTCCATGGTTATCTTCCCATCTCCTCTTATTGTTGTTGTTTTGGTTATTGTTGTTGTTACGGGTGTTGTTGTTGTTATTGTTGGTGGTGGTATTGTTGTTGTTGTGGTTTTAAACAGCCTCGGATTTCACTACTTGATCCATCAATCTCCGAGAGATCCTGATGGCTTCATCGAGAGTTTGTGGATCGAAGGATGTTACATTCCCCTCGATACTTCATGGTAGTTCTCCGATGAAACACTCAAGTAGCTTTTCATTGTTCGAAACCATGGCTGGGAATAGCACCGTCAACTCTTGAAACCTACGAACATAGGTGTTAAGATCACACCCTTAACAACCATATCATAGAATTCCTTCTCCAATTTCCTGATTAACAGTTTCTTGAATTCAACCTAAGTGGTATTGTAAAAGAATTCCACCATGACAGAGCATCGTCCATAAGTGTGCATGTTGCATACTTGACTTTGAAGTCATCCGAACAGTTACTGAGAAGAAATACATACTCCATCTTCTCAAACCAATGTGTTTCCCAAGTAAATTGGTTTATTCCTCTAGTGGTCAGGAATCTAAATATGTCTAAACATCACTACAACTAAAGGATCTTATAATCAACACATAGATACCCAATAGATAAGATAAATAAATGAAGGAACATGAAACATAACACTTATTAATTCATAACTAGGCTAACACCAAAGGTGTTTAGCCGGACATGTTGTAAAGTACAACAATACTAATGATTAAAACTGAAATAGTATTAAACATAGTATTCGATACAATTACTCTATTTTGACCAATCGTTAAGGATGTTTCGTTATGAATTATCCCTTGAAATGTCCTTCAATATTACTGGAAAATGGCCTTGAATGAAACCCTAGATGTTTATCCAACTGAGATGTGGAATAGATGTGTGTCTTTTGAATGAACTAAGGTTGGTATTTATAGTTTTTCTGGCCTCGACATAAATACGGCGTAACCCTAAGTTAGGTGATACGCTGTATGTGCTCTCGGTAAATATTTCTTCGTAGCTTTAGACTTGATTACGGCGCAGCTGAATCGATCCCATTACGCCAGATACTCCAAAATGATTGAATCCTTTTAGATTTTGTTGTCATTATGGCGCTGAAGTTAAGTGACCATTACAAAGCATCACCTCTCGTTAACTTTTGTGTCTTTAGTTGCAGCATATCTTATGTGCATAAGTTATGCCTTATGGATCTTGTCACACTGATAACCATTGAGTCTTTACTAGTGATGAGTGTCTAAATACCCATCATTTTTGTACAATCTAAACTGCAAAATCATCTGAAAACACTCAAAAATGCATCAAAATGATGAAAATATCACAAATCAGTGTTTTATGTGTTTTAAATGCAAAAATATCAAAATCAGAGGAAAAATGATTCAAGTTTGCAAAAATTGGCAGTTTTAGTCCCCCAAGTTTCAAAAATTGTCAAATCTAGTCCCTGGAATTCAAAAATGTGGAGTTTTATCATTCAAGGTCCCTGAAGTATTCTAAGTTGTTAAAAATGGTCCTTGAATGATTCTTTGGTCAAATGGCAGAAAAGGTCCCTAAAGTTTGAAAAATTGCAAAATTGGTCCTTGGATATTTTAAAATGGAATTTTATGCAAAAAGGGTCCTTGTTCTATCAAAGTTTGTCAAGTTTGGTCCTTTTGATATCTTTGGAAAAGTGTCAAGTTCAGTCCTCAAAGTTTGGTGGAATTACAATTTTAGTCCTTGTGTTGTTAAGCTTAACCAAACGGACACCTTTTAATATCAAACCCAAAACACAAACCCAATCCAAGTCCAATACCTGCTGGCCCAAACCATTAGCCCATTGCCTTGACCCTTGAACCATGACCTCCACCTTGATCCTTGACCCCGTTAGTATTAATACCGGTCAAACAAGTCAAACGCGCCAAAACCACCCTTACTATTCATCTCCTTCACCCACCTGAATTCCAAAACCGAGTGGTTTCCATCTTTTCAAACTCACCACTTGTTTCACCTCACCTCACCTTACCTTGTCCCCTCCACCTCCACATCTTCCAAAACCCATTAATAACTCAAACCTGCTAGAGACTTTTTGGCGCCAAAATCTCCACTTGGACGAATGTGATGATATTTGAAGATTCAATGGCTCAGATTAAGTGGGAATGAATCAGAGGTCAATAAGAGGTCCAAAAAGTCTATAAAGAGGAGAAGAGAAGCAATGTATCAAATCATCTAGTGTAATTTTAGTTTTTAATTGTCGTTTTTATTATTCTCAAATTTTCGGTGTAATTTAAGCTTTCTTAGCACTTTGTTTAAGTTATTTCAAGTATTTGCGAACCTTTTCGGTTTCAATTTCGGTGTTAAGCTTCTTTTAAAGTTTATGCATTTTCAAAATTCAAAATCTCATGTAATTAAATGTTGTTGTTAGTTGTTATTTTGAATGAAATAGATCACATGTAAGCTCTAGATAGCTTCTAAAAGCTATTAGAGACCTTAAAATTCAGTTTAGAAGTTAAACTCAAAATCACCAAAAATACTAATAAATAGTTGAAAATTCAAAATCCCATGGAAATGGTGTTCACAATTGGAGCGGGGTAGATTGTGGATGGCCTTGGGTTAGAAGCTTAGTGGTAAGCTAATAGGGTGATATTTGGTCCTTGTTCTCGGTTTGAGCTTGGAAGTCATTGTAAGCCATTTGCTCATTTTGGCATTTCTCTGTTTTAGTTATTTCATAGTTTAAATCTTTGTGTTTTATTGTTAATTAGTTATAGTTAAGGATATTTAAGCATTAAAATCAGTTGTTTGTTCATTTAAATTTGTAGTTGTTAAAATCTTATTTTAATAGTTTTAAGTGCATAATGGTCATTTCTTAGTTTCTTATTGTTAGTGTTGTTGTTTTATGCTTCATTAGTCCCATTAAGTGATATTATAAGGTGCGTAATAAGTTTCATGGTTTTAATTTGAGTTTTGTTTTGATAATCACCAAAATTGTCTAAGTAAGTGGTGTTTGGATTTGCTTGTTTTAAGCGTGTTCTAGGTTTCTTGTGTTGTTGCTTGTACTTGCTTTGTGTCTCATTAGTCCCTAATAACTCAAACAAACCATAAAAATCAGTACTTATTTAAGCAAAAGTCAAAATTGCATTTGATCTCATCTCTGTCATTAACTGTTGGATTTTCATGATCATTGATCTTGTTTTCATGTTTACAAGTTGTTATCATTGATCAAATCAGTCTTATTTCACCTTAAAACAACATATTCAGTGAGTAGAATCAGTTCAAAGTTCATATTAGTCAACTCTTTTGGTTTTTATAAAAAGTCAAAATTTTCAATTTGGTCGTTTTTGAATTAAATAGATAATTTTAGTGTGAGTTTAATATTGAGATTTAGCCTAAACTCTTTTGGGATATTAAAGTTTAGTTGCTAAAGTTAATTAGAAAAATACTAGTTCATTGTTAATCAGCTTGTTAAGTGCTTTTTGTCCAACTTCTTTTGAGTACATTGCGAAAAAGTGCCTGTGCACCGTTTACAAGCTCAATCAAAAGCTCACACTGAGCTTAATTGTTGGTCAAATCTGTATAACTTGGTTCTTTGGATAGTGACAAGCCATCTAGAAGTTCGAGCTTAAGTTTCTATTTTGTAGCTTGTTTGGTAGGCTGCAATAAGCCTCAACCTTGTCCCATTTCATCCATTTCTCGGTTTAAGCTAAGTGCTTATTGTCTTTTTAGTAGCTTATCGGTATGTGTTTTGTGTCTTTAGCTTCATTTGAGTAGTACTAGCTTATTTACATCTTATTTGACTTTTGTTTGGTTTGTGAGCTTGTTTAAGCTTAATTCTTCAAAATAAGCTCATAAGCAAATCTGTTAAGCTCATAAGCTTATCAAATAGCTTATTTTTAGTTTGTAAAATTTTTGTGTTTATTAAAGTTTCTTATTTTAAGTAGTTAAGTAGTTTTCAAAAAGAAAATCCACAAAAACATCATTTTAAATATAGTGATAGCATTTATTTAATAGAATTAAGCTTTTTGATTTTTCTTTTTAGCTTATTATTAAGCAAATCTAGTTTTTATATTTTTCTGTCATCTTAAGTTATTTTTAGAAAAAGTTTCATAATTTTCATAATCTGTTTAGTATTTATTAGAATTTTAAATAGTTAAAAGTATTAAATAATTAGTAATAAATAATTAAAAAGCATAAAAAATATCTTTTCAGTTTTAAAATTAGTTTTATCATATTTTAGATTTTTCCAAGTTGAAATTTCATTTTTCCAGGTTTATTTTATATTTTCTAGTATTTAAGTGTATTTTAAATAGTAATTAATTAGTAATAAATATATAAAAGTGTAAAAATATATTTTTAGTTTTGAAATTAGTTTTATAATATTTTAGATTTTTCTCAATCATAATTTTATTTTTCTAGCCTTAATTTGTATTTTCTTCTATTTTAGGTTATTTTAAATAGTTAAAATAGTTTTTAATTAATAATAATTAAATAAATAGTTATAAAATAATTTTCTTTTTCTAATAATTTTCTTTTATTTTTAGGATTTCAAAATGTCATTTCATATTTTTAGGTCTTTTATTTCTTAGATTTCACTTTTTATTTTGTGCGTTTACGTAGTTTTTAAACGTCACGTATTTACGTTTGTTTTATCGATTGTTGTGCTTTCCAATTACGTTTCCAAAACATTCCAATCAATCATGAGTGTAATTTCCAATCAAAATCTTTACTATCATCTGAATTAGTGTTTACACACCATTGAGTCTCAGTGGGACTTAACGACCGGAATTCATTATATTCTCCGATCTTCATTGTATTGGTTTACGGCGGTTTAAGTTTATTACGGTTAGCCATTCACAAGTGGCTAGCTTGTGTGATATAGCTTGACTGTTTTCGGCACCAATCAAATTTTAGCGCCATTGCCGGGAGGCTTTAGCGTGTGTTAAACCTTTTCGAGACCCATTCTTGCACATATACCACCGTTTGTAAAAGTTTTTGTAAAGATATAAAATCTCAAAAAGTTCATTAGCACTTTTCCTAAAGTGTTAACAAACCCAAAAATATAAAACAACAAAACAATCGAACGTTTTCTATCTTGTATTTTCTTTGAGGTGATTCTTAAAGAGATACGATTTGGTTAAGCGAGGCGATCCAAAATATTGTCCAAAATTTTTAAACCCATCAAGACAAATCTATACCTACGTCTTTTCGGTGGTACTTAATTAATACATAAAAATCAACCACCGCAAATCAAGGCAATACACCTACTAACTGGGGTGTGACCATAATAAGTTCCGAACATCGATTTAAAACTTGCCTTTGTGTCCTTGTGATTTGGTGTACCTTTTTCAAAAAGCCATTTCATTTGTGATTATTGGTTAAGTTCACTTGTCGTTTTGCCTCGCTTTTGTTTTGGCGATATTTATACTTAGTGCATGCGCACTCGTTCTTCCAGTTCTACAAGTCCACTTTTCGAGCTTGCAAATATTCCTCGTGAGCGTGAGGACGTTCGCTCCTTCACCGTTCTTGAGGCGTCTACCACCACCACCACCGTCGTAATGGCGGAAGATAAGCCCATGAATGAGCTTCTCCAAGCACCCATCGAGGGTTCTGAGATGCTATTGTTGTCCGACCATCGTGGGCGACACCTTGAGCTCAAAACCGGGTTGCTTAATCTCGTAACCCAAAGCCAATTCTATGGTTTTGAGCGGGATGATCCTCATGCACATATTCGATGGTTTAACAAGATTGCATCTACAATCAAGTACAAGAATGTCCCACATGAAGCTATCAAGCTTCTTACATTCCCATTTTCTAGAGGACAAGCCCGAATTGGCTTGAGAAACAACCCCTCGTTCCATTGAGACATGGGAAGATCTAGTCACCAAGTTCGTTAACGAATTCTATCCTCCATCCCGAACCACAAGTCTTAAGAATGAGATAATGAAATTTTCTCGAGATTTGATGAATCATTCGGGAGGCATGGGATCGTTACAAAGAATTGCTTCATGAGTGTCCGCATCATGGTTTTACCGAGTTAATGCAAATGGATACTTTCTACAATGGTGCGAACCGGACCAATCAAGATTCTTTGAATGCCTCGCGGAGGTAATTTCTGAGCAAGACCACCAAAGAAGCCTTGCAAATCATTGAGAACAAGTCTCGGGTCCGCCTTTCCGAGCAAAGACATATCAATCTCGATCTAATCTTGGACCTTCTACTTCATCTTCCGTGAGTACATCTAGCACCGATGCTAAGATTGACAAACTCACGAGATATTGTCCGAGCTTTGGTTCTTGCAAACCAAAGAAAGTAACTTTCACGAGACACCATCACATGGTGAAGTGAAGAAAGTTGAAGTTTGTGTTACTGTGGTGGTCCTCATGCATACTACAATTGTCACGCCACCGATGGTAGTCCGTTTGAAGCCAATGCTCTAGCGGTACTTCACATCGGGAGGTAATCAATACCGTCCTCAAAATGAACCACACTACCGTGCTAACACTAATCGGGCACCACCGGTTTTAAACGAATCATAACATGCAAAACCGAATCGAACCAACCTAGAATGAACCAAGGTTATCAAAACCAAGGTAATTTCTATCCGCACCAAATCAAGGTTTCCAACATCAAGGAACCTTAATCAAAACAATTTCAATCGGGGAATCAATTTCATGGGAATATGAATCCTAATCAAGGAAATTTTCAAAATCAAGGCCCTAATCCTAACATTAGAGGCGAATTTTCTAATCCACCTCCGCCATTGTTCCAATTGGACCATCATCGATGAGTTGTTGAAGCAATTCATGAAATCCCAAGATGAAATGAGCAGGTTGTTGGTCGGTCAGTTGTCGATCTTAAGAAGTCTTTAAATGATCAACCCTCGGGCTCGGAAAACTTCCGAGCAACACGATCGCTAACCCGAGGCGTCTGGCGATCACGACCAAGTGGTGTTTCATATGATGGACTGCTATTCCTACTACTCTCTTCTTCTCTCCCTAAGGTAGTAGAAAGTGAACCTAAGACACACAATGGACCTCGACTCCAATGCCTCCTCCACTAGGAGAAATGAGTCAAGTTACCAAGGATACAACGGACAAGGTGCATTATTCAAGCCCACAGTACCCAGACACGTCCTACCTTGGTAGTCCAACCTCAAGTTGTCCGAAACCCAAATCTAATCCAGAGTTGTTTTTGAACCTCCGTAGCTCCGTTGAAAACCAATCCAAATCTTCTATTCCTTACCCATCACGTTTGAATGAGCAAAAGCTCATGAAAAGCCGGTCATCAAATGGACAAATTTTACAAACTTTCCAAGAGTTACATTTTGACATAAGCTTTGCGGATGCTATCATCTTGATGCCCAAGTTTGCATCAACTCTCAAACACATGTTAAGCAACAAGGAAAAGCTGTTTGAAATGGCAAAAACTCCGAACGAAAGCGCTCATGATTATCTTGAAGAAGCTTCTGAAAAGCTTGGAGATCCCGGAAATTTCTCTTACCTTGTGTATTTCTAGGAATGGTTGATTGCTTTGCCTAGCAGATCTTGGTGCAAGCATCAATCGATGCCTTATTCAATATGGAAGAAACTTTCTCTTCGGAACTCACTCCTACATGCATGACTCTCGAGCTTGCGAGATCGTTCCATATCCCGTCCTCTTGGCATTGCCGAGGACGTATTTATAGTAGGGAAGTTCCATTTTCCGGTGACTTTGTGGTTGTTGATTTCGATGCCGATCATCGGGTTCCTCTCATTGTTGGTCGAGGATTCACGAGCGGGCCGTGCTCTCATTGATGTATTTGAGCAAGAAATCACATTACGTGTTGGTAATGAAAGTCACATTTAACCTTGATCAAACTTCGAGGTACTCCGCAAACTATGATTACGAGATGGTTAACCGAATAGATATCATTAATGTTGCTTCGAAGAGTACTCTCAAGAAGTTCTTGGTTATTCTCATAATTTTGTGAGTGGGGATCCCACCACATCTTCTCAACCTATCATAGCCAATTTACTCCTTCTCTCACTCCGTTTGAGGCGACTTCATCTTGGAAGAGATTGAAGCATACTTGGCTAGTGATCTTGTTCCATGGGAAATTGATCACGCCCAATTGATATTGAGGGGACATACTTCTCATTGAGAAGTTGTAATGATGATCCATCATCAACCCTCACACTAGTGATTCAATTCTGATGAGATTAATCTGGAGGAGATTTTCTTGAGAAATTGTTAAATCATGACACTTCTCCTCCTCTCCCTCCCGTCGAGCTTCATAACAAGGAAGTCAAGTCGGTTGAGAAAAGCGAAGAATTTCTGAGGTTGAGCTTAAGGACTTACCGCCTCATCTCGAGTATGCATTTCTTGAGGGTGATGATAAATTACCGTCATTATTGCTCGAGATTTGAGTAAAGATGAAAAAGTTGCTCATAAAGGTCTTGAAGTCACACAAGCAAGCAATTGCTTGGAAACTCTCCGACATTAAAGGTATCAACCACGAGTTTTGTACTCACAAAATCTTGATGGAGGATGACTTCAAACCAGCAGTTCAACATCGAGAAGAGTAAATCCAAAATCCATGATGTTATCAAGCAGGAGGTTATCAAACTTCTTGATGCGAGGATTGATTTACCCGATCTCGAGATAGTCCTTGGGTTAGCCCAATTCATCGTGTTCCTAAAAGGGTGGCATTCTTGTTGTCACAAATGAAGAAAGCGAGTTAATTCCAACTCGATTGGTAACAGGATGGCGTGTTTGCATTGACTATCGTAAGTTGAATGACGCCACCGAAAAGACCATTTTCCTCTACCCTTCATGGACCAAATGCTTGAGAGATTAGCGAGGAAGCAGTACTATTGTTTCCTTGATGGTTTCTCGGGATATTTTCAGATCCCATTGATCCACGGGATCAAGAGAAGACCACATTCACCGCCCATACGGAACTTTTGCCTACAAACGTATGCCTTTTGGCTTATGTAATGCTCACAGCACGTTCCAACGATGTATGATGGCCATTTTCCACGACATGATCGGGAAACAATGGAGGTGTTTATGGATGACTTCTCGGTCATTGGGGACTCGTTTCAAACATGTCTCTCCCATTTAGAAAAATGCTCCAACGGTGTGAAGACACCAATCTTTGTCTAAATTGGGAGAAGAGTCACTTATGGTCAAAGAAGGCATAGTCCTTGGCCATAAGATTTCCAAAATGGGATTGAGGTAGAGCAGAGCAAAAGTCGATGTTATTGCTAAATTACCTCATCCTACTAGAGTCAAAGGTATTAGGAGTTTTTTAGGTCATGCCGGTTTCTATCGTAGATTCATACAAGATTTTTCTAAAATCGCCCGGCCTATGACTCATCTTCTTGAAAAGGATGCTCCTTTTATCTTCTCACCCGAGTGCATTGAAGCTTTTGAAACATTGAAGAAAAAGCTTACTGAAGCACCCATTCTCGTTGCTCCCGACTGGGACTTGCCTTTTGAGCTCATGTGCGATGCAAGTGATTTTGCTATCGGTGCAGTCTTAGGGCAACGCAAAAACAAGCATTTTCAGCCTATCCACTACGCAAGTAAAACTATGACTGAAGCTCAAACCCATTACACCACCACAGAAAAAGAGCTATTAGCCGTGGTGTATGCGTTTGAGAAGTTTCGGCCATATTTAATCTTGACCAAATGTGTGGTGTATACGGATCACTCGGCTCTCAAATATCTCTTTGCAAAACAAGATGCAAAGCCGAGATTGCTCCGTTGGATTCTCCTCCTCCAAGAATTTGATATCATTATACGTGATAAAAAAGGAGCCGAGAATCTAGTGCGATCATCTGTCCGTCTAGAAAACCCTCACCAAGATGTTTTCGAGAAAAGGAAATAAATGAAACATTTCCTCGAGACGCTCAATGCGGTTTCTTTTCGTGGAAATTCTACCACCCCATGGTTTGTCGACTTCGCAAATTACCATGCGGGTAACTTCATAGTGAAAGGGATGTCGACCCAACGAAGAACAAATTCTTCAAGGATGTTAAACATTATTTACGGGATGACCCTACTTATTCAAAATCTGTGCGGATCAAGTCATCCGACGGTGTGTTTATGGACGGAAGCTATTGACATTCTCAAAGCTTGCCATCTTGGACCTACCGGGGCCATCATAGTCCAAACTACTGCGCCAAGAAGGTGTTTGATTCCGGGTTTTATTGGCCCACTATCTATAAGGATGCCCACGATTTTGTCAAAACATGTGACGCTTGTCAGCGTCACGGAAATATCTCAAAGAAATGAAATGCCGCAAAACGCCATTCAAGTGTGTGAGATATTTGACATCCGGGCATTGACTTTATGGGGCCATTTCCATCTTCTCGAGGAAACAAATACATACTCGTGGGTGTTGACTATTTGTCAAAATGGGTTGAAGCAAAAGCTTTACCTACCAATGATGCCCGAGTGGTTGTGAAGTTTTAAAATCTCTTTTGCCGGTTTGGAACTCCGAGAGCTATAATCGGTGATCGTGGTACACATTTCGCAATGACCAATTTGATCGTGTCATGAAAAGTATGGTGTTACCCACGTCTCTCTACCGCATACCACCCCAAACAAGTGGGCGGTGGAAGTTTCCAACCGTGGTATTAAAAGAATTCTTGAAAGGACAAGTGGCGAAAATCGTGCATCCCGGTCGGATAAACCGGATGACGCACTGGGCCTTCCGTCTGACTTACAAAACACCCATCGGGTGTACTCCATACAAGCTAGTGTACGTAGAAGGCATGTCATCTTCCGATTGAGTTAGAGCACAAGGCATCTTGGGCCTTAAAGCATGCAAATTCGATATTCAGAGACGGTGGTGATCACGAAAAGTTCAAATGAATGAATTAAATGAACTCCGTGATCAAGCATACGAGAACTCTTTGATCTATAAGCAAAAGACAAAGAAGATTCATGACTCTAAAATCAAGAACCGCGTTTTCAACGTTGGTGATCGAGTCCTTCTTTTCAATTCAAGATTGAAGATTTTCTGAAAGCTCAAGTCCCGTTGGTGCGGTCCATTTACTATCGCTAAGGTTTATCCTTATGGTACCATTGAGTTATCTCAACTGATGGTCCTAATTTTAAAGTGAATGGCCATCGATTAAAGCATTACTTTGGAGAGGACATTCCATCGTGGTTGTCCCGGATCTACAAAATTTCCCATGAACCAATGAATGCGGGATCGAGTCAAGCTAATGACTCGGTAATAAAAACATTAGCACACACCATATGGGTTTTCACCCATATTTCATCTTCTTTCTGTTCTACCACCCTAGTGTGGGGAGTTTCCCCATTGTTGAATATAAAATCAAAAATCGAGGTGGTTTTCCACCATCAATTCCAAAACCGTAGTGGTTTTCCATCTTTTCAAACTCACCACTTGTCTCACCTCACCCTCACCTTACCTTGTCCCCTCCACCTCCACATCTTCCAAAACCCATTAATAACTCAAACTGCTAGAGACTTTTTGCGCAAAATCTCCACTTGGACGAATGTGATGATATTTGAAGATTCAATGGCTCAGATTAAGTGGGAATGAATCGAGGTCAACAAGAGGTCCAAAAGTCTATAAAGAGGAGAGAGAAGCAATGTATCAAATCATCTAGTGTAATTTTAGTTTTTAATTGTCGTTTTATTATTCTCAAATTTTCATGTAATTTAAGCTTTCTTAGCACTTTGTTTAAGTTATTTCAAGTATTTGTGAACCTTTTCGGTTTCAATTTCGATGTTAAGCTTCTTTTAAAGTTTATGCATTTTCAAAATTCAAAATCTCATGTAATTAAATGTTGTTGTTAGTTGTTATTTTGGTGAAATAGATCACATGTAAGCTCTAGATAGCTTCTAAAAGCTATTAGAGACCTTAAAATTCAGTTTAGAAGTTAAACTCAAAAATCACCAAAAATACAAATAAATAGTTGAAAATTCAAAATCCCATGGAAATGGTGTTCACAATTGGGCGGGGTAGATTGTGGATGGCCTTGGGTTAGAAGCTTAGTGGTAAGCTAATAGGGGTGATATTTGGTCCTTGTTCTCGGTTTGAGCTTGGAAGTCATTGTAAGCCATTTGCTCATTTTTGGCATTTCTCTGTTTTAGTTATTTCATAGTTTAAATCTTTGTGTTTTATTGTTAATTAGTTATAGTTAAGGATATTTAAGCATTAAAATCAGTTGTTTGTTCATTTAAATTTGTAGTTGTTAAAAATCTTATTTTAATAGTTTTAAGTGCATAATGGTCATTTCTTAGTTTCTTATTGTTAGTGTTGTTGTTTTATGCTTCATTAGTCCCATTAAGTGATATTATAAGGTCTGTAATAAGTTTCATGGTTTTAATTTGAGTTTTGTTTTGATAATCACCAAAATTGTCTAAGTAAGTGGTGGTTGGATTTGCTTGTTTTAACTGTGTTCTAGGTTTCTTGTGTTGTTGCTTGTACTTGCTTTGTGTCTCATTAGTCCCTAATAACTCAAACAAACCATAAAAATCAAGACTTATTTAAGCAAAAGTCAAAATTGCATTTGATCTCATCTCGTCATTAAGCTGTTGGATTTTCATGATCATTGATCTTGTTTTCATGTTTACAAGTTGTTATCATTGATCAAATCGGTCTTATTTCACCTTAAAACAACATATTCGAGTGAGTAGAATCGGTTCAAAGTTCATATTAGTCAACTCTTTTGGTTTTTATAAAAGTCAAAATTTTCAATTTGGTCGTTTTGAATTAAATAGATAATTTTAGTGTGAGTTTAATATTGAGATTTAGCCTAAAAGCTTTTGGGATATTAAAGTTTAGTTGCTAAACTTAATTATAAAAATACTAGTTCATTGTTAATCAGCTTGTTAAGTGCTTTTTGTCCAACTTCTTTTGAGTACCTATTCTGAAAAAGTGCCCTGTGCACCAGTTTTACAAGCTCAATCAAAAGCTCACACAGAGCTTAATTGTTGGTCAAATCTGTATAACTTGGTTCTTTGGATAGTGACCAAGCCATCTAGAAGTTCCAGCTTAAGTTTCTATTTTGTAGCTTGTTTGGTAGAAATTGCAATAAGCCTCAACCTTGTCCCATTCATCCATTTCTCGGTTTAAGCTAAGTGCTTATTGTCTTTTAGTAGCTTATCAAGTATGTGTTTTGTGTCTTTTAGCTTCATTTGAGTAGTACTAGCTTATTTACATCTTATTTGACTTTTGTTTCGGTTTGTGAGCTTGTTTAAGCTTAATTCTTCAAAATAAGCTCATAAGCAAATCATTAAGCTCATAAGCTTATCAAATAGCTTATTTTTAGTTTGTAAAATTTTGTGTTTATTAAAGTTTCTTATTTTAAGTAGTTAAGTAGTTTTCAAAATAAAATCCATAAAAACATCATTTTAAATATAGTGATAGCATTTATTTAATAGAATTAAGCTTTTGATTTTCTTTTTAGCTTATTATTAAGCAAATCTAGTTTTATATTTTTCTTAGTTTTCGTCATCTTAAGTTATTTTTAGAAAAGTTTCATAATTTTCATAATCTGTTTAGTATTTATTAGAATTTTAAATAGTTAAAAGTATTAAATAATTAGTAATAAATAATTAAAAAGCATAAAAAATATCTTTTCAGTTTTAAAATTAGTTTTATCATATTTTAGATTTTTCCAAGTTGAAATTTCATTTTCCAGGTTTATTTTATATTTTCTAGTATTTAAGTGTATTTTAAATAGTAATTAATTAGTAATAAATATATAAAAGTGTAAAAATATATTTTAGTTTTGAAATTAGTTTTATAATATTTTAGATTTTTCTCAATCATAATTTTATTTTTCTAGCCTTATTTTGTATTTTCTTCTATTTTAGGTTATTTTAAATAGTTAAAATAGTTTTTAATTAATAATAATTAAATAAATAGTTATAAAAATAATTTTCTTTTCTAATAATTTTCTTTTATTTTAGGATTTCAAAATGTCATTTTCATATTTTTAGGTCTTTTATTTCTTAGATTTCACTTTTTATTTTGTACGTTTACGTAGTTTTAAACGTCACGTATTACGTTGTTTTATCGATTGTTGTGCTTTCCAATTCGTTTCCAAAATATTCCAATCAATCGGTGAGTGTAATTTCCAATCAAAATCTTTCTTGATCACTATCCTTAGTGATCATTCTATCATCTGAATTAGTGTTTACACCATTGAGTCTCCGTGGGACTTAACGGCCGGAATTCATTATATTCTCCGATCTTCATTGTATTGGTTTCGGCGGTTTAAGTTTATTACGGTTAGCCATTCACAAGTGGCTAGCTTGTGTGATATAGCTTGACTGTTTTCAGCACCAATCAACTAGCGATATGGCGCATACACTACAATTGGATTGCACCGTATGTATTCTTTGACTTTACTTTGCTTTGACTGCTTTGATTAGGGATACGATGTAGGTAAAGGATGTCATATACGCCTCATATGTCAATTGTTCCAGCATTTTCTTGTTTCCAAATGATTAAGTTCTCAATTCCGTATCTCATTGCTCAATGCTCAGATAAATTGTATAAAACAAATTGAAAAAAGTTAAGTATCTAAATCTTATATGAATACAAGAAATATGAGCATAATATAAGAGAACTTGACATATAAATGTAAAAGCTATTTGATGTTATCAATGAATCTATAGTATGAAACCAAAGATCGTGTGATTTTCTAGGAATTTCTACAACTTCCTACTTGTGTTTTTTTGTCCTCAGGAATTTTCTAGGTTTTTGTGATTTCAGAAAGTTCACTTTCGCATCTACGGGATTTTCTACATCAGTCTTAGATTCGACAACATTCTTAGAAACTAAAAAATTCTTAGGATCTGCAGTAAACACAGAGGCTATGTATTGTTTTGATTTAAATGTACGAGTTAGTAAAAATTTAGCAACACACTTATCATGAATACCACGAACAACACAATTTCCACAAGAAACACATAAAACATCAATATTCGCTACAAGCGTTCAAAAGTTTAGCATTCGTTACTCGATATTGTTATTACATTCATCCAACACAATGTTTAAATCGGATGCAACATGACTCTTATTAGATTTCCTAACTTGGTCTTCTACTTCAACAACTTTATTCTCGTTTCTCCTATGCATAGTATGTCGCGAAATCCTATTCGCATTTCATTGCTCTTAAGTCGTGATCCGCTAACATTAGTGGAGCATCTATTCTGTAAAAGTGGAGGCATTTTCATTCTTGTTCTATTATTGTTTCGTGTATTTGTCCTAGCATGTGTGTCCAGTTTATACATTCCGGTGGAATGACATTCGTGTTACTTGATTTTCATTTGTTGGCAAAGTTTGTGAAGTGACTAGTTTTGTTAAAGCATTTTTTCAACAACTTTAGAAACAAACCGAGATTTTGCAAACTTCCTTGTTCAACCATTTTCAACTTTTCTTTTAGCTCAACAATTATAAACTGTTGATCCTGGTGTTTTGTTCTTAGGTTAGCATATTCATATTTTGTTTCATTGAAATGTACAATAAATTCCGCATTTTCTTTCTTTGTTTGAGCACGTGTCCGTTTTAATGTATCAAAAATCGTTTTATACTCTTGTTTCAGATGTTCGATTTCTTTTTCTTTTGTTAAAAGTTAAAACTTTATGGACACGTTCCCATCCTCGAGCTTTTCAACATTCGATATCTAAGGTTTTTAAAAAACAGCATTTTCATCTTTGTTTTGCAGTTCAAGTTCAAAATTGATGCTTTAGCCTTTTCAACCTTTGTTTTGCGAGTCTTAGCCTCGATGAGCTCGTGCTAGACCGATATAGGCGTGTGGATCTTAGCGGTTTGAGTGAAGCTCTCTTACTTTATCACTTACGAAAATCAAGCGATCTTTTGTTTAATACAATAGATTAATACCAATTAGTTTAATACATTGGCTTTTGTTTAACAACATAACACTTGTCGTTACTATAATTTAATACCTTAATCACATTTTCTTACGAAAATCACATGATCTTTAGTTTAATATTATAGATTAATACCTATTAGTTGAATACATTGGCTTTATTTTTGTTAATACAAATAAGCCGTAAAAACGTTATTTATATTTTACGATCTTAATGTTTTGTCAATAACAAACGTAAAATCATTTTAACGAAATAAATAAAATACGTAAATGGTTTGAGTTAATAGTTTCATAACACACTACGTTTTCACATAAAACACTAAAACATGTATAAGTGATTTTATGATTTAGATACATATATATGTACAACAACTAGTGTTTACATATTGGGTTAGTATATACTTAAACTAAGTATACCAAAATGGGTAAAACAAGTATATACTAAAATGGGTAAAACAAGTATATACTAAATGGGTAAAAACTAGCAAATGGTATTGACCCATAACACATGGTTTTATATATACCACTTAACCAAGTTCATTGTATCTAGAAAGAAAACCATGGATCAACCCATAACCCATGGCCCATGACCCTAAATGTGTACGTTTTAAATCCTTATCAAATAGAAGCCACACATGCACAAAATTCATCAAAGCCATCTAACTTTACACCCATCTCTTCTTGGATATCTCTAAGATAACTTACAAATTCATTAGAACAATAAGAAGCAATTCTATCTATGACGACAAATGATTCAAATGCAACTTCACTTGCCATAACGACAAATGAAAAGGGTTTTACGAACACAAACACAAAGAAGGGGGATAGACTACAAGGAAGCTAATAAAAATAAGAAAAAATCTTACTTGATAGGAATCAAGCAAGGGAACCTAAATAAGATAGAGATCTAACTAGCTATTCTATTCCCGTGGCGCCAAAATTTGATGCGCGGAAGGCGTTCGGGGTCAAAGGAAACTTCCTTTTCTTGAGCAAGTTTTCAACCTCCTAGGCGATGAACCTAATCGTAGTAGTGTAGTATGGGGTAAGCTTGGGATTGATATCGTTCTCTAGGGAAATAGGAATTCTAATAAGAAATATATGAAGAGAAGGTGGGGTTGAGGATGATTCTTTTTTTTATCTTTTTATGGTTTTTTAGAAAGCTAAGGTAAATATCTCGGGGCAATTGGTTGGGGGTGGTACTTCTACCGATTACTCTACTTTATCTAATTGTCTAATTATCTAACTACTACGGGTAGCTATGTCTAATTGAGGTATGCTCGTATGATGATTAAAGATGTGCTTACCTAGATACTATTATTCCCTAGTTATATTTTATTGGTCGGTTGAGTTTTCACGTCCTTTATCTTAAAGCGTTGTATTCCTAAAGGTCGTAGGGTATGCGTGATCCCTAGTTCTTTGAGGTTATCTCTCGTATATGATCTAAGGAATCGGCAAGCCTAGGCTATTTTATCCATAAACCATATCATCATAAAGCATACTCAAGCATTAAATACAACAAAGATGCCTAGTTGCATTCCTAAGCCAATTTCAATTAAGATAAGAAACAACCTAACAATAATCAATAACTAGGTTTCATAGATCTAAGCAAACACACAAGTAATTTAGCTAGACATGATAGACAAGCAAACATACACACAATCAATCGAATACGAGATAGACATAGTGATATTTTGGATTAATAAACTTATCTCGATGTGTAAAATAGGGCATGGGACCCTAAGATACTGTCCAAGTCGGACTACAAATGAATTAGGGTTTTTCCTCTAAAAGTCTACCTCTTAAAATACAGAAAAATCGAATTCTATATATAGATTTACAATCGCGACGGCGCACCTTTTGCATGGGACGCCGTCATTCGCATCATTGGGTTTCGTTTGGCCAAGTCATCGATGGGACGGCATCACCTTAGATTTGACGCGTCGATCTTGATTGGGACGTCGTCTTGATTCTAGATCTAGGCCGTGCGGAGTGAAAGTCGTGAGTGGCGCCTTCCATTATTAAAGCGTGGCGCGTCGGGTTATAAGACCGTAATTTTCACTAAGCCGTCGCGTGCATGTTTTGATCAAGTCTTCATAGAGGACGCGCGCCGCTTTGGATGGGACGCCGTCAGTACTATTGATCGGTCTTGAGTGACTTTGATCTTGACTTTGTCATTTTCTTCATGTATTTGTTCCTTTTCGTCCAAATGTGCTTCATTCCAAGATTTTGCTTCCAAAAGACCTAAAAGTAAAAGGAGCGAAATAAAGCGAGAATGGATATAAATGTGTCCAAATAAGGCTTAAATGACCCCCTAAAAGCGTACATTTTAAATCCTTATCACAACCATTGGATCTGTCAGATCTGGACTCCACCCAAAAACAATAGACACTCACTATTAGGGGTATTCTCGTCACTATCACCCTCTTTCTATTATCATTTTTCTCTCACAACCACCCAAAATAAGACACACTCACCATCAGATCTGCTAACATCGAACAACCAACACCACCATCAGATCTGATACCACCGTCAACGACGCCACCACCTACGCCGGAAACTGTCGTTAAAAACAACCACCATCTCCGTCATCTTTAAACACTATCCCCCACCATCGCCGTCACCAAAAAACACACACTCACCATCTCTGGCGAAACAACAATCTTACCCTCTTTATTTCTGATATGATCAAATTAACTGTAACTGGAAAGTTTTTCTGGCGACGTTGAACCTCCGGCTACCGTTAGAGATGATGATTAATAGAGAGAAAGAAGAAGAAGTTATTGGTTTTGGATAAATAAACGTGTTGGAATTAACTTGGTCGGTATGTGATCTTGGGAGGTTGTTAGACCATCTTTTTTAGGGATGGATCTGTTTCTTTGTTTTGTTTTGTTACAAGTGATGGATGTATTTGTTTGTTTACTAGATCTAATGTTTTGCTTATAATTTTTTAGATTTGGTTTTTAATTGTTTTGTTGATTTCTTGGGATTTGATTTTTGGTTGTGAGTGTTTGGTTGGTGTGCATCAATTAAGTAGTCATGAATTGGTAATTAGAGTAATTTTTAGAAGAAATAGTAATGTTCATCAATTTTGTAACAAAAAAGTATTCTTCATCAATAAAAGTTGTTATTCATCAATAAAAATAGTTGTTCATTTGTTCATCAATAAAAGTATTATTCATCAATAAAAAATTTGTTTATCAGTTGTCTAGAAGAAATCGCAATGTTCGTTAGAGTCACAATGTTCATCAGTTCATCAATTAGTTTTCTTTGATGTTACATTCTAATGTTCATCAGTTTTCTTTGATGTTACATTATAATGTTCATCAGTTACATCACTTGTTCATCGGTTTTTTAAACAAATATTGTTTTTCATCAGTTTTTCGAATAAAAAAATCACGTTGTTCATCAGTTAGGTCACAATCAGTCTTGTTCATCAGTTAGTCTTTTTTTATCAGTATTCAAAAAAATAGTAATGTTCATTAGTTCATCAATTATTTTTGATATTGTTCATCAGTTATTTTTTATAACGTTCATCAGTTGTTTTCATAATGTTCAGCAGTTTTCGAAAAAATAACGTTCATTAATTATTTTTGATAGTATTCATCAGTTGTCTAAAAGAAATCGTAATGTTCATCTGTTAATTGTTCATCAGCTCATCGATTAGTCTTATTCATTAGTTAGTATTGTTGATCAATAAAAAAAGTTATTCATCAGTTCTCTTAAATTTTGTTCATCAGTTTATCGGTATTCAAAAAACAAATCATAATGTTCATCAGTTGTCGAAAAAATCATAATGTTCATCAGTTATGGTCACAATGTTCATCAATTTATCATTTGTGTTAAAAATAAACCAAAAATAACAAAAATAACAAAAGATGTATTTTAGTATACCAATTAGTGCATTTGAATATAATTTTATAAGAGAAATCTATTTTAGGCATTTTATCAAACACTTTATATGCACTAAATATGACTAAGACGTCATTATTAACGTGCAATATCTAACTCATATCATATCGGATTTGAGTGATTCAAATTTTTGGGTAAAAAATGGTCAAAAGCCTACAATTTTCATGTTTTAAGTCTTGTAAAATTCGGGTTTTAAACTAGTCAAAATTAGAGCCGGAAATTTCAAGAAAATCAACACCCACTTAAAAAGTTGGAAAAAAAAAGTTGAGATTCATATATTATAATGCATACCAAATTAATGAAAATTAAATTTAAAAAATATGATGAAATCGGTTTTCATAAAAGTTTGTCGCTTAAAAGTTATTTACGTTTGAAGTTTTAGTAAGAAAAAAATAACCAAAATGCTCACTAACCGAATTTAATAAAAAAAAATGAGAGATTTAGTGGGGGACACATGACACTCACTGATAGGCTTTTTAAACTTTTTAATTTTTTTTACTTTGCAAAGATCTCACCCAAAGGTATTAAACTATAGTAACGAACAAAGATTTATATTGTTAAACGAAAGCAAATGTATTAAACTAATTGGTATATATTAATTTATAGTAGTATTAAACTATGGATCCCGTGATTATCGTAAGTAAATGTGATAAAAGCTATTAAACTATAGTAACAAACAAGAGTTATATTGTTAAGCTAAAGACACGTGTATTAAACTAATTGGTATATATTAATCTATAGTATTAAACTAAATAACATGTGATTTTCTTAAGTAAACGTGATTAAAGGCATTAAACTATAGTAATGAACAAGAATTATATTGTTAAAATTGTGGAAAACTAGAAGGGGGGGGGGGGGTTGAATAGTTTTACCAATTTAAAACTTTCTTTTAAATATTTAGATCGACTTATGTCAATATATTTGGTTGTTTATGTTGGACATTGATAAATAGATATATAAACGTGTAATGAAAGATAAATAGTAAGAAGCACATCACCACGACACAAGTATTTATAGTGGTTCGGCTACAAGGACACATTCCTTGCCCTACTCCACTCCCCGAGTCACCTACTCGAGAGTTCGTAAACACTACACCAACTCCTTATGGCGGAGAAGCCTTCACAACGTTGCTTACACCTTTTTCCGGTACAAAGCTAAATACCGAGTTCTTTCACACCAAGGCGAACCACACCTACACAACGTCGCCTACCCTTTATACGGTGCTAGGCTAACCACCGAGTTCTTTCACACCAAGGAGAACTAATCCTATCACAACATCGCCTACCCTTTATTAGGTACTAGGCTAAGCACCTAGTTCCATTACTATGGAGGAACTACTACCCTTCACAACACAACACCTAATATCAAGGAGATCCACTCCTTGTTACAACACCATCAAGGATATCACCATCCTTGAAAATAAACAAATACTTATATGTATAACGATGCACCTCATCGATTATACGACCTAGGCATTCTTCCCAAATGCCACTTGATTTGATTCTTAGGCATCCTTCACTATTGCCTTTGATACAACGCTTGACACCCTTCACTAATGCCTTCGTCTTGACACCTTTAGCATTCTTCACTAATGCTTTGACACGGACGATAAGCACCTTTCACTAATGCTTTCATCTTGACACTTTCGGCATTCTTCACTAATGCCTTCAACCCAACATCTATGGAGAAAGTAAGAACTATCAACAAGAGAACCTTAGTTATCTTGATGATGATGGCATGGCAACTCATGGACTTGAGTTTGCGTCTTCAAGAAGTGGTGATCTTGCCTTTAAGAGGAACCTAGAAGATCACACAAAACAAAAGACAAACTATATAGATCACTTGGATCCGAGGTTAGAGGTTATAATACTTGGGAAGTATGTATGTGAAGTGGTGAGTAGAAAGGAAGAAATGACTCTCTATTTATAGAGAAAATTTTCTCTTGTTCCCGGATCCACGGATCCTTCCACAAGGATCCGCTAGCACAAAGCTGTGGATCCGTGGAACTCCTCTTGCCCATGGGTATTTTTGGTTATGGGTCATGGGCCATGGGTTATGGGTTGATCCATGGTTTTCTTTCTAGATACAATGAACTTGGTTAAGTGGTATATATAAAACCATGTGTTATGGGTCAATACCATTTGCTAGTTTTTACCCATTTAGTATATACTTGTTTTTACCCATTTTAGTATATACTTGTTTTTACCCATTTTGGTATACTTAGTTTAAGTATATGCTAACCCAATATGTAAACACTAGTTGTTGTACATATATATGTATCTAAATCATAAAATCACTTATACATGTTTTAGTGTTTTATGTGAAAACGTAAGTGTGTTATGAAACTATTAACTCAAACCATTTACGTATTTTATTTATTTCGTTAAAATGATTTTACGTTTGTTATTGACAAAACATTAGAAGATCGTAAAATATAAATAAACGTTTTTACGGCTTATTTGTATTAACAAAAATAAAGCCAATGTATTCAACTAATAGGTATTAATCTATAATATTAAACTAAAGATCATGTGATTTTCGTAAGAAAATGTGATTAAGGTATTAAATTATAGTAACGACAAGTGTTATGTTGTTAAACAAAAGCCAATGTATTAAACTAATTGGTATTAATCTATTGTATTAAACAAAAGATCAGTTGATTTTCGTAAGTGATAAAGTAAGAGAGCTTCAGCTCAAACTGGCTAAGATCCACACAGTCTATATCGGTCTAGCACGAGCTCATCGAGGCTAAGACTCGGCAAAACAAAGGTTGAAAAGGCTAAAGCATCAATTTTGAACTTGAACTGCAAAACAAAGATGAAAATGCTGTTTTTTAAAAACCTTAGATATCGAATGTTGAAAAGCTCGAGGATGGGAACGTGTCCATAAAGTTTTAACTTTTAACAAAAGAAAAAGAAATCGAACATCTGAAACAAGAGTATAAAACGATTTTTGATACATTAAAACGGACACGTGCTCAAACAAAGAAAGAAAATGCGGAATTTATTGTACATTTCAATGAAACAAAATATGAATATGCTAACCTAAGAACAAAACACCAGGATCAACAGTTTATAATTGTTGAGCTAAAAGAAAAGTTGAAAATGGTTGAACAAGGGAAGTTTGCAAAAATCTCGGTTTGTTTCTAAAGTTGTTGAAAAAAATGCTTTAACAAAACTAGTCACTTCACAAACTTTGCCAACAAATGAAAAATCAAGTAACATGAATGTCATTCCACCTGGAATGTATAAACTGGACACACATGCTAGGACAAATACACAGAAACAATAATAGAACAGTAATGAAAATGCCTCCACTTTTACAGGAATAGATGCCTCCACTAATGTTAGCGGATCACAGCTTAAGAGCAATGAAATGCAGAATAGGATTTCGCGACATACTATGCATAGGAGAAACGAGAATAAAGTTGTTGAAGTAGAAGACCAAGTTAGGAAATCTAATAAGAGTCATGTTGCATCTGATTTAAACATTGTGTTGGATGAATGTAATAACAATATCAGTGTAACGAATGCTAAACTTTTGAACGCTTGTGAAGCGAATATTGATGTTTTATGTGTTTCTTGTGGAAATTGTGTTGTTCGTGGTATTCATGATAAGTGTGTTGCTAAATTTTTACTAACTCGTACATTTAAATCAAAACAATACATAGCCTCTGTGTTTACTGCAGATCCTAAGAATTTTTTAGTTTCTAAGAATGTTGTCGAATCTAAGACTGATGTAGAAAATCCCGTAGATGCGAAAGTGAACTTTCTGAAATCACAAAAACCAAAAACATTAATATATCTCAATCTAACAACTCGGAACCCATTCAATCATGGGGATCCAACTCTACCAATCTTCCAGCGTTGCCGTCTTAATGTGATGCAGGTGATTCAAATAGTCTTTTGGATTGTTGATAGTGGTTGCTCCAAGCACATGATAGTGGTTGCTCCAAGCACATGACAGGAACCCTTAAACTTTTTGTAAACTTTGTCGAAAAGTTCATCGGTACTGTCAGGTTTGGTAACGATAACTTCGCTGCGATTATAGGATATGGGGATTATGTGCATGGTGGTTTCAAGATTAGCAGAGTTTACTACGTTGAAGGCCTTGGACACAATTTGTTCTCTGTTGGACCATTTTGTGATGAGGATTTGGAAGTAGCATTTAAAGTTAAAACCTGCTTTATACGTAATTTGGAAGGTGTAGATCTTTTGATTGTGATCGCAAAATAAATCTACACAATCTCAATCTTAGATATGGTTGCTTCATCTCCCATTTGCCTTTTGTCCAAAGAAAAATCAACAAAGTCATGGTTATGGCACCGACGGTTGTCTCACTTGAATTTTGGGACAATGACCGAACTCGCCAAAAGGAACTCGTGAATGGACTTCCAAGATTCAAATACGGTAAAGACCACTTATGTCCAAGATTCAAACTCATGAAGGGCAACATTTAAATCAAAACCAGCCGCAAATACGGGATCAATTCTGCAGCTACTTCATATAGATTTTTGTCGACCAATGCGAGTTAAAATGATAAATGATAAAAGGTACATCTCGGAAATTGTCAACGACTATTCAAGGTTTACTTGGGTATATTTCCTTCATACAAAGGAAGAAGCTCCAAGGATGATTATCACGTTTCTTACAAGAATTCAGGTTCAACTAAAGGCCATGGTTATACTATAAGAACAGATAATGGAACTGAATTCAAGAATCAGACTTTGAAAGCATACTTCAACAAAGTTGGCATCACTCATTGATGAGGTGTAATTTTAGACGATTATGATGATCTACCAAAAAATTTGCTCCAATCCGTCAATTCCTATGCAATTGATTTAAAAACTCAATAATTAATCTGTTATTGCTTTGAATCTTTGATTTCGTAAGCATGGACATATTATTTTATTGGGTTTTCTTCTTTTTGCATTAGGTTTCATTTTATTTTATTTGGGTTTCGTTATTTCGTGCTTGGTTTTCTGTAACTACGCAATCATTGTTAGTATTTATTACATGGGTATTATGTAGGTCGGTTAGGCTGCGGTTTGTTTGTATCAAAACCCTAATTTAGGGTTTCGTTATTTATTTTTTCATCCTATGGTTTGGTTTATGGTTTTTTAAGTCCTGGTTCATGCGTACGAGAGTTACCGATCATTATAAATCTTTGTTAAGTAATTTGGCATCTAAGGGTGTAGGAGAGGAGGACATTAGCTCGATCTTGAAAAAGTTTACTTCTAAGATGGAAAGCATGGATGGTCGAAAAGAGAATGTAGAAAAGGACTAGCACATGAATCCGATTTCATTTGATTCCATTTTTAAGGATAACACATTAAAGAAGACGGTACAGCTTTCTAAATTTAAATCTGATGAGAGTGTCGAAGGCGCTGATGTGGCTATTGCATTGGCAGCAATTGATAAGGTTAGTAATCAATTTGCTAATACTTTATATGAATGTTTTATTGGAAAGCGACTCGCGTTCCCTGTCGTTGAGAATTACGTTAAAACACTTGGGTGAAGTATGATCTTGAATGGGTTATGTTGAATAACGAGTTCTTGTTTTTCCAATTTTCAATGAGGGAGGGGTATGGAACAAGTCTTTGAAAACGGCCCATGAATTATTTGTTTGGTTCCAATAATTTTGAACATTTGGACACCCAACTCTAGACTATAAAAGGATGAAATAACTACGGCACATGTTTGGGTAAAACTTCATAATGTTCCAAATGTTGCATATTAGTTGGTCTAAGTTTGATTACTACTAAGTTGGGACGACCCATAATGCTAGATGCTTATACTAGGACTATGTTTCTTAAATCATGGGGGCGTAAAAACTATGTTCGTTGTGTCATCTAAAAATGCTTTTGCGGACTCGTTAGTAGTGGCGATTCTATTTCAAAATGGGTCGGGGCATACTATTGAAAATATTGTTATTGACTATGAGTGGCAACCCCCTTGATGCGATACATGTAAATTTTTTGATCATAAAAATTAGCAATGTTCAAAGAAGAACAAGGCTGTTTTTATGAAAACTTTTATCATTTTGTTATGAATCTTATTAACTATTGTACTTGAAAACCTTTTGTTTTTTCAATTTAATAAAATGATGTACTTTTCAAAACGGCTCATTTAGAGGTCATTCTTTATATTCTTATATTTGTGCTATGAACGTCACACCACAGTTACCATTCTGCTGCGATATTTTGGGGTTGTGACAGATTAGTACCAGAGCCAAGGTTATAGAGAACTAGGTTGCATCATTAGGCCTAGACTATAATCGTTGCATCATCAACATTCCGCTACGAGTACACACATTAAGTCACTAAACTGTCATACATGCTCATACATTTTAATGGTCCTTAAAACTTTTCCAAGACATTATGAGTGATACAATTGTCTCATTTATTTTCAAGACATTATGAGTGATACAACCACCCTCAATTGAGAGTGTGCAAATCAATTCCCTTTTACGGAAGAGAAGGTAATAACCATGATTAAAAGTAATTAAATATAAGTTTTTTTTTAACATGTGCCAACTAAATGCAGGTTAGGACAACATGTGTCTTTATCCACATTTCTATTTTGGGTTGTCAAAAAATAAGTGTCAATTTCATATATAACCAATAAAGATAAAATATTGTGTGTGAAAATGAGATTTGATTGGTGAAGAGTATAGTTAGTGAAATTTTTAAATCATATTTAGTTTTGGGTAGTGTTTCCTTTTTTTTTTTTTTTTTTTTTGAAAAAGTGTATTTTGGGCAAGGTTGCAAAACTCGCGAATCGGTAGTGAGGCGGTCGACCCCCTGTAGCTTGTAATAGGTTTAGGCGGGATTAATCGGTGATTAATCGGATTGGCATTTTTGGCAAGTTTTGGGTATTTCCGGCGAGTTTAGGGTATTCCCAAAATGATTTTCCTTAAAAACATCTTGTAATAGCTATAAACAACGACTATAATTGATTACATTTTGTCAGAGTTACAAAATAGCGAATCGGTGATAAATCGTATTGGCATTTTTGGCAAGCTTTGGGTATTTATAGGGAGTTTTGGTATTCCCGGCAAGATTTTTTTTGAAAAACATCTTGTAATAGATATAAATAGTGACTATAAGTGATTAAAGCTAATTTGGCAAGTTTGACCATCGTTAACCGCCGTTGACCACGGTTGACCGATTTTTTGAATGATTTACAAAAATCGGCAAGGTCGATGGCCCAGTAGCACCTAATCGGTGATTAATCGGCCTTGTAGACCTTTTTTTGCAACACTGATTTTGGGGAAGAGATAGTTAGAGAATGGTATTTGGTTTTTTCAAAGTTACGACATAACCATTTTTTCGCTTTCAACTTTTTAGATAAATCATCTTTCTCCTCAAAAACAAACCCGTTTCTCTTCCATTATCTTCTTTCTCAGCTACCACTTCCACCACCCACTTTCTGAGTTGCCAACCACCATCTCAACCACCACTACCATTTAGCTGTCACCACATCCAACCGACACGATTTTCCATTCGTGTGGTCACAATGAGATGGGTTTTTGATATTTCTATATGTTTGGTCACCTCGTGGGTTTCTTTGTCATAACGGTTGGGTTTTTTTATGGTTCATCGTTTTTAATTTAATAAAGTCGATAAGTGCTAACATCAAATGAAAAAAAAAAAAAAAAAAAAAAAAAAAACCCTTAAAATGAGAACGATGGAAAATAATTATATTAAATTAGAATTGCATCAAGTTGAATTAAAATCATACCAAGTCTTTTATACATTGCTTTAAATGTAAATAGAAAATCATTGTACCCGAAAGAGTTACGTTTATGAACATTCACTACAACAAAAATAGCTCATTTTTCACACTTTTTAAAGCATATTATCACACTTTAAAGTGTGTGGAGTTGAAAAGTTCACACTTAGCTTATGTGTGAACCATATGGGTGTAGCAAATAATTTCACACTTATAAATGTGAAGATTTATAAAAAATTCATACTTTCAAGTGTGATGATCGTGGAACAATTCTTCACACTTTCAAATGTGATGATTTTAAAACAAATCTTCACACTTTTAAGTGTGAGCTTTTAGTTCTTTACACTTTTAAGTGTGATAAATTTAAAACAATTCTTCACACTTTTAAGTGTGAGCTTTTAATTCTTCACACTTTTAGGTGTGAGGATTTTGAAACAATTTACTACAAAAAAAATTGTCTTTAGTGACAACAAGGTTTTTGTCACTAACAGTCTATAAGTCATCGTCAATGCTGTTTAGTGACAAAGTTAGGGTCGCCACTAGTCGTCACTATAGCTTCTTCACAAATTATATTAGTGACAACATACAAAACTCAACATGACACATACAAAATAAACTAAAAATATTAATAAAAACTTAAATAACTTCCATTTTCTTTGATGCAATCAATATAAGCACGTCGCTAATAATATCAATACAATATCACTAAATACACATATCGACATGACACAAAAAAAAAAAAAAAAAAACCTCAGTTGTTTTGAACCTGGCTTTTAAACCGATCCTTTCTTTATGATCTCAACCATCTGAATTCAATAAACACGTTTTCAGATTCCCAAATAATAGTGATATAATGCAACTTAACAGTGGAAATAAAATATATATAAAAAAATAAAGTATAAAAGTACCGAGATTGTAAATATGCCATAGTGCATCAGTTGCCCTGCATAATGAGTTCAAGTGAGAGCCATTAGTCCTTAAATGATAACAGATGTAAATTAATCTATGTACAAGACGGAGTAATACATGCGTGTAACATATTTTCCAGACAAGTTGCTTGGTAGAGATCATAACAGATTACATTCATCTTGAAAGCTTCAAATTAAAGATCAGGAGAAAAATCCACAAGTGTGGCCAAAAAATGTTATGCAACCAAATTCAAAGTCATAGAATAATGAGAATTCAACAAGTTTCAACGAATAAACAATATGAAATCCAGTTAGCCCATACATTACATTGTATGAAATATCAATTACAGAACCAACATACCTACTTTTTGTTTATTGTTTCACCCTACAGACTTAACATATATATCCCGTACCTCCAAAACATAATAGAAAACAAACGAAAATTGAGGGCACTAAACTCAACTGCACACACTTGTTGCACAGAATCAAAAGTAAGCAAAATCCTAAAAGTGCGAAAAAAAAATACCAAACAATAACAAACATTTAGAGTAGGGGAGTGCTTGGGTAAGCTTAATTTGGAGCTTATTGGCTTAGAGCATGCTCATAAAGCTTCTAGGCTTATGTTTCCTATTTTTTTAGAAGCTCGTTTGCTATGGCTTCTTACATATCAAAGTCTCAAAACGATAATAAGCTAATAAGCGACCCAAATACTAAATGCTTATTATGTTTTGATACAACTATATGCTAGCAAGCGCTTTTGTAAAACAAGTAGAACTGGTGCAAAATGGACATGCCACGCGACCCTTTGTGCTCCAACCAGATAAGTTGGCATACGCGGGAAAATGTTTTTTAATTAAAAAAATAAAATAAAAAAGTAGAGAAACACAATTGAGGTAAACATGTAGGCGTTGAAGTAGCATGCATCACAACCCAAAACTGGATCCCCAGGGCCCATCTGAATGTTGGTGACACATGTAGGCGTTGAAGTAGCATGCATCACAACCGAATCCTAAGCATCACACAATATGGGAATAATATTCACAACCGTCTGCAAGATATAAAGGCAATTAAAATTCTTGAATAATCTAAAAGCTCAAGTTGCTTTGGTCCATCCAAACACTCAAACGGCTAACTGTGTTTTGGTAGCACGATAATAAAGCTAAATAGAATAAACTTCGCCTTAATCTTTGCCTTGTCACTCACGTAAATACCATCAAGAAACTTCGGATATCCTTGTTCTTCACATGGCATTTCTACAGTTACAAAATCACAAAAGCTACCATCAGATAACTCATAATTTGATAATATATAAACTCAGCGAAACAATTATGGCCACCGATGGAGGTACCTGGTTGATAAGGGTACAGGATCGAGAAACACACTCAATGTCATTCCATCCAAAACGAGCTCATCCTTAACCTTCTCGGATCTGACAACAGTGACACCATCAAGCAAATTGACCTTCCTCACCTATCAGTAAATAAATTATGCACAATAATCATTGATGATTTAGATATAATCGTTACAGTCTGTGATCATAACAAGATCTCAGGACATATCAACATATTTCACAAAACCAATTACCAGTTAAGAAAACAAAGGCAATTCTGAATCCTCAATATAAACAATCACAAGACTACTTACTACATATAGATAGACAAGATAAAATACCGAGTAACAAAAACCTTAAAAGGCAAAAAGTGATTTTAAGCATTCTAAAAAACAGACACAAAAGCATATCATGAATAAAGCGAATAGAATACGTATCAAAACTGAACTCTCTGCATTTCAATTTTATCATTAACTAAGAAAACATCAGAAGATCGGCGTAACATAATACAGATACAATAAATGTATCTGCAAAACTCTAAACGTACAGCTTACAACTTGTAGAAAAGTAAGTGATATAAAAAAGAGCAAGCAGTTTAACAATGGCTTTGACTTGTAAAAACAAAGCTGGCAAAAGAATACTTTTCAACAAGCTTAACAAACTGATAATAACACTTCAACTGACTGAAGAACAGATGGTTATAATTCAACAGTTAACATCCACACAGGTAAAAAAAGGATTGAATCAAACATGTACAAATCAGATTGTCGTTTGAGACATAACAAACTCGAAACCACTACCAAAAAATGCAATCTTTCATCTTTAATAGTACAAATTTATACGAGCGAAAGCTACGCCAATAAAAACTCATTAAATTTCAGTACAATATACAATAAATTACACGACTTAAGAAATATTTTTCTTAGTTTAACTGGTTCATTGTATCGCCCTTCCCTCGTATCACATGCGCCTGTAAACCGTGATTTCCATATGCTAGTTATTGTGCTCGTCACACATTAAAAAAAAAACTGGCTAAAAGTATTGCTAACACTAGTATAACAACAAGTCATATTTAAACCATACAATTCCTATATATAACGTCAATACAATGAATACTCATAGTTAAACAAGCACAAAAACAAAAACTAGTTAATAAATTCCATCCACCGTTGCTAAAGCATTAGGCAATATGCATATGTAGCTTAACAATCTATTTTTGCACTAATGTTTCCAACAGCAGCTCCAGCATTGACATGTTTCCATAAAATGGTCATATCTCATTCATCCGGAGGAGATATCACCCTGTCCAATTCAACACATGTACCTTAAACTTATTTCCATAATCCTATCAAATAATATAGACCTTCTTAGGCCAAAAGTTTTCTACAGTTAACCCATCTATACTGCTGGTCTCCAGCAGTCCCAACTTTTCATACGAAATACTAATTTTAATGTATTTCCCAAAGCGTGATAGCTATTAAAGTGATTCCACTTGGAGAAGTTAGATTTAGATGTACACCACTGAGATTAGCTTTCCTATCCTACATTTTAGAGTATTAACCTGGAGTTTAACTCGTTTTCCAAACGATGCTAGCAATCGTAAAACGACCATAACTCCCTCATCCGGAGGAGTTGATAACCCATCCAATTCGCCACATGAAGCTAAGACATATATCTATCTAAGAATGTGATTTCCCAGATAAGCCATAAGCCAAAATACGCACACCAACTCGATTTGAAGCTGACACGAAACAGCCCTTAATTTACACTACTCACGTGTTTTCTTGTTGACTCGAGAGCAAGAATGCAAACACCATTCGGGTGTTTGTCGAGCCAAGTCCACGACACAACTAACACACAAACTACCACCCTTGTGGTGTTGTGGTCGAATGAGGCAAAACCAACACCCTTCAAGATGTGGTTGAGCCGAGAAATAAGCATAAACGAGTACCCTACCTGGGTGACTCGTTGAACCGAACCAAGATAACACCCTTGGTACAACTTAACAAACGGACACTTGGCGGCTTCGGTATGGGCTGAGACAAATAAAACAAGCGCACCCTCTTGGGTGTTAGACCGAACCGAAACAACCACAACGACACCCCTTCGGGGTTGTCGTGTAAGTACCAAGTCAAACAAACACCACTTTAATGATTGACACCACACGAATCTGATTGGAAACATGTTTTTTATCCGGTCTTTAACCACGAATCTTTTGTAAAACTCATCTTTATATTCAATATAAAAAAAAGAAGAGTTGTTTGATGGTGTTAAGCATACCAACGAGGAGAGGGATGATGGAGATGATGGTGTGGCCGAGTGGTGGTGAGGTGATGGTGAAGTTAGGGTGGTGGTGTCACTGGTGATATAAGAGAGGGAAGAGAGGATAGTTATTCTTCTCTTTTTCTTTTTGTTTTCATTCGATAGATATGAAACAGATATAATAAATGTTGGAGTCGGTTTAAACTCAGAAGAAAATATCAAATTGTCTTTAATAATATATATAGATATTTTAGTTAGCTTAGGTAGGAAGACTTGATGTGTACTAGTATAATTTGATCCCGATAATTATAAATGTCGAGTTCTTAAGTTACGAAAATTTAAACTAGGTAACGTAAAAATGTAAGGCTTATAAAGATGTTAAAACTTATTAACATATTCAATTTCAATATTTAAAATAAATCGTGGATTTATCGGAGTTTTTAAATATTATTTAAACTAAAACAAGTTTAAAGTGATATTAAATAGAAGTTAATAGTAAATTTAATAACCTGAAAAGTTTCGTGAAAACTCTTATAAATGGAAAACGTTTTGTTTGAATGTTAAATAACCGTACGTTACCGAAATAACGTAAAGTGGTAAACAAATGTTGAAATTTATACTTGACATATAAGAAAGTTCATTTGAAATAAACCTAAGGCATGTTGGTGTCGGTCTGCGTGCGAGCACATTTATTTTGTTACATCACATTAGTTAGTTGTTGTGATCAGATAAACTGATAAAATTTTATCTTAGAAAAAAACTTGACGTAGAAAAAGGATAAGCATTCTTTCATTAGAATATTATATTAATTTAATACAAGATGAAATTTACTGGTGGTTACACATAGCTTACCATAGGCTTGAGAATAGATCAAACCTCTACCGCTTTGGCGTAAGCACCTAGGAATAATTATCTAAGAGGTCTTTATAATGGGTTATAATGTTAGGCTTCAGGTAGGGAATAAAAGGGTTTTGTTGGATATGGGAAATTTTAGTGGTGGAAAGTCAAAAATCTAAGTTACATGCATGTAAAACGCGGCGTTGCTAGGCCAAGACTCGACTTACTAACACTAAATAACAACTTGAAATAAACATAAAACATAAAGATAGATGTAGGATGGTAGTCCGTATTTTTTATCACTTCTCTCTTTTTTCTATTATTTATTTATTTATTTTTATTTTTATTTTTTCATACATTCTTACCCTACCATCCTCTAAGATAACATCTATAAAAGAATTTATAAGAGCATCCCTATACTTAAGTTTTTATTTCACTAACAATAATTGACCCAACTTGAAAAGATCAAAACACTTAAAGTACTTAATTACGTATACAAAGAGAATTTGAATTTAACGTTCCTTTCCGTTACTCTATAAAATACTACTTTAACCCATGAGTCCGAATCGTGCTAAAACTATGTACAAAAGATATGACTCGTCTTATCAACCATGTAAGTAACTAGATATTTGAACTAACGGTTTAACAATAATTACAATAATGCACTAAACATAAGTGCATACAAGGTGGGCTAAGGAGATTTGGGTGTAACATTTAGGGGTGGATTGTAAACAATGCTCTTCATTGATATTCCAGAAACCGGAACATCACGAGAACCGCGAAAAGATAGGCTTTGAGGGGTTAACTAGGGGTATCGTGTACTAACGATGAGTACAATGCAAGGGTGTCAGGAAAATTACTCAACCAATGAGGGTGACGTAATTAAATTAAAATTTTAAAACAAGGGTTATCCTAATGCCTCTTATTATTTAGTTAATCCTAACTACACGAATGTAGTCTCAATAAGAACCTCGGAATGCATCACAAAACAAGTTTTAAAATCTATTATGCTACAGGTACACTCACTGAGCATTAAGGAGGAATGCTTTTATTCCTAAATATCTAGAGGCGAACCTCACATTTTTGGGGTGGAATTTGAGTGGAATACGGTTTTTGTGCTAGTCATATAACTCCTATCCATGAGACGCTTTATTAAGACTAAATTTTTACTCGTAAGTGCCATAAAAAAATTTAAATTTGGTGCTAAAATTACCCTAACAAATATTTCTCATAGTTTACAGTTTACTAAGGGCAAGACAAAAATCAAGTGAGTGAATAGTTTCTAAGTTCTCATTTTATTCTTCCTCCATACACTTAAACTGGACATTGTCCCCAATGTTCCCCGAAGGTATCAAAGTTATGATAGAGAAAGGTAAAATAAAAGAGAGAAACTAATACTCCCCTGATTAGCTCACTAGGATATGTGTAAAATTGCGGTTAAATTCTCCTCTAAGAAGAATGAGTAAGAAATAATTGTTGCTTCCATCATGTACTTCATCTTCTTGTCCAATATAACCTGCACACTTATAAGAAAACGGAGACGAAACCTTGCGTAAAATCGGCGTTAAAAACTATATTAGAACAAAACTATACTAGAAAACAAGTAAAGATATAATGCTTGTGAAATGGATGTTTGCATATTTCTGGAAAATTAAGAGTTATGGAAATTTCCAAAAATTACAAATTAAACAGAAAACGAAAATCAGGAAACTGTTTATGCATTGCCTAATGCCGTCGGGTGTTAATCCCGATGCCATCAGATTGTCTTGCCAGAATAAGTCAGATGCGTTTTCCGGAAAATCTGGAAAAATTACTTATTTAAAGACCTGGAAAAATTACTGCAAAACATCAATTGTGACTCGATACAAGCATTTGACTCTAACAAACACAAATATATATACAATTTCAAATATTGTTAACCTCATGCTTATATTAGTTCTAAAAATACATGTGATCTTTCCTACACTTATCTTTTAGTAAAATACCTTTATATGCAATTAAGACGAAGTTAAAAACAAAATAAAGCATTTTCACAAAATAATATAAATATGAGAATTAAGCAATAATGAAAAGATATATATAAAAGGGTGAAGGCTGAATATACGTAACAAACTTTCTCAAATTTGCCAATATACGTAACATACTTATTTTAATCTCCGCATACGTAATATACTTTCAAATCTTTACCAATATACGTAATATTGACAGGTTACCACTTTAAAAAGTTACAATAATGGTCCATGCCGTTTGCGTTGGCTTTCACCGTTAGTCCTTTGACATTTTTTCACATAAAAAAGTTATAATAATTGTCCCTTTGGTTTGATTTGACTTTTACCGTTAGTCCTTTGACTTTCATCTGTTTACATACATTTTTACACATTTTTATACATGATTTTACATGTTTATACACGTTTTATACACCTTTTAAACACGTTTTTGTATCGTTTTTAAACGATTTTATGCACGTTTTTATACGATTTTATATACATTTTTACACGTTATTTGCACATTTTATACACGTTTTTCACACATTTTTATACATGTTTTTATACACGTGTAAAAAGCGTGTATAAAACGTATATAAAACTATGTATAAAACGTGCATATATTCATGTAAAAACGTATATAAAGACGTGTGTAAAATACGTGTATAAAACGTGTAAAAACTTGTATAAAACGTAAAAACTTGTATAAAACGTAAAGGCGATATAAAATCGTGTATAAAACGTGCATAAAATCATGTAAAAACGATATAAAAAGCGTTTTTAAAAATATGTATAAACACGTGCAAAAAAGCTACATAAAACCGTGTATAAAATATGCATAAAAACGTAAAAACGTGTATAAAATGTGTAAAAAGCGTGTATAAAAACATGTAAAATGTATATAAAATGTGTAAAGAACGTGTATAAAACATGTAAAAACGTGTATAAAACGTGAAAACGATATACAACCGTATATAAAACGTGCATAGAATTGTGTAAAAACATATATAAAAACGTTTTAAAAGCGTGTATAAAACGTAAAATGTATATAAAATGTGTAAAGAACGTGTATAAAACATGTAAAAACGTGTATAAAAACGTGTGAAAACGATATACAACCGTATATAAAAACGTGCATAGAATTGTGTAAAAAACGTATATAAAAACGTTTTTAAAAAGCGTGTAAAAAAACGTACATAAAACCGTGTATAAAAACGTGTAAAAAAATTATATAAAAATGTGTAAAAAAATGTATATTAAAACGTGTAAAAACGTGTATAAAAACGTGTATGAAAAAGATAAAAGTCAAAGGACTAACGGTGAAAGTCAAAGCAAACCACATGGACCATTACTGTAACTTTTTTAAGTGAAAAAATGTCAAAGGACTAACGGTGAAAGCCAACGCAAACGGCAGGGACCATTATTTTAACTTTTTAAAGTGGTTACCTGTCAATATTACGTATATTGGTAAAAATTTGAAAGTATATTACGTATGTGGCGATTAAAATAAGTATGTTACGTATATTGGGTAATTTGAGAAAAGTTTGTTACGTATATTCAGCCTTCACCCTATATAAAACACACAATTAAGAAAAATGAAAAACAAACATGCAAACAAATAAACATGGGTTGCCTCCCAATGTTTTTCTTTATTTATGAGTCTTGTAGCTAGACTCGAAGCCATACCACTACGTTTTCTTATTTTTCCTCATCATGTCATACCTTATCATGTTGACAAATTCCTCATCGACTCTATACCTAGGTCCTAAGAAATCCTTATAGTAGAGGCTCATTTTCTACATCCGCCTCGCTCTTTTCCTCAAAGGCCTTAAGGTTATCCCTTTCAAAGTAGGATACAGAACCAAATCCGCTTACTTTCCAAGGCATCCTATAGGTAATTTTATCACTCCCTTCCGAAAATCTAACCGTTCCTTCAAGTTTATTATAGCTTAGCTTAGACTTTTTAACAAACGGTTTTCCTAACACGACATGGGACAAGCTATAATCGATGACACATCCTACATCTTCTAGGATCATAAAATCTGCAAAGTAGGTAAAATTTCCAACAAAGATGTGTACATCCTTGACCCTTTTAAAAAAAATTGCAAATCCCACCGGGATACTTGGGGGGTCTCTCCTAGTTTTAAGCTGTGTGTTCATTATGTTGTTGTAAACAACCGAGGACATCACGTTGATCAGGGAATACACATCTATGTAAACATGCTCGACATATCTATATCCAATCATACATGGGATCTTAATGTTCCAAGGATTACCTCTCTTAACTTTAGGATCGATTCTAACAAAGGGTGGCCGTGGGTTGTCAATTATGTAATTGTGGTATGCGATTTCTTCCTTAGTGGGATAAAGGTTAAAATATGCATTAGTTTCCTCTTCCTCACTCTCTTCTATTATCTTAGTGACCTCAATGCCACCTTATCCTAATTCTATTACCATGGAATCGATATCCGTTACGCTAGTCTCCTTCTCAAGTAACCTATGTATTTTTCTAAGCTCATCAATTTCACTAGAGATTTGGTTGCGAAGAAGGTTAAAATAATTTCGGTCAAGCGATCGGCTCGGAGTGGGTGAAACGTGTGGTAGTGAATTTGGTGGTGGAAGTGGATATTGTGGTGGATCGTTATTGATGAGTGAATTATCACCTTCCATGATGAAAAGTGAAAAGGTTACGAACAAAGACACGAAGAAGGGGGATAGACTACAAGAAAGCTAATCAAAAGGAAAAAAAAATCTTACTTGATAGGAATCAAGTGAGTGGACCTAATCAAGATATAAACCTAACTAGCTATTTTATTCCTCAGTAGCGGCGCCAAAAACTTGATGCATGGTTCAGGGTCGAAAGACTTCCTTTTTCGCGAGCAAGCTTTACAACCCACTATGCAGTGTACCTAATCATTGTAGTGTAGTATGGGCAAGCCCAGGGTTGATCGCTCTTTAGAGGAATAGAGATGCTAGTAGAGATGTATGACGAAAAGGTGAGGTGAGGATGATTCTTTTTAGTCTTTTTTTTTTATGAAAGCAAGTAAAATCTCGGGGTTTGAAAAGTGGGGGTTTGATAATCTTACCAATTAAACTACTTAACAATTTAAATTAAATCTAATCAAACTAATAAAATTAAAAACTATGGATCGTATGAGTTTGTTTCTTATGATAATTAAAAACGTGTTCACTTAGAGTTTTTTACTCCATAGTTATCTTTTATTGGTCGGTTGAATTGTCACATCTTTGTCCTAATTGATGCGTTGTATTTCGTGTTAGTCATAAGGTGGTGCCTAATTCCCCAATTCTATGAATCATAACTCTCCTCTATAACACCCGGGATCGCCAAATACCGAGGTATCTCCCCAGAATATCGTATTATCCTTAAGCTACAACTCACGCAATAAACACAACGATGGCCTAAAGTTCACTCTAAGGCTTTATGCTATTTAGGACGTTCAAGCTCGCAACAATTAAAGAAGAAGCGAGTTTTCCTCACTCTAGAGTTTACCAATTAGAACAAGAGACAACCTAACAATAATCAATACCTAGGTTTCATTGGATCTAAGCAAACACTAATTAATTTAGTTATGCATGATAGATTAGCAAGAACACAAACAAAAAATCAAACATAGATGAAACATGGTGAGAGATTGGATAAATAAACTTATCTTTAAGTGTAAAATAGGGTTTAGAACCCTAAAATACTGTCCAAGTCGGACCTCAAATGAACTAGGGTTTTCTCTCCAAAATAATGCACACATTAAACAAAAATATTCAAACTCTATATATAGATTTTACATTCGTGTTGGGTTTTAGGTTCCTTGGATCAAGAATTACTCTAAGGCATCGGAACCACGGACAAGTTGGATATAACCACGACGTAAGGATGTAACCACGGATGAAGACAAACCGCGGCTAGTAGAAGAGTATAACCACGGATGATGATATGTAATCACCGCTAGTATTGTATAGTCGGTTTAGTTTATTGTATTAGATAAATATGGAAAAGATATTTATCTTGTAGGTTACGATTGTATAATGTATAGGACTCCTTAGCCTATAAAAGGAGATCCTAGGTTAGGTTAGATATACGATGTTTTATATCTAAGGTCGATACACTTCAAGGTTGCAAAACCCTAATATCGTAAGAGTATTCAGATTATCAATAATATTGAGGTGTTGAATGTTTATCGTTCTTCTTCTTAAGATTAAGTGTTAAATTCGCGTAATACTTAATAAGTTTTTGTTACAAGTCGCTTTATATTAGATCGCTTGCTCAACTGGGATCAACAAGTGGTATCGAGCTTGTGATCTAGAAACCGTAACCAAGAAGAAGTCTCGTTAATCTTTATTCAAGTAAGTTAAGATGTCCGACGAAACTCACATGGTGATCGCTTCAAAAGTACCCATGCTCAAACATGGTGAGTATCAAACGGAGGATGCGAATGAGGCAATACATTCGTATGATTGATTATGCTCTCGGGATGTCGTTGAAAAGGAGACACTCTTCCTAAGAAGGGTGAGGATGGACTAGAGATAGCTATTGTTAGTGAACCCGATAAAGCTAAAGGAAAATGGAGATCAAAGCTCACAAGATTCTCTATGGGAATACCTAATGAGTTTGCCTTGGACTTTGATCAATATGAGTCGCTAAAGATTTATTGGATGCTCTTGAATTAAGGTTTGTCGGTAATGAAGCTACTAAGAAGTCAAGGATGAATATGCTCAAGCATCAATTTGAAACCTTCAACGCTCTTAGTGGAGAAAAGATTGATGGCACATACAATAGACTTCAAAACTTATCACCAATCAAGTCGTGAGTTACAAGTTTCTTCAAGAAGATATTAATTTGAAGTTCATTAGAGTTTATCATCCGAATGGGCTATTCATACAATTGTGTGGAGAAATAAGGAGGATTTTGCTACGATGACTCTAGACAATCTCTTCAACAACTTGAAGGTTTATGAGTCCGAGAATAACTTTGCTCACTCATCTTCTCGCTAATCAAAACATTGCTTTTGTATCCACTAATCACAAAAGCCCACAAGATGTATCCATCACGCCTATGGTATAACCACGGCTATTGCAAACAATACCACCGTTAGTGATAATGTCGGTGATGGTGCAATCTGTGCTTTTCGTCGTTCGATTTAACTACCAAGCAGTTATCAGGTTGAATCAAGATCCGGATCAAATTGATCCCGATGATCTTGATGAGATCAATCTTCAATGGCAAATGGCAATGTTGACTCTCCAAGCAAGAAAGTTTCGAGGAGGACCGGAAGATGTGTTAAGTATGATGGTCAAAGGAGAGTGGATTCGACAAAAGCAAGATGGAGTGCTTTAACCGCAAGAAGAAAGGTCACTTTGCTAGGGAATGTCGAGCTCCTAAAAGAATTGAAGGCATTAAGAAGACAATGTAAGAGCTCGCCGCTTCTTCACTTTGGTTGCTCGTGATGGGATTGGTGATTATGATTGAGTGATCGATTGAAGAAGGTCCAAATGCAGCTTTTCTTGCTAGTGAAGCTTCAAAAGAGCATAACTTTGCTCTAATGGCCTATGCTTCATCTTCCGGTTCGATTCGAGGTATCTAATGATTCTAAAACATCTACTTGTTCTTTTAAATCATGTTATGATAACTTAGAATCTCAAAAAGCTATCACCGAGAGTATGAGGAAAGAAGTAGAAAGATTGACTCTAGATAACTTAGGATATAGAGTTGGTCTAGAGGTGTGGAAGAGAAGCTAAAATTCGTATTAAATGTGAGTTTGAGATGTAGAAAAGATCAATATACTAGGTGGTGAAATTGATCTTAAAGATAGAGAGATTAAAATGCTTAAAGATAAACTAGCAGAGGCAGAGAGTGTAAAACAAGAAGCCCTAGATGAAAAAGAAAACATGTTGTTAGGGTAGCTAAAACACAATTTGCTTCGATATGGTTCATAAATCTATAGAGAGTCATTTAATGAAAAGGGTTACCGGAATAGGATACAATAATATGCCACCACCCTCTTTGATGAAACATGCACCACCGCTAAAGAACTGTCATTTAGTAGTGAATTCGCTTTAACAAACCCGTAGAAGAGATAAATAAGATCGAAACACCTAAGATAAGTTCGATAAGTTATCCGATGCTCCCATAATAGAAGATTGGGAATCGACTGAGGAAGATAGAACCGAATCAACTAAGTCTCAAGAGATAGAGAAAGTTAAGAAAGTTGATTCTCAAGAAGTCAACCTTGTACCTAGATTTGGAGCTAAAGTTACCAAGAAAGTTGTAGAGTATGTGGAAATACCTAGGAACAGATGAAACAATATAAACCTAGGGGTAATCAAAGAAGCTTAAATGGTCTAATTTCTAATGATTAGGTGATGAGTTTCAATGTGTCAAGAAAGCTTGTTATTGTATGTGGTAGTTTTGAACACTTACAGAGAAATTGTAATAAAACAGACCACAAGTTTGGAATCATGGAGGAGGGTAAATCATCAAAACTTTTCAAAGAAAACAAACCCTCATCCAAACAAAAACATGATTCCAAGAGCGGTGTTGATGAGGAATGGGAATACAAAATCAATAGTCATCGCTGCACCTAAATGGGTTCCAACCATCGCTAAGCAAAATGTAAACACGGCTAAGCGTAATCAAACCATCATAAGCAAAATATCACCACCGATTCAAAAGAAGTTTTAAAATTCCAAAGGTGATAACCGACACAATGGTTGGAAATCATTTTATGTCATAAGGCCTCAAAGAAGTTGGCAATGGAAGCCTAAGACCAAGGTTTTACCACATGTCAACTGTGCATCAATGGACCTAAAGAAATTTGAATATTTTGATGACAGTATGCACCCAAGTCAAGATTGGCTTGGGTCCACAAAAGGAACTAACTTGTGTAATTTTATGTGCAGTGGCAATCTTCAAACCGAGCTAAAAGACAAAGGAGTTTTTGATAGTGGTTGCTCGGGCACATGACTTGGGATGGAAGCAACTGGAAGATTTTGAAGCTTTTGATGGAGGATATGTGGCATTTGGCAATGATCCAAAGGGAGGAAAGATACTTGGCGAGGCACAATCGTAACAGTGGAATTTAGACTTTGAAAAGGTCTATTTGGGCATGTGGACTTAAGTACAATTTATTCAAGTTTCTCAAATGTGTGATAAGAAAACTGGGTACTTTTTGGGAAACCGAGTGTGTGGTGTTGTCTCCCGAGTTTAAGATGCCCGATGAGAAGTTTATACAACTTAGGGTACCTAGGAAGGAAAATATATATTGTTTTGATCTTAAAGATGTTCTTCCTAATAGGTCCTTATGTTTGTTTGCTAAAGCATCCGTAGATGAGTCAAAATTGTGGCATAGAAGGCTAGGTCATCTCAATTACAAAACAATCAATAAACCGGTAAAAGGAAACTTAGTGAGAGGGTTACCTTCAAAGGTTTTTGAGTGTAAGGAACTGTGTGGCCTGTCAAAAGGTAAACAACATAGAGCTTCTTGTAAGACCAAAACTGTAAACACCATCACACAACCACTGCTTATGCTTCATATGGACTTATTTGGACCTACCTTTGTTAGAAGTTTGAACCATAAGCAAGATCGCCTAGTTATCACCGATGATTATAGTAGATTTTCTTGGGTATACTTTTTGGTCGCTAAGAGTGAGACTAGTGAGATTCTCAAGAGTTTCATTACTAAGATAGAAAATCTAGTAAACCATAAGGTCAAAGTAATCGATGTGATAATGGAACCGAGTTTAAGAATGATGTGATGAATCGCCTGTAGCTAAAGGTATTGAAAGACGCTTTAGTGTTGCTAGAACACCACAATGTAATGGTGTAGCCGAAAGGAAAAATAGAACACTAATTGAGGTCGCTAGGACCATGTTGTCGAGTCTAAGTTACCAACTACCTTTGGGTCAAGTCGTAGGAATTGCATGTTATGTGCAAAATGTAAGTAAGGTAGTGAAGCCTCATAACAAGACCCCTATGAGTCGTTACATGATAGGAAGCCAATGATTGCATTCCTAAAACCTTTGGGTGTCCTGTTACCATCTTGAATACCATAGACTACCTAGGCAAGTTTCAAGAAAAAGTAGATGATGGATACTTTTAGGCTATTCTACTAATAGCAAAGCCTTTAGAGTATACAATAGGAGGACTAGACTTGTTGAAGAGAACCTACATGTTCAATTCAGTGAAAAGACTCCTAGTGTTGAGACCAAAGGACCAGATCGGTCGCTTAACATTGATATGCTAACCAAATCTATGAATTATGAGCCTATCATTGCAGGAACTTCCACTAATGTTAATGCAGTACACAAAAGGATTCTCGAGGCGATACATCTTCCAAGGAAGTCGATTCTCCAAAGGAGTTCTATTTGGTTGAAAAGTGGAAAGTCGGTTCTGCTCCTTCCATCATTCACAAGCAAGGTCCCACCGATGATGATGTATCAATAATGGAGGCAATGTTGATCATCATCAAGATAAGGATGAGTTGTTGAAAGATAACTCTGTCGGTAGAAGAAATTGAAAAGAAGAAAAGCGCCGCAAGCATCGCTAAGCCTCATCGAAAGCACCGATAGCCAATCAGAATCACGACAAGCCATCTTCTACCACCGATAGTCCAAGTGAAACCCGATAAAAGTATCGGTGATAGTACTTTCTTTGGACCAACTGAAAGCCACTATTTGGTGATGAGGAGTATCCACATGATCCTAATATGCCCGGTTTGATTGAAATTGATACTCCTACCGATGATGAAGACATGGATGATTTCTTCAATGTCGATTTGTCAAACTTGGAAACCGTCATTCATGAAAGTCCAATCACCACTACAAGGATTCACAAGATTCATCCCAAGGAACAAATACTTGGAAACTTGAATACTCCAGCTCAAACAAGAAGGTGGTTAAGAACATCGAACCCTTTCCCGAATATGGGTTCTTTGCGTAATCACTTCACAAAAGAAACAATATAAAGATCTCGCAAAATTGCCTGCTTGCTTGTTTTCTGTCTCAAAAGGAGCCCAAGAGAGTGGAAGAAGCTTTATCGAAGAAGGTGGGTAGAATCAATGCAAGAGGAGCTTTTACGCTTTAAGCTTCAAGAGGTTTGGACATTGGTTGATCTTCCTAATGGGAAAAGGGCAATTGGGACTAAATGGGTGTTCGTAAACAAGAGGATGAAAGAGGAATTGTTGTGAGGAACAAGTCAAGGTTGGTTGCTCAAGGATACACACAAACCAAGGTTTGGACTATGATGAAGTGTTTGCACCAGCTTGCAAGGATAGAGGCTATTAGATTGTTTTTGGCTTATGCTTCATTCAAGAATTTTGTTGTGTATCGATGGATGTTAAAAGTGCATTTTGTATGGCACTATTGATGAGGAGGTTTATGTTTGTCAACCTCCGGTTTTGAAGATCCCGATCATCCCGACAAGGTTTATAGGGTGAGAAAGGCTATGTATGGGTTGCATCAAGCTCCTAGGGCATGGTATGAGTGCTCTGCTCTACTTATTTGATGGACAATGGGTTTAAAAGAGGGTTGATTGATAAAACTTTGTTCATTAGAAAGCACAAAGATGATATTTTATTGGTTCAGGTTTATGTAGATGACATCATCTTTGGCTCTACAAACAAGGAGCTATGCAGAGATTTTGAGAAACTTATGCATGATAAGTTTCAGATGAGTTCTATGGGAGAACTCACTTTCTTTTTGGGACTACAGGTTCAACAAAGGACTGATGGTATCTTCATTAGTCAAGACAAGTATGTAGCAGATGTGTTAAAGAAGTTTGGGTTTCAAGATGTAAAGAGTGCAAGTACACCTATGGAGACTCAGAAACCTCTGCTACCAGATGATGGAAGTCCCAAAGTTGATTTGAAGTTGTATAGATCCATGATTGGATCTTTGATGTATCTTATCGCATCCAGCGATATTATGTTCTCAGATGTGTGTGCAAGATTTCAAGTCACACCAAATACCTCACACATGAATGTGTTAAGAGGATCTTTAGATATTTGAAAGGTCATCCTAAATTGGGCCTTTGGTACTCTAAGGATTCCCTTTGATTTGGTGGCCTACACAGATAGTGACTATGCCGGAGCTAGTTTGGATAGGAAGTCTACTACCGGAGGATGTCGCTTGGGAAGCAGATTAATTTCTTGGCAAAGTAAAAGCAAACTATTGTGGCTAATTCTACAACCAAGTCAATATGTGGGCCGCTAGTTGTCGTGGTCAAGTTCTTTGGATTCGTAATCAATTGTCGGATTTTGGGTACAATTTATGCATACTAAGATTTACATTGATAATAACAAGACAATATGCATTATTAAAAATCTGTTTTACATTCTAGAACTAAACATATTGAGATAAGGCATCACTTTATTAGAGATTGTAATGAGAAAAGGTTGATTCAAATGGTAAAAATCCATACTGATTTCAATGTGGCTGATCTTCTTACTAAAGCTTTTGATGTGGGGAGGTTTCAGTACCTTGTTGTTAGTATTGGAATGATTAATCTCTAAATTCTCAAATTGTTTTGTACCAGTTTGTATAAGTATTGGACTGTTATTATGTAATCTTAGTATTGCTATTTTTGTTTCTAACCACTGATAGTTTTATTCAATCCACTGCTGGTTGTTCTGTGTTTCTACTAACCATTTTGCAGATAAAAGACAAGTCATTATAGAAGCTAAAGAAGTACTGAAGTTAAATTGTTCATTCATTCATCAAAACAGTTTACAGCTTACAGCTTACAATGAAACTTCAAGTACTAATTAAAAGACTACTTCTATACATGATTTCCTAATACTATCCTCAGCTGTTGGATATGCATGATTGCTGGATATGCATTTGTGATATGCATGACCAGTATGACAAAGCAGCTAAGGATCAAAATGGGAAGGATGGATTGATGCAAACGAAGATGATGAAGATGAATACAGTAGATGAAGCACAAAGGACATAGTCATATTATACTTGCATTCATCGGTTTCACCAAAAGCATCATTCCATTTTCCTTTTTCCTTCCCCTTTACGATGTGTGAAGAAGCACCACAACTGGTGCAGAAGACCAAGAACCACCTCTCTGTCCTTTGGGAGTGGTGGATTTCTTGCTCGTGGTTTTGGTTGGGGTTTGGATGATGAAGGTTTGGGGTTTGAAGTTCTCTTCTTAGAGGAGACATCGAGTCTTCGTAAGCCTCACTTGATTCACCACACTATCATCTTCCGATGATGGAAGAAATGGGATTTTAATGGTCTTGGTTCTTGTGGAGGTATGTCAAATCGCCATGGATTGGATTCTTCACTGATGATGAGGATGAGGAGGATATTAGATCCACAAAGAACGGAGGCGACCGATCGCCTTGAAGATGTTTCTTCGTCTGTATCTTCATAGGGTGATACATACGAACTTAAAGAAGAGCTATTTTCTCCTTTGCTTGGATTGCTTGACAAATAGTTCTTTTCCATCTCTCCGCATCGCTGTTGGAGGAGGTGTTGTCATCCGATGAAAGACCGATTGGGTTGGAGCCGCTCATTATTGGGGTTCTTGGACAAATTAGGGTTTTGATTTTGATTGTGTGTGCGTTATATGAGATTAAGGGTTCTTTTATAAGTGGAGTTTAGGGTTATGGAAGTAAATAAGGGGTGTTAAATGTGGTTGGGGAGTTAATGAGTTTCTTGGGCGTTGGACTGATATTAGTTCTAGAAGTTGACCATATTGACTTACCTGTTCAAACCACGGATAGGTCTTTTGAAACCACTTCTGGCTTTTTCTAACCACTGACAATAATAACCTACTTCTCTGTGTTGGTTTTGTGTTTTTGTCTTGCAGGTATGAAGGATTTGTGTGCATAAGGAGCTGGTGTGTTAGTTGCTTGTGTTAGTTATTAAAAAAAAAAAAAAAAAGTGTGTAATCCTTCATATTTTTGTGAGATCTTACTTATTGTGACACAGATTTACTTGCTATATCTCTTGGTCATTTGGAAGAAGTGATTCAATGTATCCGCTGATGGTATGTTTCAACCGCGGATAGTAGTTCTGGAACCGCGGATAGCATGGTGCTTAGTTTTGGATATTACAGGGTCTGTTTGGTAACATTTGCAAACCTATATCACTCTCCCAAATCACGGACGGATCATTTATTTGATTCTCAAACCACTTCCAATTGGCGCCAACCTTAACCCTAATCACTTTCTTTGCTTAATTCACAAACCCACTTCATACTCGATCATTCATCACAATGGTGAAAAGTATTCCACTTCACATAACCTAGTTGCCATCCTCACCAAGAATGCTCGATCCAAGGGTTTCATCAAATGATCGATTTCTAGTTCACATCCCATTCACTATGCTTTAACAGTTAAACCCACCATTCTTAAAGCCTACATACATCAATTCGGAGGAATGCTACACTTGAAGAGGTTGATGGCGTGGAGGTGTTTAGTTCTCACTGTGGATGAGCATGCTATTTCATTATCGAGGACATCATTAGGGAAGTTTTGAAGTTTGATGATGCCGATGGTGTTGATAATCTTTCGATGTTGAGATTGTTGCCGGTTTAGAGATTAGGATATACACACAGGGGTGAAAAGGTACAATTTTTAAGAGTTTGTTTTCACAACAATGGAAGTTTTTGATTCACACCTTGTTGATGTGTATGAGTAACAAGACCATGTGTTTTAATGACTTTCCTTCAAAAATTGCTACGCTATTATTTGTTTATCCGATGGAAGGAAGTTTAATTGGTCTAGGATGATTTATGAGGGTTAGTACAAAACATTAGGAAGAAGGGTAAATACTATTTGTATCCTAGGTTTGTTCAACTGATTGTGGAACATCAAATAGAGGAACCTGTTGAACATACTAGGGAGTATGAAGTACATCATATGCTTCCTAAGGTTTTTGCTCATATGAGGAATCAGCCACCGAATGTACACATTAGAGATGTTCCTTTATTTCCTCACATGCTTACTTTGCCTGTTGATCCTGAGTTTGATGAAGGTCTTGTGTCTCAACCTATTGTTGTTGTATCCACTGATAGTACACCTCTAATCACTGATAGTCATACTCAAACCACTGTTACACCTATAGTATGGACTAGGAGACAGAAGGGCACTAAGCTACCTCAGGCTAGTGTTAGTGGTGTTGTTAATGAGGCTGTCACATGGAGTGGAGGTGACATGATTGGAAGGGCTTCCACCATCGATTCATGCTTTGATGTCGGTCGATAGTGGAAACATAAATAAGACCCAACCATTGGCAACTCCTAATGTGGAGAGTTCCTTGAACTTAACACAGTGGAGGAATCCCTAGCCAACCGGTCGCTACATGGTGCATAGATGATCGTGCTAGGTCCGGTGCTATGTCTACTATATCCAAGGATTCACTCTCTGAGCGCTTAACACAACTCAAGTGATGAGGATAGATTGGAACATGACATTGAATTGACGGTTAATGAGTTTGTACATGATGACTTTTCCAATGAACCACCTCTCGGACCGCTTAACACAGTCGAAGTGGGAGGATATTCTTGAACGCTTAAATGAATTGACGGCTAAGTGTGCTAAAATGGAGAATACAATTTCGTGTCTCTGTGAGTTGACCGTGTTTCGTGGAAAGGATATTAGGAGATTGAAGCATAGAGTGTTGGTTTTGGAAAAGTAAGGAGACCGGGTTGCTGCTTTGAAAGCTATGAGAAGAAAGAAAAGATGGTGGACTCTCTCCCACTCGAATGTGGAAGATGTATCCAAACAGGGAGGAGTGAAGGCATGAATTGTGGGAGGTCGGTGATATATCCGTTGATGTACCTATGGATGAAGATGTTGATAGTGGAGATAATGACTTTTGGTATCCGATAAAGATGGGAATGAAGCAGTTCTTGAAAGTTTGAAGAATGTTGCGTAAGATGTAGTGAAGGACACAAACACCGATGGTATGTCCGAAACCATGGTTAGTACTCTTGTAACCACCGATGCGCTTCGTACAGATATCACAATTATACCCACTACTATCATACCCATCGCTATCATAACCACTTCCACTATTGTCACAACTCTCTCTCGAATCACAACCTAAGTCTAAAGAAGTTGAGAAAGAAGTCGCAAGTACCTTGATAAATCTAAGCAAAACCTCATCTATTTCTACACCTATCATTGCACTGCTTCTCTCTATTCACCATCGCAACTAAACCCGAGTTAAAAGTTTAGTTATTGGTGAACCTTTGAAGAAGAAAGTGGTTCAACTGATGTTGGGAAAGGTAAAGAGGTTGTGCCAAATTTAAAAATAAAGCGTAACAAGAAGCTTATGATGCAGAGTATGCTAAAAGTATTGTAGTCGAGGATCAAGCAACTTTAGTGAAAAGAAAGCAAGATGAAGAGGAAGCTAGTCGAGATGGTTAGCTACATGGTATGAATCACAAAACTATCTTGAAGCTTCGAATTAATAAGTGATGAGTATACCGCACAAGAATGGGCTTTGTTGGATGATGAGGAAAAGCTAGACTTTGGGTATATTGGCAAGGAAGGTCAAGTAAAGAAAAGAAGCAAGTTGTAAGAAAGAAACCTCCTTCTATTGCTCGATGAGGAATGTATTGATGAAGATTATTAAGAATTCGTGCATACATGTTTCGATAATCTTAGTAGGTGTTCATTTGAAAGAATTTTTGAGATTTATGAGAGATGTATGAGAATTAATCATGATGATTTCGTCCAATGAATTCTAAAAAGGAGGAAGAGTGGATTAAAAGGATGATGAATGGATTCAAAGTAAAAGAAAGAGAAAATCGAGGTTCAAGAGACATCCGATTCTAAAAGATTGAAATTAGTTGAAGATGGTAATCAAATTATTTCTTATGAGTTTGAGCTTAATGGAAGTGAAGGAGTTTGGAAAATTCAAAGACTCAACAATGAAGTTTATGAGTATAATAAATTTTCACAGATGCTTCAGTATTTTGATAGAGATGATTTGATGAATCTTTGGATACTTTACAAGAATAAGTTTGGTGAAGTACATCCAAATGATTATCATGAGAGACTGGTTTATCATCATTTGAAGATTTTATTTGAACCTACTCATGATGAACCTGAATGGAAAGGACTCTACAATGGTCAAGTTACTAGATGGTTTTTATATCAAACTTGTGGAGTTCATGTTTTAACTGCTTTCGAGAAATTATTCATATGCTTGTAGAAGGTGATTATCCTCAATCGAATAAGTATCCGCAGCTATTGCTCGATGTTGAAGCCTGGTTGTATCAAGATGTTAGTACCCTATGATGGTCAAGCTTACAATTTGTTGTCAAGTATGAGAATATTCTTAAGGCTAGTAAGTGTTTGGCTACATCCTCCAATTCGATGTTTTGAGTTTAAAGAAACTTGAGAATTCGTTGGAATGTATCAAGTTTAGGGAGGATTGTTGGGTTTTAGGTTCCTTGGATCAAGAATTACTCTAAAGCATCGGAACCACGGACAAGTTGGATATAACCACGGATGTAAGGATGTAACCACGGATGAAGACAAACCGCGGCTAGTAGAAGAGTATAACCACGGATGATGATATGTAATCACCGCTAGTATTGTATAGTCGGTTTAGTTTATTGTATTAGATAAATATGGAAAAGATATTTATCTTGTAGGTTACGATTGTATAATGTATAGGACTCCTTAGCCTATAAAAGGAGATCCTAGGTTAGGTTAGATATACGATGTTTTATATCTAAGGTCGATACACTTCAAGGTTGCAAAACCCTAATATCGTAAGAGTATTCGATTATCAATAATATTGAGGTGTTGAATGTTTATTGTTCTTCTTCTTAAGATTAAGTATTAAATTCCACGTAATACTTAATAAGTTTTCGTTACAAGTCAATTTCTATATTAGATCGTTTGCTCAACTGAGATCAACACATATAAATCACTAAACAAGTAATAGTGTTTTCATGATATAGTAATGCATATGTACAACAACTAGTGTTTACATATTGGGTAGATATATACATACTTAGTATATATTATAATGGGTAATAGAATGAGTAGAAGTTTAAGTATTTAAACCATTGACTTAATACATTGAATGTAGTTGGGTAAAACCCAAAGTCCATGACCCATACCCATGGAGCATAATCCGTAACCCATGACCCATTGCATGACATCATGCATAAGTCATAATGGGTATTATCCATGACCCATGGAGCTAACTCATAACCCATTGACTAGATGTATTGCATATTCTAGATACATTGTATCTACTTGGATACCCATGGTCCAAAGTCTAGGACCCATGACCCATAGCCCATGACCCATCACCCATAACCCATGGATAATGAGGAGCGTCTCACGGATCCCTAGTAATACACTAGACGAATCCCTCAAGCAAGGGATCCGTGCAACAGTAGCAAGTTTTTGTCTATAAATAGTAAGCCATTTCTTCATTGTAAGTGGCTACTTCTACACATACTTTCTCCTAGTATTGTCAACTCTTTAACCTCAGATCCAAAGGATCTTTCTATGTAGTTTGTGTTTGTTTTTGTGTGATTCTCTAGGTTCCTCTTAAAGGCGAGATCACCGCCTGTTGAAGTCGAGCAAGCTCAAGTCCATGATTTTCCATGCTTCGTCATCATCAAGACTACTGAAGTTCTCTTGTTGATAGTTCTTTCTTCCTCTCTAGAGGTGTTGTGTCTAAGGCATTAGTGAAGGATGCCAAAAGGGTCAAGACGAAGGCATTAGTGAAAGGTGCCGAACGTTCGTGTCGAAGGCATTAGTGAAAGGTGTCGAACGGCTATGTCAAAGGCATTAGTCAAAGGTGCCGAACGTCCGTGTCAATGGCATTAGTGAAGGATGCCAAAAGGGGTTAAGTCGAAGGCATTAGTGAAAGGTGCCAAAAGATCATGTCAAAGGCATTACTGAAAGATGCCAAGAGTGTATAATCGATATGGTGCATCGATGTACAAACAGAGATAGGTTGTGTCCAAGGATATTGATATCCTTGATGATATTGTAATAAGGAGTGGGTCTCCTTTGGGATAGGTGTTGTGTAGTGTTAGGTAGTAGTTCCTCCTTTGTAATGGAACTCGGTATCTAGCCTTGTACCGGATAAACTGTAGGCGACGTTGTGATAGGTGTGGTTCTACCTCGTGGAAGAACCCGGTGTCTAGCCTTGTACCAGAAAAAGAGTAGGCGACGTTGTGATAGGTGTGGTTCTACCTAGTGGAAGAACCCGGTGTCTAGCCTTGTACCGGAAAAAGAGTAGGCGACGTTGTAAAGGCTTCTCCGCCATAAGGAGTTGTGTCGTGTAGTGCTAATGAACTCTCGAGTAGGTGACTCAGGGAGTGGAGTAGGGCAAGGAAGGTGTCCTTGTAGCCGAACCACTATAAACACTCGTGTCGTGGTTTTGTGTTTCTTACTCTTTACCTTTGCATTATATCTTTACATATATATCTATCAATATCAACCATACACAAATAAATAGATTGACATAAGTCGATCTAAATATTTTAAAACAAAGTTTTAATCGGGAAAATTATTCAACCCCCCTTTCTAGTTTTCCACAATTGGTACCAAAGCTTCGTTACCAAGTTTCTTAGAGTATCTTGTACTTTAAAAACTTGATACGATCCATGTATGATTGAAAACTAGAAAGAAGGAAATCTTTTAAAACAAATTGTTTCTTTTATGTTGGATAATGATAGATTATTCTAACAATTTCTTTTTAAGAATTCTTCTTGCTAGGACTTCTCCAAAGTCTTCATTTCTATTCAAAGAAAAATGAAGTCAACTCTCAAGGAAGAACCCAAAAGTAATTACAAGCTACTTATACTAAGTACAACAGATTACTTTAAAAGCTCATGAAATTTTTCGGATATATGGTCTCTATAAACCATATCAAGAGTTTAGAGGTATGTTCACTTATCCACAAATTAGCTATTTTACGTTTACATAGATATGTTGATAATATTTTCTTTTACACATGAATTAGGACGTTAATAGTTGCAAGTCTCTAAAAGTCTCTCTTCACCACTTTCCGACTTACTCATCATCGGAATAGTATTCTCTTTGATTTTCTAAAGATCGTCAAACCAACGCCGCCGTTAAATAGATCCTTGATAGTTAACCTATCAAAACACGTCGACCAAAACTTCTATTCAATTAGGAACCTCATTCTTCAAAGTTATTTTTGTTCTATAAGCTATTGTATAACTTATTACAAAAATAACACCAAACACCCTTTTTCATCCCACGATGGCGGATCCCACGAGTTGTACTAGCGGATCCCAATTACAAGGATCCGGGGAACCGTGTGATGAGAAAACAATTATACGATTTTCAAAACCAGTTCTGCTCTTTTCCCTCTCCTCACAAAACACAAAAAATGACCCAAATTCTGCGTCCATCTCCATAGGGCTTCATATCCTCAAGCATCTCCTTCTTTAACATCATTGTAAGTAATTACACTCATATGTTCCATTCGTCATCATCTTCCTCCTAGGGTTTATGGTTTTTAATTTTCTTTTTAAAACATCAATTGATGAAATTAAGTATTGCAAAATTAATCATTAAAAAAGGTTTTCACATAATTAAAATTCTATTGTGTTTACAACATTGTTAATACAAATCAAAACCATAAACCCATCTCGGCAAATTTTACCGAATTGGAATATTTGTTTTTCTAGGATCAACCATGCCCAAAGCTACCCAACAAAACCACCATGACACCGTCCACTACCTCTCTAGATACTATCGAAAAGAGGAGGTTTCGAAAATCGATCGTAAAATCTTCAAAAAGCTTGAAAAATGACTTATTCACGAAGGTCGTCTAGTTAAGGAATGTTTCCTTGAAAACACCGACATTCGTCAAGTCTTCTCGGCAATCAACTTTGATTGTCTTCAAGATATTGATGAACAAATTTGTCTGGCTTTCATATTTGAGTTTTACGAAAGTGTTAGGATCATTCAAAATACTGATGAAAGCATCTCAATCACTTTTATCATCAATAAACAAAGCATTACTCTATCCCTCAACACATTTGCACAAATTCTCCGCATTCTTTGTGAAGGAATTTGTATGTACTTCCAAGATTGGGCAATATCCACTCAATCCTTTGCACTAGATCCCAAACCAATCTACCGCACTCCTCTTGATGACCCCGCAATTGTTCGAGACAACATTTTCAAAATTAAAGCCAACCAATCTCGCTTCAACCGCAACAAAGAGCTTATTCACCGTGATCCCTTTCAAATGGAACTCTTCAAAATGAATCCTATCTATAGAAAGTGGGAAGAACTTCTTAGGGAAAATGTCATTAGTTTGGTCGGAAACAAAGACCATCCAAATGCATGTCTTGTCCAAATGATCTATTGCCTCATTCACCAAAGACCATTTAACCTTGCCTATTACATGGCAAAAAGAATGGCCGGTGTTTTCAAAGCCAACAACATGGTACTTCCCTATGGTATGCTCCTAACACGACTCTGTGAGTATGTTAGTGCAATGCAACCTTCTCCTATCAACGATGATCATTTCCTTGCCGATCACCTCATGGTACCACTCACCAAACAACCTTCTAAATGGTTCATGATTAACGTAAAAAGACCTCGTGCTCTCTCGGACTCCTCGGACGAAGAAGAAGTAAATGTCAACCCCGTTGCCAACGTCAACTTTGACCCCATAACCTATTTTGAACAACTTCCAACTCTTCCAAATGAGTCCAAAGAATTCAAAAAATTGAAGGGTATGATCCAATGCCTAACTAACTACCTCATGACGTCGGGAAAGAGGAAGAGAAAAGATTGACAAAAGAGACATTAGGATTATGGTTTTTTTTAGACATATCTTTTATCATTTTGCAATGGATGCTTATGTTTGTGGATGTTTTATCTTATTTGTTTGGATATTATCACTACTACTCGGATTTATGTTATGGATTATGAGATATTTACGTGTTTTGTTGTTCATTTATAGTAGAAACTCATAGAAATTAGAATACATAATATAGTGCAAAAACTGCACACCTTCTGTGATGCTTCTGATCTGCAGGAGCCGGATCCCTCAATTTGTACTAGACGGATCCCTCCTTTTAGGGATCCGAGGAGACAGAAATGCCATTGCAGACCTCCACACACAAACTAGCACACTAGACCACTTCACACTAGCTAAACATGATGCCTTACGACCACTTAAGTCTTCCTCAAGCTCAGTAAGTATCATACTCACTCATAGCTCATTTAGGATCACACTCAAGGTGCTTTCTTGATTTATCATTTCACTAAAACTCATCATCGTTCCACTCCAATACTTACACATCATTTCTCACATGTCAACACATCTAGTTTTACAATTCTCTCAATTTTAGCAAATTGATTTTAGTCAACTTTACCCTAAAATGGGTCAAAAACTAGTTTTTCATTTCTTATAATTTTTAAGGAATTTTCCAAATTTATCCTAAGTTGCCATATGATCTCTAGCATCATTTAACACCACTTGACACTCTCATATCTCCTAGTATCATCTTTGATCACCCATTGGTGCTCATAAAATCTCATTTTCTTCCATAAAAAAGGCAATCATTAGCTATCATCACTCATTGCCCTTGATCATTTAAGTCCCCTTTCATTTAAAACACTTAAGAAGACTGAAACATTCAAGATGTATAGGTATTAGACCTTACAAACATCATTTTTTCTCTTTTCTTGGCTACTGAGAGCTGGATCCCTAGGATTAGCCTAGACGGATCCCTCATTGGAGGGAACCGTGGGAACCGGCTAACAGTTTCAGCTAATTCTAGCTAAAACAATCATTTCAAGCTCTCCTTGCTAAATTGAACACTCCATTTTGCCTTAATTAACCTCCTTGATCAGTGCAACTCTGAAGTTGACTCTTGTGCATGCAAATCATTGCATTACAAAAGAATCTTAGTGGTTTAAGCCTTGAATACACTTGCCAAATCCTTCCCTTTATAAACCATCTTGTTTGGACTTCTAAATCATCATCTACAACTTAATTTTCAGCATTTAGAAACCTTTTACATCATTTCATCATGAGGAAAGATCCTATTGCTAACTCATCCACCAAAGGACCACCCAAGAAACTTGCTCGTGTTGTACACGAAATTTCTTCAACTAAATCATCTCCCGTTAAATTCACAAATGCTAGGATTTCTCTTCCACCAACTCAACCAATCAAACCAATCCCCAAAAGGATTGTTCCCACAAAAATACCATCGCCAAACACCATAATTCCGCCTAAACCAAACACACCCATTTCTACCCAATCATCACCTTTGGTGCCTAGAGCCATATCATTTACCACTCCACATTCATCTCCACATCTCTAAAACTTGGAGGATTTGCCTCCTAGGCCATCCCATCCTCCACCATTGCCGACATTCTCTTCAATAGAGAAGATTGTGCAACAACAAAATCAAGGTATTGAATCAACACTTGCACCGACATCCTTTTCTCCATTTCCCTCAAATGGTTCATTTTGGACTATGAGGAATCATCAAATTCAACCACCCGACCACATGGAAGTTGACACCTCTCTACCTCCACCACTATCCTTTGTTCAGCCATCATTGAATATTCCTCTGACAATTTCTCCTTCTTTTGAGGCTCCTCAACCTTCCTCACTTGATCCTCCACCCCAAGCCACTTCATTTCTACCACCACCTTTTCCTAGCCATGACAAAGATTGCTACATTGTCAACATGTTGAAGGCTTGATACATGAACTACGTGAAGAGCAACGTTTCATGTTTTATCACCTCCTCGAACGTTTCTAAGAGGTCAACAAACCTAAACAACCTTGAGCTTAAGGATTCAAGTGGTGTCCTAGTATTAAGCTTAAATTAGATATATTAGGAATCTTTATTCATGTATTACTCATTCTCTTAGTTTTAGAGATATGTAGATCATTTCTCGTATTTTTATTGAATGATATTACATGTTATATGCCATATTGTCTTGAGAATATGTTTGATGCCTTCATACATATCTCATTTTGATGCTTTACATCACTATATTCCTGTCATAAGTATACATGCAGACGGTTCCCTGAGTTTAGTCTACACATATCCCTCCAAAGGAGGAACCGTAGGATCCGTGCAACAGAAGACAAATTTATTACTAAGTTGTGTCTTATTTGCAGGAAATTATGCATTATATACTTGCTTTCTAACACTTGTTTTGTAGATTTCAATATACACATGAAGACTTTGACACCCTTAGCTAGGGGGAGTTTCATGTCAAAGCAAAACATTGCAAAATCATTTGCAATATCATTCACATAGCATTACATTACATGTCATCCTCCTTGCAAATGTGCAATCATCAAGGGGGAGCATATTCGTCACAAAGACGAAACCATTTGCAAACATAATTGCAATGCACTAGTTTAGTATTTCTACTTACTTGACGCCCTCACAAAGGGATGGACTCGTCAAGGGGGAGCTAAGTTGAGAATACTTCTCCTCACTTACTCTCTATTTTTCATCTTTTCTTTCTTTTCACATGTTTTCTTAAAACAATGTGTTAGTTTCTTTCGACGCTCTTTTGTTTCGACAAAAAGGGAGAAGAGTAAAAACTTCAATTCAAGCTTTTACGAATTTTAGTTTCTTCCTTAAAATAATCTTATGTTTTGTCATCAACAAAAAGTGGGAGATTCTTAATACAAATAAGCCGTAAAAATGTTTATTTATATTTTACGATCTTCTAATGTTTTGTGAATAACAAACGTAAAATCATTTTAACGAAACAAATAAAATACGTAAATGGTTTGAGCCAATAGTTTACTAACACACTTACACTTTCATATAAATCACTAAACAAGTAATAGTGTTTTCATGTTATAGTAATGCATATGTACAACAACTAGTGTTTACATATTCGGTAGATATATACATACTTAGTATGTATTATAATGGGTAATAGAATGGGTAGAAGTTTAAATATTTAACCCATTGAATTAATACATTGAATGTAGTTGGGTAAAACCCAAAGTCCATGACCCATACCCATAGATCATAATCCATAACCCATGACCCATTGCATGACATCATGCATAAGTCATAATGGGTACTATCCATGACCCATGGAGCTAACCCATAACCCATTGACTAGATGCATTGCATCTTCAAGATACATTGTATCTACTTGGATACCCATGGTCCAAAGTCTAGGACCCACGACCCAAAGCCCATGACCCAAGACCCATAACCCATGGATAATGAGGAGCGTCTCACGGATCCTTAGTAATACACTAGACAGATCCCTCAAGCAAGGGATCCGTGGGATCCGTGCAATAGTAGCAAGTTTTTGTCTATAAATAGTGAGCCATTTCTTCATTGTAAGTGGGTACTTCTACACATACTTTCTCCTAGTATTGTCAACTCTCTAACCTCATATCCAAAGGATCTTTCTATGTAGTTTGTGTTTGTTTTTGTGTGATTCTCTAGGTTCCTCTTAAAGGCAACATCACCACCTCTTGAAGTCGAGCAAGCTCAAGTCCATGAGTTACCATGCTTCGTCATCATCAAGACTGCTGAAGTTCTCTTGTTGATAGTTCTTTCTTCCTCTCTAGAAGTGTTGTGTCTAAGGCATTAGTGAAGGATGCCAAAAAGGTAAAGACGAAGGCATTAGTGAAAGGTGTCGAACGTCCGTGTCGAAGGCATTAGTGAAAGGTGTCGAATGTCTGTGTCAAAGGCATTAGTGAAAGGTGTCGAACGTCCGTGTCAAAGGCATTAGTGAAGGATGCCAAAAGGGTCAAGTCAAAGGCATTAGTTAAAGGTGCCAAAAGATCATGTCAAAGGCATTAGTGAAAGATGCCAAGGGTGTACAATCGATATGGTGCATCGATGTACAAAAAGAGATAGGTTGTGTTCAAGGATATTGATATCCTTGATGATGTTGTAATAAGGAGTGGGTCTCCTTTGGGATAGGTGTTGTGTAGTGTTAGGTAGTAGTTCCTTCTTTGTAATAGAAATCGGTATCTAGCCTTGTACCAGATAAACTGTAGGCGACGTTGTGATAGGTGTGGTTCTACCGCGTGGAAGAACCCGCTGTCTAGCCTTGTACCGGAAAAAGAGTAGGCGACGTTGTGAAGGCTTCTTCGCCATAATGAGTTGTGTCGTGTAATGCTAATGAACTCTCGAGTAGGTGACTCAGAGAGTGGAGTAGGGCAAGGAAGGTGTCCTTGTAGCCGAACCAATATAAACACTTGTGTCGTGGTTTTGTGTTTCTTACCCTTTACCTTTGCATTATATCTTTACATATATATCTATCAATATCCAACATACACAAATAAATAGATTGACATAAGTCGATCTAAATATTTTAAAACAAAGTTTTAATCGAGAAAACTATTCAACCCCCCCTTTCTAGTTTTCCACAACACCTACTAGAACCTTCCCCCCATGACTTCCAATTATAACCTCTCATAAATTCTTATGCTAAAAGCACATTATCTCTAATTTGCCATCCCGGGATAAAAGCACTATGGTTTTCCCCAACCAGATCACTTAAAACTACCTTAATCCTATTAGTAATGATTTTACTAACAGTTTTATAAACCACATTACAACAACTAATAGGCCTATAATCAAAAACTTTTTTAGGAGAAATATTTTTAGGAATTAAAAAGATAATAGAAGCATTAACCTCTCCAAGAAGTTTGCCACTTCTGAAAAACTCTTTGACAGCAGCACAAGTATCAATCCTAGTAGCTTTGGAAAACTTAGATGTGTAGCCATCAGGTCCAGACGCTTTGTTGTCATCAATGTCAAATAAAGCTACCTTCACCTCCTCATCAGAAACAGGCTTGATAAGATCAACGGTAACTTCAGCATCTAACTTTTTAGTGAACAATGTATGAGGCTCTTTAATAGGATAAACTTCATCACATGCACCAAAGAAACTTTTGAAATGGTCGAAAAACTTGTTAGTCATATTAGTACCAAGAAGAACATTCCCATCCTCATTATGAACAGCTTCAATCCTACTTTTTATAATGCTACCCTTCACCATATTATGAAAATAAGTGTTGTTGAAGTCCCCCTCCTTCAACCACTGAATCTTGGACTTCTGTTTCAATAAAAATTCCTCATCTAATAAAGTTCTCTTATAAGCAGCAGCATATAACGACTCTTCTTCCCTTAAGATGATACTAGAGGGATCATCACTCAAAACACTTTGAACCCTATCCAATTCATCTTTTAACAGCTTAAACTTTACACAGAGATCCCTATTTTTCCTATTTAAATCCCTCATATGTTTTTTCAAGAATTTCAACCTCTTAGTAAGTATATACATAACATATCTAATGACGGTGGATGCGAACCTCCGAAGAAGTTTTACAATCCTCCTAGGCAGTGTACCTAACCGTTGTAGTATAATATAGGTAAGACTCGGGGGATTGATCGTTCTCTAGGGGAATAGTGTCGGGAACGTTGAGATGTATCACGAATAGGTCTAAGGTGAGGGATGATTCTTTTTGTATTTTTATGAAAGCAAGTTAAAATCTCAGGATTGGAAGATTGGGTTTTGATTATCAACTAATCAAACTAATAAAAACTTAATAATTCAAACTAAATTGTAAATAAAATTAATTAGGTATTCTTATGATAGGTAAAAGTTTTTTACTTAGATTTCACTACTCCCTGATTATCTCCTATTGATTAGTCGAATTGTCACATCCTTGTTTAGTTGGTGCGTTGTATTTCATTAGTCGTAGGTAGGTGCCTAATGCCCTAACTCTATAAATGTATTGATATGCTCTAGGAAACCGGGATCGCCAAGTAACCTAAGTTATCTCCCCCAAATCTCTTATTATCAACAATCGCAATTCTTGCAACAAACATAACGAAAAGTCTGCTAGTGCAACACTAAAGGAAGAAGCAAGTTTTCCTAACCTAACATGTAACAACCACTTAAACAAAAGACGACAATCGATAGTTAACAACTAGGTTTCATTACATCTAAGCAAATAATATGTTAATTTAGCTAGACATGTTAAAGATAAAGAAACAGGTAATCATAATCAAGCAGAAATCAAACATAATGATAGAAGAGATTAAGATACTTATCTCTTAAGGATAGAGGGTGTTAAAACCCTAAAAATACTGTGAAAACAAATAAAATTCGTGCACCAAAGTTACTCCCTAATGTTGCACACTTAATGCAGAAAATTCTAAAACTATATATAGGCTTACAGTTGCGACAACGTCAATTTATAGCTGTGACGCCGTCATATCGCCGCCATTAGGGTTTCGTCTTTTCCAAGTCAGCATTGTGACGGGGTCGCTTTGTAATTCAGACACCGTCCCTTTTTAATTATTCTGAACCGTCACGTTATAATTTTGGCAGAAAATTCCAGCTCTTCTAACAAGTGATGGCGTCACTTGTTACTTCATCAATATTTCACTGAGCCGTCTCTAGTAAAATCTGGGTTGTCTTGGTATCTTTGTTAACAAGTGGCGGCGTCACCTTATAGGTCGTGACACCGCCTGGAGCTCTTTTCTAGACTTTTCATGACTTGGTCATTTTCTTCACATTTTCATCCCTTTTCATACAAATATGCATGGTTTCCGGCTTTTGCTTCCAAAGTACCTAAAAAGTGAAAAAGAACGGATTTAGGCAAAATTTGATCATAAATACAAGAGTTTAGGGTTTAAATGACCCCTAAAAATGTATATTTTAAATCCTTATCAATATCCTTTCACCGGGACATTCTATTTACTCCCAACAACATCCAAAAACCCCTCATTTTCAGTTAAATAGTTCATGAACCTAAACGCTCTATTCTTCTTACCTTGAATGATCAGACACGTTAAAAGGAAGGAAAATTGTATAAGACGCAGGGCAATTATCCACAAATTTAACACTAGACATAATTCTATCAAGTTTCTTAAGGATACCCCTGCTGGAATCATTCTTTTTTAGAACCCAAGTAAAGTACATCCCAGTGATTTTAACATCTTCAATACATAAAGAGTCCACACAATCTCTAAAAACTTGGACAACAAAACTTTTAACCCCAATACCATTAGAATTCTCATTATAGTCCAGGATCACATTAAAATCGCCAAGCAAAACCCAAGTAAAACTACCAGCTACACTACAGTGATTCAAAAGATTCTTCCAAAGTAGCTTCCTATTCCTCACAGTAGTCTCCCCATACACAAAGGATACATACATTTTCATCGACAAAGAAGAAATCTTTTTAGCATTTGAATTTATGGGTATGTTACACATCACATCATCACTTTAACAAACTCCAACTAACACATTCACCATTTTCATCAAATTCACATCAAGAAACTCAACTCCCATCTAATCATTTTCTACTTTCATCCTTCAATTTTTACTAAAGCCTTCATCTTTTTCCACCTCTTGAGTTGCACACCAAGTGTTTGACATTTGCCTCAACCAAACCAAACCCGCTTTTTTTGATTCTTTGACCATCTTGGTCAAAGAATCAAAATATTAGTTTATTTTATGTAACACCCCAACCCGATAAGGGTAGAAGTATCACATTTATGGTGCCAAATCGAACAATACATATAAACCATGCAAGCGGAGTCTTATAATAATAATCAAAGGGTAACAAGTCAACACGACTTGAACAGTACAAAAGTTCCCAAAAGATGTCCAGGAAATGAAAGCGATAAAATGTCTAATCTCCAAAGCAGATAACAATAGTAATCAAAGTCTAAGATGACTAAGGCAAATCCTCAATAGCATCCTACTCTCAATCCCAAGAAAAGCCCGACTCTAGCTTAATAACTGCGAGGGGGAAAAGCGGTGAGCTTAAAAAGCCGGTGAGCAGATATAACAATACAAAAGCAATAATGGAACCGAAGGCCGGATAAATACGATAAGAATGATATGAAACAATATAGAGTAGGTAAATGAAACAAAAGAAATGAAGGTCGGTTATCCACCACGAGCCAACAAAACAAATCAAATCAAATCATATATCCATAGTAGCTGTAGTAACCATTGTATTCGGAGGGTGACCTCGGAATACCAAATCAATAGGAGGAGACCTCAAGTAGCCAATGGGTGATCGGCTCCCAAAATGTGAGGGTGTATTGCACACACGCACCGCATCACCAAAACAATATATCAATATCAATACAAATCAATACAAATCTAGGATGCATCCATCGCCCCTGCAAAACAATAGTGGCCATACAATACATATATACGAAGCGCATAATCAATACAAAATAGGGACGGTGTGGAACATCACTCAACCACACTAAAGTCATGCCATTGGTGCATCAATGACACGGACATGGAACCCCATGCCTAGTTAATGGCTCGGGTATCAAGCGGCGGTCAAAGTGTATAGTATAGAGATCAATCAATATCAAAGGTTCAGCATTAGCAATTCACAAATCAATTTCAATAATCCAATATCAATGGTTCAATTATCAAAGGTTCAATAGCAAAGGATCAATATCCAAGGTTCAATAGCAAAGGGTCAATATCAATAGTTCAATAGCAGAGCAAAGGTTCAATATCAAATTGGCAAGAGATCAAAGATGCAAAGAGATCATGAGAAACCTTATGAGAAAGGTCGAATATCATGCCTTATTGAAGCAATCAACAATGAAAGTAAAGTCAAGAAAGGAGATCAATCGCGTCGCTTGGAACCTATATGAATTAGATAACGTTCTATAAGAATCGAATCACTCGTTTAAGGCGACTTTCCATTTTAGCAAGTTTCCATTTTAGTAATCTTTCCATTTAAGTACTTTCTATTTTAGGAAACTTTCTATTTTAGCGGGTTTCTATTTTTAGTAACTTTCTTTCCATAATTAGTAACTTTCCATAATTAGTAACTTTCCATAATTAGCGAGGTTTCCATATTTAGTAAGTTTAGTTACTTATCTCAAGTTAAATAATGAAAATGAGTGTTATTATGATTTTAGGATCATTTATGACAAGTTACAAAAGTTTAGGGTTTAAAATGTCAATAATGCAAAGTATAGGGTTAAAAGTGTAAATATAGTAAGTTTACTCATTTTACTCATTTAATCCATTTAGTTAGTATATTAACAAGTTAATCCATCAAGTTTCATAATTTACAAAACAACCCTTAACTTTATTAAATCATGTAATTACAAACCCTAGTTTTAGGTTATGATTATCGAATCCGTTCTAAACCATTTTAGCTCGATTAATACAAGATTACATGACTCCTTATGTGATATCATTTTAATTCGAGACATCCCTTCATCAAAACCATATTATCGCCCATAAATCAATCAAAACACCCTCGTAAATCATTCGTTATCGATTCCATTTATCACATCGTATAATCATAGTTTCATAAGCTCATTAAACCCTTTAAACAATACATATATATGTCGACATATAGAGAACCCAAAATCAGTTTAGTATTCATATTACATATCATATGTCATTGAATTATAGAGATTAAGAATCAAGGTTTTATGTATTCTTGTTTTATCATTTCATGTGACAAACATATTCATGATTTTATGTGTAACATATTTGAATTACAAGCCCTAGAAAAACATCCATAGCCACGAATTGATCAAGAAAACAAAAAGGAAGAGATTTGAGATGATGATCGTTACCCTAGTAGCGTGTGCGTGACAAAGAAACAAGAATCAAACCACCACGATCAAACCAAGCCTCCTTGGCTCTATCAAACCCACGGCCACAATATAAACCCGACCAAGCTTTATTTTTGAACCAAACACGATCACCACGTCCACCAATCGATACACACGATCACGAGCCTCCTAGGAACCTTTGTTTGTATGATTTTGGATGGAATGATGAAAATAAAAAGGATGCCGCCACTTAGGATGAGAGAGAGAGACTTAGGGTTTTCTTGTGTTTTGAAATGAAATGGAAGGAGATAAATGAGAGTTAATATAATTGATATGGTGATTAAATGGGGAGCCTATTAGGCCGGCCATCAAGGGAAAACAAGACCAAATCATTGACTTTCCAAGTTTATCTTTCAATCATGTATGTAGTCCTCTTTGTAGTCTAGGTTAATTGTGTACACATTGTACATGTTTATTTGATACTTAGAGTATAATTATTTATGTTCTTTTAATTTATATCATAAGTTAATTACTTTCATAATGTGTGAATATTATTAATGATATAACTTGTTAAGCGATGTTGACGTGTTTTCGAGTTTGTAAAATTTTAAGTTTGAGGGCAAAATTGTCATTTCACGCGATTTGAGATTTTAGGGTTTTACAACTCTTCCCTAAAAGAAAATTTTCGTCCTCGAAAATTGAAAAGGAAGCGAAGCAATAAGCGAAGACATACCCGATGATGAAAAGAAATGTGGATAACTAGCTCGCATAGATTCCTCGGTCTCCCGGTAGCTTCACGCTCGGGTGATTCTTCAAAGAATCTTAACAAGCGGAATTACTTTGTTTCTCATGACTCGATCTCGTCGATCTAAAATAGCCGGGTTCCTCCGAAAGAGACATATCGGTGAATCGATCAAGCGGATATGAGGCTACATGCAAAGGATGGTAGTTGTATCCTCAAAGAGATACATGAAAAGCGTCGTGCACATGCGATAGCTGCGGCGGAAGAGCCAAGCGATAAGAAACCTCTCCGATGCGCTCGAGAATCTCAAGCGGCCCAATAAAGCGAGGGTGAGTTTCCTTTAATTCCAAAGCGTTTAACACCCGAAAAGCGACACTTTCGAAATACCCGATCACCACACGAAACTCCAAATCACGGCGATGTTTATCGCATAACTCTTTTGCAGCGTCTGAGCCTCCTTCAACTTCTCCCTAGCAGCGCCACCTTCTCATTAGTGATCTCAATAATCTCGGGCCCTCAATCAAGCGCTCACCTACTTCGTCCCAACAAATAGGTGCTCTACATTTCCTCCCATATAACAGTTCATAAGGTGCGGCCTTGATGCTAGCATGCCAACTATTGTTGTAGGCAAACTCCACCAAGCATAAATACTCATCCCAACTCCGGTCCACTCTAAAGCACATGCCATAACATGTCTTCCAATGTCGGATGGTCCTCTCCGTGACCATCCATGCGAGGATGAAGCGCCGTCTTGAACTTAAGGCAGTACCCCAAGCCTTATGCAAACTCTTCCAAAAGCGAGGCGTGAAGCGAGGATCTCTATCGACACAATCATTGTTGGGGTACCATGAAGTCGAACAATCTCTTCTTGAAAAATCTCGCCAAGTTACAAACACGATCGGATCATACGAATGGGTAAGAAATGAGCGAGACTTGGTTAGCCGATCAACGACCACCCAAATCGCATCATGTCTTTTACGGTGAGAGGCAAACCGGTGACAAAATCCATAGAAATCTCTTCCACTTCCAAGTAGGAATCTCCAATGGTGAAGTAGACCACTAGCCGTGATGCTCTATCTTGACTCTTGACATGTCATACACTTAGAAACATACAAAGCCGCATCTGTTTCATGCCATTCCACGAAATCTTGCTTAAGATCTCGGTACATCTTAGTAGAACCGGATGAATAGTGAATGGAGAGCTGTGAGCTTGAGACAACACCGTCTCACATAAATCGGGATCATTGGAACACAAAGCCGGTCACCAAACCATACCACACGAGCTATCAACCCGAAACTCCGATTGTTTCCCTTCCTCAATGTTACGAACAATAGACCAAAGCTCACCGTCATCCTTACGAGCTTCCTTGATCCATAAAATGATGTTGGACTCCACCTTCATACTAGCCCAATAACCATCATAACCCGGAAACAAAATTCCACATCCATAAGCTCAAGATCGTGAAGAACCACAGGTTCAATCTCCAAACTAGCAATCATACCCGACTTTCGGCAGTGCATCTGCAACCACATTAGCCTTACCGGATGATCTTGGATGTTCGTGTCATAATCCTTAAAGCTCTAGCCATCTCCATTGTCTCATATTGAGCTCCTTTTGTGTGAATATATACTTTAAACTTTTGTGGTCGATAAAGATATCACACGACTCACCGTACAAGTAATGCCTCCAAATCTTTAAGGCAAAAAACACATGACCAACTCTAAATCATCGTGGGATAATTCTCCTCATACGATTTCAATTGCCTCGAAGCATAGGCAATCACCTTACCATCTTGCATCAATACACAACCCAACCCTTTCTTTGACGGCGTCGCTATAAATCGAAAACCTCCGGAACCCGATGGAAGTGTCAAAGCAGTAGCGATAACCAACCTCCGTTTCAACTCCTCAAAACTACATTCACGCTCCTCCGTCCATTCAAACTTTTCTCCTTTCCTCATCAATTGCGTCAAAGGTAGCGCCAATCGAGAGAAACCCTCAACAAAGCAGCGGTAATAACCAAGAAGCCCCGAAAACTCTAATCTCCGTCACGGTAGTAGGTCTCGGCCATTTTGTGATAGCCTCTACTTTAGATGTGTCCATCTTGATACCATCGTGGACACCTAGCGTGACCAAGGAAAGCAACTTGGCTCAACGAATTCACACTTAGAAAATTTTGCATACAACCTGGCGTCGAAGAATCTCAATACAATCTGAAGGTCTTTGCTCGTGCTCGGCCTCACTCCTAGAATACACAAGGATGTCATCGATGAAGGCGATTACAAATTTATCGAGTACTCGTGGAAAACACGATTCATAAGATCCATAAAGGCGGCGGGCGCATTAGTCAAACCAAATGGCATAACGAAACTCATAATGGCCATAACGAGTGCGAAGCGGTTTTAGGAACATCTTGCTCCTTCACACGTAATTGATGATAACGGACCTCGGATCAATCTTAGAGAAGAATTTTGCACCTTGCAATTGATCAAACAAGTCATCGATGCGGAAGAGGATAGCGATTACGGATAGTGATACGGTTCATTTCGCGGTAGTCAATACACAATCTCATACTCCCATCCTTCTTCTTAACAAATAATCAGGTGCACCCAAGGTGAAACACTTGGGTCTAATAAAGCCATTCTCCAAAAGTTCTTGCAAGCTGTTCTTTCAACTCTTTCAATTCAATCGGTGCCATACGGTAAGGAGCTTTAGATATAGGTTCGGCACGGGAATCAAATCAATGCCAAATTCAACTTCTCTAGCGGAGGAATGCCGGGAAGTTCATCGGAAAAACATCGGAGAATTCGCGCGCTGTGAAAGACTTTCAATAGTCGGAACTTCCGAAGAAGTATCTTTGATGGATGCCGAAAACCAAGGCAACCATGAGAAATGAGAGTGCGGGCTTTCATAGCGAGATGATCTTAACCGACTTGGTGGTTGAGCACCATGGTATACAAAATCGGGATGATGAACATTACCGAAGATAACATTACGAGCATGACAATCAATGGTAGCCCTATGCAAGGCCAACCGGTCCATACCGATATAATATCAAAATCGGACATATCCGGAGGAAGTAGATTAGCGAGCGAATACCATCATCGAAGCGTAGAGGACGGTTCACATATTCATGATCAATAAGTACATGATTTTCATAGGGGTTGATATAGATAAATGATTCATTAGTGGTGTTGGAGATAATTTGAGCTTCTTAGCAAAGTTTATCGATACGATAGAATGTGTCGCGCCGATATCAAACAAAACAAAAGCGGTGGAATCACCAAAATAAATAGTGCGATAATAGTACACGCGCCTTATGCGCACGATCTCGGTGTTGAATACACTCGTCCGGTGGTGGGAGGTGGTTTGATGTAGTTTGAAGGAGTAACCGATGCTGTTTGGGGCGATCCTTTACCCTATGATCTGTCTCCCACAATGATAACAACCTCCGGTAAGCCTCGACGAGACACACAGGTGCGCCTTACCACACGTAACACACTTTGGAGGAGGTAGCACCTCGAAGTCCTCTACAGGAAGAAGATGTCGTTGAGCGATCATGATAAGTCTTTGCGAGATGGTGATCGATCTTTGTCTCTGAAAGCGCCACTCGACCCGACGATCGTCACCCGATCTATCAAATCTCCGCTGATTGCCTGCTTTGTCTCGAGTCATAGCTACGGTCGTGCCGACCTCTAACTCCACATGCACGGTCTGGCGACCCTCGATCGGAATTGTGGTCTGGCGACCCACGGAATCCACGAGTATGGTCTGTCGGCCCGAGGATGAATCGATCCCCATCCTGTTCCTCTTGTTGTAACCTGTTCTTCATGCAATAACTCTATGTTGCGGGCGACATCATAGCTGCTGACCACCTCCGCATACTCGGTATTAATCACCCTATCCAACACCCACTTCTTTAACCCCATTTGAACTTACGAGCTGACGACGAGCATCTCCGACAAGCGGTACCTACAAACCCAACCATCCTCATAAATCGTTGCATATACTCGTGAGAATTTTCCTTCTCCGGTGATGTATGGCCGTACTCCCTTTCATATCATTCTTTATTACGACTCGGAAATCTTGTTTGTAGAAGATGTCCTGAAGGTATTCCAAGCACAAGTATCAAGAAAGTTCTCTTCTTTGGACAAGAGATAGGCCTTCCACCGGTTTAGGGCATCACCCTCGAGTTTGAAGGTAGCAAGCGGGTTTCACCTCATCACCACAACCCGGCACATTGAAAAGCTTTTCCATGTGCGTAATCGATCCTCGCATCATTAGATGAAAGCTGCCGGCGAAAAGGAAGTGGCTTAAGTTTGTTGAAGCGTTCGATCCAAACATGAATGGGTGTAGGTGGGTTAGCACCCCACCATTATCCCCACCGGAAGAGCTAGCGCCATTCGAGCGTTATTAGTGATGGTAGCCACGATCTCGGGCATAGCGGTGGCGGGCGCGTGCAATCAAAGCTTGAGTTAGGATGTCCATCCCGTTGTCGTCGCCGTTCCTTGAGTTTGGACCATCGAAGAGTTCATTAAGCGATTAGCAAAGGTTAGGAAATAGGATGAAGATCATGAGCGGAAATGATGATAATGAACCTAGAATCTACCCAAACCTCACCAATCAAATCTTAAGCTCTACGGGTTAGCGCTTAGGGTCCATATGTCACAGGTCGACTACAAGTCGTAAACACAGGCTCGATACCATAATTGTAACACCCTGACCCGATAAGGGTAGAAGTATCACATTTATGGTGCCAAATCGAACAATACATATAAACCATGCAAGCGGAAGTCTTATAATAATAATCAAAAGGTAACAAGTCAACACGACTTGAGCAGTACAAAAGTTCCAAAAGATGTCCAAAGGAAATGAAGCGATACAATGTCTAAGTCTCCAAAACAAATAACAATAGTAATCAAAGTCTAAGATGACTAAGGCAAATCCTCAATAGCATCCTACTCTCAATCCCAAGAAAAGCCCGACTCTAGCTTAATAACTGCCGCGGGGAAAAAAGCGGTGAGCTTAAAAAGCCCGGTGAGCAGATATAACAATACAAAAGCAATAATGGAACCGAAGGCGGATAAATACGATAAGAATGATATGAAACAATATAGAGTAGGTAAATGAAACAAAAGAAAGGAAGGTCGGTTATCCACCACGAGCCAACAAAACAAATCAAATCAAATCATATATCCATAGTAGCACTGTAGTAACCATTGTATTCGGAGGGTGACCTCGAATACCAAATCAATAGGAGGAGACCTCAGTAGCCAATGGGTGATCGGCTCCCAAAATGTGAGGGTGTATTGCACTTGCACCGCATCACCAAAACAATATATCATATCAAATACAATACAATACAAATCTAGGATGCATCCATCGCCCTGCAAAACAATAGTGGCCATACAATATATACGAAGCGCGCATAATCAATACAAAATAGGGACGGTGTGGAACATCACTCAACCACACTAAAGTCATGCCATTGGTGCATCAATGACACGGACATGGAACCCCATGCCTAGTTAATGGCTCGGGTATCAAGCGGCGGTCAAAGTGTATAGTATAGAGATCAATCAATATCAAAGGTTCAATATTAGCAATTCACAAATCAATATCAATAATCCAATATCAATGGTTCAATTATCAAAGGTCCAATAGCAAAGGATCAATATCAAAGGTTCAATAGCAAAGGGTCAATATCAAAAGTTCAATAGCAGAGCAAAGTTTCAATATCAAATTGGCAAGAGGTCAAAGATGCAAAGAGATCATGAGAAACCTTATGAGAAAGGTCAGAATATCTGTACCTTATTCGAAGCAATCAACAATGAAAGTAAAGTCAAGAAAGGAGATCAATCGCGTCGCCCGGAACCTATATGAATTAGATAACGTTCTATAAGAATCAGAATCACTCGTTTAAGACGGCTTTCCATTTTTAGCAAGTTTCCCATTTTAGTAATCTTTCCATTTTAAGTACTTTCTATTTTAGGAAACTTTCTATTTTAAGCGGGTTTCTATTTTAGTAACTTTCGATAATTAGCGGGTTTCCATAATTAGTAACTTTCTATAATTAGCAGGTTTCCATATTTAGTAAGTTTAGTTACTTATCTAAGTTAAATAATGAAAATGAGTGTTATTATGATTTAAGGATCATTTATGACAAGTTACAAAAGTTTAGGGTTTAAAATGTCAATAATGCAAAGTATAGGGTTAAAAGTGTAAATATAGTAAGTTTACTCATTTTACTCATTTAATCCATTTAGTTAGTATATTAACAAGTTAATCCATCAAGTTTCATAATTTACAAAACAACCCCTTAACTTTATTAAATCATGTAATTACAAACCCTAGTTTTAGGTTATGATTATCGAATCCGTTCTAAACCATATTAGCTCGATTAATATAAGATTACATGACTCCTAATGTGATATCATTTTAATTCGAGACACCCTTCATCAAAACCATATTATCGCCCATAAATAATCAAAACACCCTCGTAAATCATTAGTTATCGATTCCATTTATCATATCGTATAATCATATTTTCATAAGCTCATTAAACCCTTTAAACAAAACATATATGAGTCGACATATAGAGAACCCAAAATCAGTTTCGTATTCATATTACATATCATATGTCATTCGAATTATATAGATTAAGAATCAAGGTTTTATGTATTCTTGTTTTATCATTTCATGTGACAAACATATTCATGATTTTATGTGTTTCATATTTGAATAACAAGCCCTAGAAAAACATATATAGCCACGAATTGATCAAGAAAACAAAAAGGAAAAGATTTGAGATGATGATACGTTACCCTAGTAGCGTGTGCGTGACAAAGAAACAAGAATCAAACCACCACGATCAAACCAAGCCTCCTTGGCTCTATCAAACCCACGGCACAATAATAACCCCGACCAAGCTTTCTTTTGAACCAAACACGATCACCACGTCCACCAATCGATTACACACGATCACGAGCCTCCTAGGAACCTTTGTTTGTATGATTTTCGGATGGAATGATGAAAAAAAATGGTGCCGCCACTTAGATTGAGAGAGAGAGACTTAGGGTTTCAATGTGTGTTTTGAAATGAAATGGAAGAGATAAATGAGAGTTAATGAAATTGATATGGTGATTAAATGGGGAGGCTATAGGCCGGCCATCAAGGAGAAAACAAGACCAAATCAAAGACTTTCCAAGTTTATCATTCAATCATGTATGTAGTCCTCTTTCAAGTCTAGGTTAATTGTGTACACATTGACATGTTTATTTGATACTTAGAGTTTAATTATTTATGTTCTTTTAATTTATATCATAAGTTAATTACTTTCATAATGTGGGTGAATATTATTAATGATATAACTTGTTAAGCGATGTTGGCGTGTTTCGAGTTTGTATAATTTTAAGTTTGAGGGCAAAATTGTCATTTCACGCGATTTGAGATTTTAGGGTTTTACCTAAAGCCTTAGATATAATCATGGTGAGGGCCCCCACGGGCCTTGAACTCAACATTAAGAAAAGCAGTTTTTGGCCCTCATGCAATGGGGTAAAAGTCTGAGATGGTTTGTTTCCCCACGGATTGGGAGGCCGACAATGGTGTGAAACTCCTTGGGCTGTGATAGCCGGGATCTTGGGTTTATTAGTAGTTTGGGCGTGAAAAGGGCATCTCGTCTTGTGGAACTAATGAGTTGTCTCACAAGTCTGCGCGACCCTCAATCGAGCTCCTTTTGCTTCGCTCATGTATGGGCGTCGCAAAGCGATGTTCGGTCTCGAGCGTGCCAACCTATGTATATAGGGAAGCATTTCGATTTTGACAATGGCCTTGGAAGGCAATAGAGGCCATTGTGGTTTGTGGGGGCCCTTTTGGGGATTTTCAATGGAGGCTCGCATCCCTTCCGGCTCGGTTTGGTGGGTTGGGTTTATGTTCGGTGAGGATGTATCTACTTATGCTTTTGTGGCCTCGAGGCGCAATCTTGGAGTTCTGAGGATCACATTCTTGGGGATGTGGTATTGATGGGGTTGACTACGATTATGGGTATGCAATGGATCGCTTGCGCATGTCCCTTCTGATTTCGATCTTAGCGGTTTCTCTAACAAGGAAACCGCCCCACCTAAAGCCCAAAATGTTTTGGCGTGTGCCCTTTTAGTGGAATCGTCCGGAGTTTGGGAGAAGTTTGATTTATCCCTCGAAAAAGCGGTATTTGAATGTCTCAGAGCTCCTCATGCTCAAGATTTCTTGACGGTTATCCCCATTGAAGGGCTAGGCCAACATATGTCGTACAGAGTACGGACTATCCTTAAGTACCGACTTATGATCCCTCTGTTTCCGGTGATGAGCCTTGCCCGATCTGCCGCAAGGTTTGTTTAGATTCCTTTGGCGAGCATGCGGTCCATTGCAAGGAGTTACTGGGTTTCAAATACTGGGCATGATTTGGTTAGGGATGTTACGTATGATGTTTATTGGGTTAATCACCATCGACCCAACATAAACCCGTCACAACCCAAATGACCCGGTCAACAAAAGTCAACCATAAGAAAAGTCAACAAAGCGATTACTCAACGGTTACATAGCGATTATCAATAAGCGCTCATATCAACGAAACACAATGGTTCATGTACCCTTTCATTACATTATATATACTAGATACATTTGTTTGTAAAAACATGATGACATATTTGATTAATACAAGAACATATTTACTGTTTATTAATCTTTGCACAACATTCATTTGGTATACTTGTGATTGAAACGTTTAGACCATAGATCCCGTTATAAAGGCCAACAATTGGTATCGAGGCGGTTTGGTCTATCAACCAACAATCATCATTTACCTTGACTCGTAAAAGTTCGAATAAAAAAACACAAGACCAAGTTTGAATAATTTTTTTTTTTGCAAATCGTTAAGAACACAAATCCAGACGTCATTTTGTGTCTCAAGCGTTTGTCATAGCAGGGTATAATCACTTGGTGATTACTCACAACCGGCAACAAATCAAACTCGCAAAAATTTTTCCGAAACCGGTTTCGATACCCAATCAAAGCAGGATCGAAAACGAACTCAAAATCGTTTAAATATTTGATTCAAAATAAAAACTAATCGAGCGTCATCAATTAGGGCACAAAGTAAAGATTCGAATTAGAACGAACACACTGTTCTTAAGCGAAATCAAGCCCGGAAGGATCAATTGAAAACCCCAATTGATTCATTAGCAAACTCAATCGTAAAATACTCTCGGATCGAAAACCCCAAATAAACCGAAACCCTAGGTTTCAAGTTGGAGGTTAACGATGCTCGTAAAGAACACCACACGGAGAAAGTAGAAAAGGACGGTCAAAACCACGACCATCAAAAGAGGCGGTCAACCGTCGGTTTTATTGGAGAAGAAGAAGAAGATCATCGTTATCTTCTTGAAGAGAGAGAGAGAGGCGAAAAGCGGTATCTCAAAAAAGAAATAAATGCAGTGTGTGTTTTATCTCAAAAAGAGATAAGATACAAAGGGTTAATAAAGGGACGCGTGTACAAGGATAAGGGGCACTCAAAGGATTTTATTTTAGTTAAGGCATCGGGTTAAACCATCAACCCTCCGGGTTCCAAAGATTTCAAAACCACTTTATTTTACTTTATATATTTTGATATATATTGTTTTAGTTTTTGATAAGTTATTTTAAAACATTATTAAAATCTTATCATATTTTGTATAGTATATCTAACCTAGTTTTTACACTACTTAGAATACTGATTAGGAATAATTTGTAAGGAGTAATTAACCTTAGGTTATTCAGTTTAAATTTTATAATCTCCGAGGATAGTTTAAAAATTGTTAAAACTATACCTAGAAAAGTTTTACACCCATTTGAGGAAGATAAAACATTAAGAGCTCATTTTGAAATAAGAATTTTGAAAATAAAAACACTTTGTGTTAAAAAATTCTTTATTGGAGATTTATTGTCATTATCATTTTAAGATATGACGAAGCGAGTGGTAAAAGGAACCCAGTACTAACATTTCGAATAGTACACCCCAATTTCAATGCCCAATCCTAAAGCCCGCGAATTACTCATTATGGGCAATTCGAATGCAAATCATTCTCGAAGCGAATGGTTTATGGGAAACAATTGAGCCGACCGAAACGACTCAACCCGATAAGAAAAAGGAAAAAACCGCTATTGCTTTCCTTTATCAAGCCTTACCCGAAGAACAATTACTTCAAATAACAAAGCACAAAACCGCAAAAGACATTTGGAATGCTTTGAAAACTAGACACGTTGGCGAAGACAGAGTTAAACAAGCAAGAATACAAACACTCAAATCCGAATTTGAGATGTTATATATGAAGGAAGATGAAACAATCGACACCTTCACCACAAAACTCACAACACTCGTAAACAAAGCCGCTAGTCTAGGACACACAATAGAAGATGAAACCTTAGTACGAAATTACTAAATGTTGTACCGAAAGGTATCTGCAAATAGTCGCATCTATAGAACAATATTCGATCTAAGTGAAATGACATTAGAAGAGGCAATAGGAAGACTTAAGACCTACGAAGAAAGGATTAAGTTCAAGAAAGGAAAACAAGTGGACGGTCAAGACAAGCGATGTTCACACGACATGACAATAGAGGAAAAATTTGAGAGGGCGTGGGCGTGGAAAATATAAAGGATGGAAAACCACGATAAAAATAACCACGAGAAGAAGGATGGAGAAAACACTCACAATCACTTCAACAAACAGAATATTGATTTTAGCAAAGTTAGATGTTACAAGTGCAATAAGACTGGTCATTATGCATCTAAGTGTTATACAAAACCAAACACTAGTATGCAATCTAATCTTGTCGAGGAGGACTTAGAACCTACCTTATTAATGGCAATATTAGAAGACCCACATGTAACAAAGCTAGAAGATCAAAAGGTCTCGCTACACGAAGAAGATGTAGGATATAAAGAGACAAGTGTTGATAGTCAATGGTACTTAGACAATGGAGCTAGTAACCATATGGTGGAATAAGAGAACACTTTAAAGAACTAGATGAGAACGTTAGTGGAAAAGTAAGATTCGGAGATGGATCTCATGTAGAGATTAAAGGAAAAGGTTCAATCCTATTAGAATGTGAAGGCGAGAAACAAAGAATCATATCTCAAGTCTATTACATTCCTAGCTTGAAAAACAATTTATTGAGCCTTGGACAATTTACGAAATAGGTTGTAAAGTTGTAATGGACGACGATGAACTACGACTTTATGACATGGACAACAAAATCTTCTTGAAAGTCACAAGACAAAGAAACCGTCTATACAAAGCAAGTCGAAGATAGGCACACTGTTTGCTTATTAGCAAACTTAAGTGACAACACTTGGTTATGGCACGCAAGATTAGGACACCTCAACTTTGAATCATTAAAATCTATGACTCAAAGAGAGTTAGTTCATGGAATACCGCCATTAAACATACAACACAAATTTGTGATGTTTGTTTAGTTAGTAAACACAATGAGCACCATTTCCCAAGAAAGCAAAAACTAGATCAACATCACCATTAGATTTAGTTTACGGAGATTTATGTGGACCAATAACACCACCAACACCATACGGAAGAGATATATATTCTTGTTAGTAGATGACTACTCAAGATATATGTGGGCGTATTCCTAAGTACGAAAGATCAAGCTTTCGGTACTTTCAAGGAATACAAAGAAACAATAGAGAAGGAGCTAAGGATAACATTGAAAATGTTAAGGCGATCGTGGAGGAGAATTCACATCTAACGAATTCACTCAATCTTGCAAAGAAAGCGGCATATACGACAACTAACCGCACCTTACTCACCACAACAAAATGGAGTTGTTGAGCGAAGAAATAGGACAATCATGTCTACTACGAGATGCATGATGAAAGCAACTAACATGCCACAAAACTTTTGGGTGAAGGCATTGAACACGCTATATACATTCTAAGCAGCGTTCCTACAAGAGCCTTAGAAGACATCACTCCATATGAAGCAATTAAGAAGAAAAAGCCAAACTTAGAAACTTTAAGAGTTTTTGGTGCATAGCATATCAAAGGTACCATCACAACATCGACAAAGTTAGATGATAGAAGTAACAAAATGGTATACTTAGGAAGCGAACAAGGATCAAAAGCTTATAGATTGTTTGATCCAACAACACAAAGAATATGTGTTAGTAGAGATGTGAAGTTTAAGGAGGATGAAGCATGGGACTGGAAGGATTACCTAGATGAACACACCAATGATGAACCCGAATGGTTTGACTTCAAAGTCGAAAACCTTGAAGCCACAGATGAACATCAAGAAAACGAAAACCATCCAGATGAAGAAGACAATGATATCCCTGCAAACGATGATCATGAATATGAAACATCGACAACCGACTGACTCACCTCACAAACATTTCGCACACCATCTACAATTTCATCACGAATAAATACTCAAATTACACCAACTACCTCAAGACATTCAACCAATCAAAGTAACTCAATTACAACCCGGAATTTACATCCAAACTTTGATCATACACCACTACAAGGTTTTAGAACGTTGAATGATTTATTTGAAAACACCGAGGAAGTTTTACCCGAGCATTTATTACTAGCTGAAGATGAACCCAAGAATTACAAGGAAGCATCAATCGATCAAAAATGGATCGAAGCAATGAAGGTCGAATTAGATTCCATCAATAGAAACAATACATGGGAACTTACCACACTACCAAAAGGACATAAATCCATTGGATTAAAGTGGTTATTCAAGACCAAGAAATATGCTAATGAAAATATAGTCAAGCATAAAGCTAGACTAGTAGCAAAAGGCTACATACAAGAGCATGGCATAGACTTTGAAGAAGTCTTTGCACCTGTAGCAAGAATGGAAGCAGTCCGATTACTATTAGCCATAGCTGCTAATAACAAATGGGAAGTACATCACCTAGGCGTCAAATCGCATTTACGCATGGAGACTTAAAAGAAGAAGTGTATGTTACACAACCCGAAGGATTTATAAAAGAAAATGGAAAAGTCTGATTGATAAAAGCTCTATCGGATTAAGACAAGCACCACGTGCATGGAACATAAAGTTAGATAATACCTTGAAGTCCTTAGATTTCAAAAGTGCGCTTTAGAACAAAATGTCTACACAAAGAAGTCAAAAGACTCAATACTTCTAGTAGGGTCTATGTGGATGATTTAATCATCACGGCACACCAAAGAAAGAAATAGACAAGTTCAAAGCTCAAATGGAGAGAAATTCGAGATGAGTGACCTAGGATTACTATCCTACTACTTAGGAATTGAAGTCACACAAGCTGGAGGTGACATATCAATAAAGCAATCCGCCTCATAAGCAAGATCCTAAAAGAAGTTGGAATGCTAGACTGCAACGAAACTTTAATACCTATGGATCCAGGAACAAGACTAACAAAGAACACTGAAGAAACAACGGTCAACTCAACTGAATATAGAAGCTTGATTGGATGCTTACGATACTTGTTACATACAAGACCCGACTTAAGTTACTCCGTTGGATTACTTAGTCGTTTTATGCAAGAACCGAAGGAACAACACATGAAAGCTATAAGGCAAGTACTACGCTATGTTAAAGGAACAAAAGACTATGGAATCACCTACAAGTACAATGGAAGAAAGCAGATACAAGGTTATAGTGACAATGACTACGGTCAACACTCGAGAAGGCAAAGGCACTCTGGAATTATCTTCTACTACGGTGAATCACCAATCATTTGGAGTACACAAAAGCAAGCCACGGTAGCTTTATCATCATGTGAGTCCGAATTCATTGCGACAATGATGACAACACAAGCATTATGGTTAAAGAGGCGCTTAGCAAGCTTACACACGGAAGAAGAAAAAGTTACAATCTTGGTAGACAACAAGTCCGCCATCGAACTAATGAAGAATCCGTATTCCACGGAAGAAGTAAGCACATTGATATAAAATACCACTTTATAAGAGAATGCGTCGAAAGAGAAGACCTACAAGTCGAATTCATAAGTGGAGAATTTCAGAAGGCTGACATACTGACAAAGGCATTACCGAAGATCAGATTCCTCACCATGAGACAACTAATTGGAGTCAAAGATCTAAAACAAGCCGATTGTGATTAAGGGGGAGAATATTGGGTTAATCACCATCGACCCAACCATAAACCCGTCACAACCCAAATGACCCGGTCAACAAAAGTCAACCATAAGAAAAGTCAACAAAGCGATTACTCAGCGGTTACATAGCGATTATCAATAAGCGCTCCATATCAACGAACCGACACAATGGTTCAATGTACCCTTTCATTACGATATATATACACGATACATTTGTTTGTAAACATATGATGACATATTTGATTAATACATAAACATATTTACAGTTTATTTAATCTTTGCACAACATTCATTTGGTATACTTGTGATTGAAGCGTTTAGACCATAGATCCCGTTATAAAGGCCAACAATGACTTTGTTTGAGCCTCATTTACTTTCTCTGTGCCCGCTTCACCGACCCGTACTTTGCAAGTTTGCATTGTTACCCCATTAGATGCCCTCTGAAACAAACCACCTCTACCTCTGCCATTGTTGTATTTTCAAAAACTTGGCTAATGAAACTTTGTTAAGTTTAATCTTGATAACTGATTGTATAAAAGTTTCAGCCTGCATGGCTAAAGCTCATACCACTATAACCATCTCATTACGCTCAAAGCCCAGTACACGGTCGCCTAGGAAACAGCTTCCAAGACTAATATTGGCCAAACACAAGAGTCCTTGCCTGAATAGTTGATTCCAGGGCAAGGATAGGCCTAGGATCTTATCCTCAAAAGCGTTACAGCATCCAGAACCCATGTAATTACCCAAAACAGTTGCGTATATGTTCTTATAGCATCCAATTAAAATATTTAGTTAAGAAATTTCATTTGCAATACTATGTATTAATTATTGAGTGGACTTTTGATATTGACGTGAAAAAAATTTAACTAACTGCTGAAACTTAAAAACTTTCTATTTTAAAACATCTTAGATCAAATCCTATATAGTTAAACTGAAATTCATTATTTTTCAACTACAATACAAACTTGGCACACCATAGATTAATTGAAATCACTCATGTGATGGATTGTTATTTGATAACGAACTTGAACTTTCCTTTTGTTGAAAAACCCCGAAACTCTATAGGCGATACTTTGCCTCGCTTCTGGTACACTACCCCAATCATTTTAGAAAATTCAAGACTTTCTCTATCTTTGGAAAATGTTTGTTGAGTTAACATATTTTCCAAACACTACTACTCTTCTTAAAGTTAGCAAAGCTTAATGCCTCTTGTTGAAGTTTGGATACGTTGTTATTCAAAAGTCAACCTTGAGTGTGAGAGTCTCACATTTTATATGATTCAACCACCTCTTTGCAATCAACGAGTCTATTTACTTCAAGTTCGTGTTCATAAATCTTTTATTAAGTCTAGTTTGCTCTTATTCAAAGAGCGTTTTTCTTAAGGATATTTTCAAACATTTTAGTAAAATCCTTATTAAATTTAAGAATTCCTCATTCTCTTCTGCAAATCACGAAAATTTAAATTTGAAATATAAGGGTTAGGTGATACCTCTTGAGTTTCAATCGCCATGAGACACCTAGCATCGTTTTATGGTTGTGCTCCATCTTCACTATCGCTCCCAGCACCACCAATAACGCATTCTTGTCTTTTGGCTTGGACAATCACTTATGAAGTGATTCTTGTCACACGATTATAGCACCCGCATTCGCGCCTTGAGCTTTCACCACCCTTATTATCATAACCACGACATCTTCCAACCTAATTTCTACTATCCCTATCACCACGATTGCCAAAACGATTACCACGCCTAAAGTTACCACCTCTTCTAAAGAACTTCCTAAAGTTCTTAACCATTAGGTTGAACTCTTCGTCAACTTCTTCTTCGTCTTCATCACTTCCTCTTTGACTATCACTATCATCACTATTTTTTTTTCTAGTGACTTTAGCTTTGAGAGCTAGCAACTTGACCTTTTCCTTTTTATCTTTAAAAATGACCTTGTCGTTCTCTAAAATCATTCCGTATACCTTAAGGTTGCCGATTAGCTCGTCAAGAGGAAGATCTGCCAAATCATTAGCTTATTCAATCGTCGTCACCTTGGTCGCCACTTGACCGGAAGAGCTCAAGAAACTTTCTTACATGGTTCTTGTTACTATAGCTTGATCTAGAGGTTTTAAGCTTGTAACAATAGCATTGAAGCGTGTATAACCACTATCAATGGTTTCTTCATCCGCGATTGTAAGAATAAGTGTATGCCAAACCTCTTTGCGGTTTTACACATAAAAACTCTTTGAATTCTTTACGTATAAAGGCGTCATCTCGGCTTCAATATTTTACCAAGCCTTCTTCTTCTCATCATCATTCAAATCCAAATATGGTTTCTCCACCATCAACCTTGTTTCCGGACTTCCACCATGAACACAAAGTCGCCATTTTGGATCACTTCAAGTCAATATCCTTAAATTTAACATAAGTCACGAACCGGGTTTTCCAAAAACAAAACCCTCGGGTTCTAGCAAAGCGGTCTTTGCATAGAACACCTCTTAACATAGCGTGGAAAACTAAAAGGGGGGGGCTTGAATAGTTTTACCGTTTTAAATCATTCTAAAATTTAGTTTGAAAACTTTGATTCTAGTTTCCGTGAAATCAATCAATTGCAATATGAACACAATTATAGCAATACTAAAGTAAACAACCACTAAATACTATGAGATATAAAAAGTGAGAGATGGAAAGACCAAACCAAAACACCGAGATTTATAGTGGTTCGGTAACGAAGCTTCTATTCGCCCCACTCCACTACCCGAGTACCCAACTCGAGAGTTCTAATCACTATGTCAACAAACTCCCATCAGGTGGACAAAAGCGTACAACATCGCTTATTACAATTTCCGACACTAAGCTAAATATCGAGTACTAATCTAGCTAGCACCAATCTCGTTCATGTTCTACCCAATCTTCTCACAAATAACAAAACCTAAAAGATCTACCCAATCTACCCGATCTACACTCGATCTACCGATCTACACACTATCAACAAAAGCTACACAAGATCTACCCAATCTCTACATGATCACAATGATCCACACAATCTAACAATATATGATGACTAACAACTTGATGTAAAACAATATACGACAAGTATGTAATTAACATTACGAGTGTACTAAATTAATATTATAACATTTGTATCTTCTCAATACGGTGTGTTCTTATCTTGAACTTGTAGATGAATGAAAGTGATCACTTAGTTGGATGACTGGATCACTCTTAAACAAAAAAAAAAAAAAAAAAAAAATGATAAAAAAAATCAAGATTAGAAAGGGTGGATTTAACTAAGAAAGTTTTGTGTGAAAATGATGAATTGGGAGTAAAACTTGATCCACTATTTATAGGCAAAGAAAAACTATCCATTGCAGGAGACGGTACCATAAAATAGCAGATGGTACCGTAAACTTGACGGTACCATCGGGTTTAGTGGTACCGTCCTAGACAAAAACGGCCATCTCTTTGTTTTTAGTGGTGAAGGCTTATTTGGAGATGTTTGGAGCTGTTTTGGAAGGAAAAATAGTTGTTGTGATTTTTAAACTTATTTTTTCAAATAAAACATTTCTTTTTAAGTCAAAAATAATTTGTAAAATGTAGTTTTGAAAAAATGTTTTGTCACATTAAAAATTTGAAGTCTTTTAACAAAAATTTATTCCTTTGATTATTTGTCAAATTGTAAATTTGTTTGTTCTTACCTTGAGTGACTTACGTCAAAATAGAATATTACGACTAAAAACCTTTTTACGCTAATTTTGATGTCAGATGGTTTTGCATTTTTTATTATCAAAACGTAGAGATGTCGAAAAATATAAATAATGTTTTTAGACATTATTTGTATTAACACATAGTTCTCTTGAGCCATGGATCTATCCTCAACTTTTCCAAAAATTTCCGTAGGATTTTCAAATTTCTGAAAAAGAAGTTTGTAATACTCCACCTCGAAAAGGGGTCAAATGTCACATGTATGGTGTAAATCATAACAATAAACGCAAGCGGAAGACTTTATTAAATAAATGATAAGTCATGTAAACAAATGACTTCGAAAGTACAAATCCAACAAAGTCTAAATGAAAGGAAATCCAAACGTACAAGTCTTAAAACATAATCCAAACAATGGGGTAACTATCAAGGGTTGGTCCTCTAAGAGTTCATACTCTCATCACTCAAATCTCAGCATCCCACTTATTCCACAAAAGGTGTAGATTGGCGGGAACACCCTGACTCCGAGTGCCTTTTGGCACCAGCCATTGTCCACCCACAAGGAATAGCTCCGGCAACTCTCTTGGCCTAGTGGAGCACCAACTGGAGTGAGCACGAGCCAAGACTAGGACCCCTGAGCTTTTATTCCACAAAGTCTCTCAAGTGTGCCCATAGGTTTTGAGGAGGTGGGTACCTATATGAAGAAAATGCAAATGATGGGACTTGAAACTGGATCAATTACCTGCCACAGAGAAAAGAAAATCTTGCTTGAGCTAAGCTTTCGGTGAACAAATATAAACAATAATAGGTAATAAGACAAATGAATAAGTGAAACGGAACCAAGAGAACTCTTGAACAATGTATTATAAGAAGTGAGAATCAAAGCGAAATAAGGACTCTAAAAAACATGATACATGAATAGACCAAAACAAACAAACATATAATATAACTGCATAATAAGCTGTACCCAGGATTTGCAACTCCTGATGTACCAAATGTGATTTGGGGTGTATGGCACACATACACAAACCATTCACTTATATCAAAACACAATTGAGTACCTAGGATGCATCCATACGCTCTCTGCAAAACATATATACAAGTACTAGACTATGCATATATATAATTATAATAATAATGATGATAGCGGCCATGGTGCTATATAGCTTACAAAGTGAGAACGTCGTGGACTAATCACACCTCCATTAAAAGCAGTTTCATGCCATTGGTGTCTCAATGACATGGTCATGGTACCTTCATGACTAGTTAATAACTCGGGCAATAGAATAAGGCAAATGATATAAATAAACATAAGGAACAATTACTAATTGTCCAACTAAGATAAAGTCTAAGCGAAATGAGTCCGATAGCAAGCAGTTAAGCAAATGAATACAAACCAAATATGAATCATGAACCAAATATAAAAATGAAGGATCAACTCATGAGAAATCCTTCTTGATAATGGATAAAATATATGTACCTTAAACAACAAAAGAAGTGGAGGAAGGAACACATACTACTCCTCTTCGAGAATCTACATGAATTAGGGATCATATATTATTTATAAGTTCATTATCGATTTTAGTACTTATTATCATTTAATAACGTGTTTAGGGTTTTCATGTGAATCTGGTTCATATTCTTATGGATTTTATGACGCATCAAACGAGCTCTTGTGGTTCTATAAATTTTACCAGTGACACCTATATATGTCTAGTACTTCCCATAATGTTTACAGGTTTTATCTTTTAGGGTAAATATCAAATCAAAAATCGTTTCCCAAACCTGTCCAGAAAGTGACCTAAACCTTCCAGAAAAGTTCACAAAAACTACAGTAACTAACATACATCTTAAATATTCACCTTCTAAAATTAGGCATCCTAAATCCTTATAGTTTGAAAACTAAAAATCATAAACACAGACTGATTTCAGACTCATTTTTCCCAGATTTGACAACTAACCTTGTAAAAAATCAAATGAACCCTTTCCCTACCTCCAATAATCAAGAGACTTAGTATTCAGAAAATACACAACCTGAACTTAATCTTAGGCTTTGAAAACATGTGAAAAATCATTGTTATCATTAATTTAGACCTCCTTCAAGTCGACCCAAAATCTGGACAACATGTTTAATGAGACAGATTTCTAAACCACAAGTCTAACCCCTTTTAACCCATCTTGAAATTAAACATACCACATTCTTATTCCATTTTAATCTGATTTTACTTGCATGATTCTCTATATAGCTTTAGACACAATTTGACACTAAGACACACACACATAACACAAAGAATAACGAGGTAACAAGAACACATAAAATCATACATTCACAAACCCTAACCCTCCTAATAATTATGTACGCCCCTTATTAATTAGCTTTCGTGATTTTTAGGTTATGATGATTAGTATAACATGTTTTAATTCTGATTTTATGTATCATGTGTGTCGTATAGATTAAATGACAAGGAAAGACCACAAGTACCTTAAGGCCGATTAAGAGACAAATCAAAGTATAAGTACACATGAACGACTAATACACCAAAACTCCAGAGTGCTATGAATCACCAAAGGCTGCAATGAACCGAACACAAGGGTTGCAAACCCTACTCCAATCGACCACCCACAAGCTGCAACTCGATTCCTTCTTGATCTTTGGAGAGAAAATAAGCCGACTTTGGAACTAGTTTAGGGTTTCAGTGAGGAGGGGAAAAAAGAAAAAGCGTTAGAGAAAAAGAAAGGGAAACCGTATATTTATTTTAGGATCAAGATTTGGGTATCTTCTAATTTTGAACAAAATATCTCTTGGTTCTTATCCTTTGGAGGGAAAAACGTGTAAGGCTAGTCCAAGGGGAGGGGTGCCGTTTTTTGTAGCTTGGGATAAAATAAGGAATGTTTTCTTGTAGTATTGTCAGTGCTGTTTATTGTTTGTTTAGACAGCCTTTGGTGTAGAATTTAATGTGCTATATTGTTTTTACGATGCAGTATTTCAAGGAAAACCCCGATATCAACAATCCTATATATTTATCAAACTAAGAATGGCATATACGAGCTAGGAAGGATCTTGACTAGAGAATGTGACGATTTCATGGGGCCATGATGACTACATGTACTTGGTATATATGTTATCAAAAACTTGTATAAATAAAACATACATGTTCTTATTTTTAGGCTTCAATTTGTTCTTGGTATGCTGCATCAATGTAGGCCCCTATGAGCAAACAAGAAAAGTTGCGAGTAATAAGTTCGATCTAAAATGAACTCAACTTCTACAATCTGAATCTGCAGGTGGCAAAGGAAAATGGTACTACTCTGCCTCCAGCAGCCTTGTTTACCATCTGTTACCATTCTTTCTATCGTAAGCTGCTAAAACTCGTCTTTCTTTCACAATAAAAATCCTATATATGTAGTTGGTAGATGTGGTTATAAATCTTACCCTTATGAATCCTTCCTTCTTGATGAACCAGCAATGCACAACTCTGGTGCTTATAAGCATTTGATGCATGATGAGGATGTTGTAGTATTTAAAGCATATAACTGATTTATATCATTTTATCTAATGAACAATGTTTGTTTGCAGCAAGTATGACCTCTACAGTAAAAGCAAATCCGTGTTGATTTGAAAAGCTCAAACCATACTATCCATCTCATATTCATTTGGGATTGAGATTGTTTGTGAGATTGAGATTGTTTTAGAGATTAATGTGTTTGAACTTATTTTGAGAAAATGCCGTTTGTATTTGTGCAATAATTTTTTGTCGAGAAATGCAGTTTGTATTTTGCAAAAATCATTTTTGAGAAATGCAGTATTTCATTGTCACTACAAAATTATTGACATTTGCTCACTAAACTAAGTGTGAGCAAAAGATGAAAAACAGTCACTAAAAGCTATTTTTCAACTCCACTAAAAAAGAAAAGAGTAACTAATAAAGGGATCACTAAAAGTCTTTTGTTACTAAAATTTTAGTGAACAAAAGTTCAAAAGATTCCGTGACTAAACTTTTAGTCACTAAGGCTGGTCCAAGTCGCGACACAGGACAACCTGCCACGTCGCCTTTCTCTCCAATGACACAGGACAACCCGGATGCCCGGTCGGCGACCCAAGGATTTTTTTTTTTTTTTTTTTTTTTTTTTTAAATTCAAACATTTTTAACATTAAATTTTAATTTCATTCAAATTAAAAAGCATTACATTACGAAATAAAATAAAAAAAAAAACATTACACTACAATTAAAAAAAAAAAAAAAAAAAAACAAACATTACAACACGAAATACATAAATTATAAATCTAATCGAATGCTCCCGCATGCGAGTCATACGAGGAGTACGAACGAGCAAATCCTCAAGCGAGCCAAATCTTCCTCGTCTACACCATCGTCTTTGTTCTCCGATAGCTCTAATTGATTTTGGTGTCGGCGTTGTTCGTTATCTTGAAACACACCGCCATAACTTGTCGGCAACCTCGCGATCTTTGCGGGCTTGATCTTTCAAAAATTTGTCGATCACGACTTTTCTTTCGGGAGTAATGTCGTTGCAACTCGGTAGTTTTGTCTCATTTGTTCCTTCTCCTTCGCTGGTCAAACAATTCGATGACTCTTATAATAGCGTTTTTTCGAGCCTCATCGTCGATATTGCATTGATTTTGAACGTACACTTGCATATCTTCAACAGAATGGGGGAGACGGCAAGCCATATTAAATCTTGTGTTGAGAAGTATTTTGAGGTTGAATTGTGTTTGAAATTGTGTGTTAAGAAATGTGTTTGAGGTGAAGTTGGTATTTATAGAGTGGTAAATTTGGTTTGATTTTTTTTTTTTTTAGTTACAGACCAAACGGTCAAATTTTAAAACTTGTGTTGCATTTGACATCGAGCGCAAACTCACTCGATATTGCATTTCTTCCTTGCTCGACCGATGTGCCGCCCCACCTTCACAATCGATGTGCTCGATGTCTATATCGGTTGTGCACAAAAATTTTGCACACCCAACCGATGTTATTTCTTCGAATGCGACTAGCCTAAAGGGTACACCAATTTTCTATAAAATTACTAAAATGGCACAATTGTTTAGCCAATTTTTCAGTCAGCAAAGGGTGCAATGATTGGCAGAAATACAAATTCAAACTGGAATCTCAAATAAATGATAACTATGATTAGTTAATCTACAAGTGATAAACGTTAAACATTACAATGGGCGATGCTTACTATATACTCCCTCCGTCCCAAATTATAAGTCCATTTTTGATTTTTCAAAGTCTTTTTCATCCGACTTTGACCTTAATTATTACTTTTTCATGTTATATAATATTTGATAAAAATTATACCAATAAAAATGTATTTAAATCACATATCCATTTACATATTTTACATCAAGTATTATATAACGCTAAAAGAAATAATTAAAGTCGAAGTTGAAATAAAATGACTTTGGAAAAGTCAAAATGGACTTATAATTTGGGACGGATGGAGTATTAGTTAAGCCATGTTACCAAAACAGCCACATGACCTTGACCAAGACTATGATTAAGGTAATCCTAGTTTTAAGCCCTAAGCGCTTAGTTAGGGTTTACTCTTATTTTATTGGTTGTGCATGTTCTTTGGTGTCTTTGATATTTTCAATGTACGTGGGTTTGTGAGAGATGAATAAGGGTTTTTTAACAAAGTGAGTGCACCTAAAGTTACGAATACTGGAGCGCATTTGCAGGATACTAATGTGCTTGCATCTGATTTGAGTGTCTCTAATGAAGCTTTGGAACAACCTCAATCTAATGAAGACCAAAAGGTATAGTAGTCGATGCTAATACAACTGGTTTGGATGTTGAGGAACGTATGTGGTCTACTGGTGTCGTAAGTAGCGCATCTACTTTTGGTGAGACGGTTTCTTCTATCCATAACGCAAATATGCATGTTCCTAACGATGGCCTTAAGGATGCTCCTATTGATTGTCCTAATGCTTAGAAACAGCCTCATGATTGTCCTACACATGTGGCTGCTACTTCACACGTGGCTGCTCTTACTACACATGTGACGGAATCACCTAATCCTTGGAACTATAATGACCAGTCTACGGGTCATAATGAGTATATTGGGGACAAAGGTGGTGAGGTCTATAACGATGTGAATAAGAGTGGGAGTGAGCTAAATTTTGATCATAGTCCTACTGCTTCTACTCCATGACATCAGGCTGCTTCTCCTATGTCCAGTTTTGATGTGGCTATTGATGCGCGTACGAAGCGCGTTCGGGGTCAAAGGAACTTCCTTTTTGTCGAGCAAGTTTTTCAACACCCTAGGTAGTGAACCTAATCGTTGTAGTATAGTATTGGGTAAGCCTCGGGTATTGATATCGTTCTATAGGGGAATAGGAATGCTAGCAAAAAGTGTACTACGCTAAGGTTGAGGTTGAGGATGATTATTTTTTATCTTTTATATCTTTTTTAGAAAGCTAAGGGTAAAATCTCGGGGCAATGAATTTGGGGTGGTACTTCTACCGATTACTTCTACTATCTAATTATCTAATACTACGGGTAGTCTATGTCTTTTTGATGTGTGCTCGTATGATGATTAAAAATGTTCTTACCTAGATACTACTACTCCCTAGTTATCTTTTATCGGTGGTTGAATTGTCACATCCTTATTCTTAACGCGTTGTATTTTCTAAGGTCGTAGGGTGTGCCTTTTTCCCTAACTCTTTGAGACTACCTTAAGGTTATTGCCTACGAAATCCGCTAGATGTTTCATAAACTAACTTTAAAGTTATCTTTGGATGTTTAGACTACGAAATCCTCTATGTGATTCATGATCTAATGTTCACAAAGATTACTCAAGCATTTAAACACAACGATAGCGTAATTGCACTCCTAAGCTAATTACAATTAAGATAAGAGACAACCAACCAATAATTAATAACTAGGTTTCATAGATCTAAGCAAACACACAAGAAATGTAGCCGAACATGTTAAACAAGCAAGCATACACACATTCAATGGAAGACATAATGAAATTAATGGAATAAAACACTTATCTTGATGTGTAAAATAGGGTTTGGGACCCTAAAATACTGTCCAAGTCGGACTACAAAAGTTTAGGGTTTTTACTCCACAAGTCTACCTCCTCAAATACTGAAAAATCGAATTCTATATATAGATTTACACTTGAGAAGGCGTCGCCTTATAGGTGGGACGCCGTCAGATCGCGGTTTTCGTCTTGGCCAAGTTATCGTCGGGGCGGCGTCACGTTGTAGTTGTGACGTCGTCGGGCTTCAGCAGGGACGTCGTCGATTCTGGATCTGGGCCGTCTGAGATGAAAAGTCTTAGTGACGCCCTTCCTCTTCAAAGCCTGACGCCGTCAGGTGTATTTGAGCAAAAATTCTACTGATTCGTTAGGTGTTTTTTAATTAAATCCGTAGAGAGGGACGGTGTCGCCCTTTAGATGGGACGCCGTCAGCTTCATTTTCAGCAGCTTGAGTGTCTTCGATCTTGACTTTGCCATTTTCTTCATGTATTCACTCCTTTTCTTCCAAAAATGCATCATTCCAGCATTTTGCTTCCAAGAGACCTAAAATTTGAAAAGGAATGAAATTAAGCAGTAACGGATATAAAAGTGGGTGATTAAGGGCTTAAATGATCCTTTAAAAGTGTACGTTTTAAATCCTTATCGACTATGCACTCTTAAAAGTTTGGTTCACTGGGGATACGAGCAATTCTAGTGGTGGTGGAAATGTGGCTGCTAAATCTGGTTTAAACTCTTCTAATGAACGTACGTCAAATGTTTTGAAACAGCCCCAATCTACGAATGACCCTAATGTGAAGCCGGTTTCGTATGCGGGTGTTGTACCTAATGTGAAGCCGGTTTCATATGCGGGTGCTACATCTAGTGATCCTAAAAGCACAAGTCTAACTTTCATAGGGTGGAGTATAGTAAGAAAACAAATGATGTGGATTTATACATTCCTATGAAAGTGGTAGAAGAAGTAAATTTGAGATTTGACAATACTTTATATGGTTATTTTCTTGGTAAACGTATTGCTTTTCCAGTTATTGATTACTATGTGCGTAATGCGTAGGCTAAGTATGGTATCCAGAAGGTTATGATGAATACTAAGGGGTTCTTTTTCTTTAAGTTTACCACTCAGAAAGGTGTTGAAGATGTGCTTGAGAATTGGCCGTGGATGATTAGGAATGTGCCTATAATTCTTAAAAATTGGACCTTAAACACTAATCTGCTCAAAGAGGATTTGACCAACGTTCTGATGTGGATTAAATTCCATGATGTTCCTCTTGCTATTTTCTCGGACGATGGTCTTAGTCTCCTAGCCACATTGATTGGTACGCCGAAAATGTTAGATGCTTATACTAGTCAAATGTGTTTGGAATCATAGGGCCGAAGTAGCTTTGCTAGGTGCTTGATTGTAATTAAGGCGGATGAGGTGCTTAAGGAAAGCCTCACTGTTGAGATACCCTTACTTGATGGGACGGGTTCGACTATTAAGAAGATTCGGGTTGAATACGAGTGGAAACCTCCTCGTTGTGATACGTGTAAGATCTTTGGTCATACTCTGGTTTGTTGGTTTTATTGATTTGATGATACAAAACAAGAAGAATGATACAAGAAGGGCTTAAAGTGACAAAGGAAGAATTCTTCAAAAAATGAAGAATGAAACACAAGGACTTGCTTGATAAAGAAGAATTTATTTATTAGTCCTTTGTAGTCTTTTGTAAACCCTAAATCTCTATTATATAAAGAGACATAGGGTACAGGTTTTTAATAGGTCTTCCATAATGTAGACGTCAAAAGGTGTGTGTGTGTGTCTAGGCATCAAGTCCTCTAATGGACGTCTAGGGTTTGTGTAGATTAGCCTCAAGAATCACTTGATTCCTGTTATTATTAAGTAACCGTTCTAGAATTGATCAACTAGAATTGGGGCTTGGAGTATTATTAATGAAAAACCTTGTTCATAATAACGTTAATTCTTACTGAATATTCCGCTTTCGTTATTGTGTGTCCTAGATAATATGAGGTCTAAACAACCTCGAGTCATAAACGATTCAAGAACTATGAAGGTGCTTTAGTTCTATCATGGTTGATTGTCCTAAATTTGTTCCATATCCTGCTCAGCCTACACATAAGGATGGTGATGGTTTCAAGGCAGTCAATCACAAAAACAAGGGGATGAATGGTAGCCAAAGTGGTCCAGGTAAAGGATTTACTAAACCTATTATGGGTCCTAAGTTTAGGTATCAACCTAAAGCGCCTCCTCCTGAGAACAAGAAGGCGAATGTTACAAAGAAAAAGGGCACTGAAGTGGCTAGTACGAGTGGGAAAAAGATTGCTACATCGAATCCTTTTGATGCCCTTAATATGATTGATATTGATGAATGTGGCATTCCTACTTATGTCGTGGCTAAGGATGGGGCTGAGTTGGATTGTCGAAGTCTAATGGAAGCTAAGGAGGTTGCTCCTACTCCTATTGTTAAGAAAAATAAAGAGCTTGAAAAGCTAATTATTGATGGGAAAGCTACCCTTGTGGATGATGATGGTCATCCTATTAAACAAGCAAATAAATCATGTTGTTCTTTATAAGAGACAAATTTCTTTTTTTTCAATCTTCATTATCATCAACTAATTTATGAAGTTGATAAATCTATTCATCTATCTCATCTATCTCATCCATCTAATCCATCTTTATTCAATTCTAATCAAACCATAACTTGCAGTTTTATATCCCGCCTAAATTCAAATAATGAGATAAACACGGGAATAAGAATTAATTCCATTACCATTTTTTCCTTTCATTTTTCTATGGGGCGATTGATAGCATCAAATAAGAACATGTTTTTACTATCAAATCCCCATGATTATTGTTCATTTTAATAGTATATATGAGATCTGGTGTTGAAGTGTTATAAATTTGCATTTTACTATTAATCTTGAACTAAAAAATAAGAGCATATGTTTATAGTGTTTATATGAGATTTGGTATTGAATTGTTAAAAATTTTAGTTGAATAAGAACTAAAAAATAAAACACGAAAACCAAAAAACGAAAATAAAGAAAATAAATTTGCTAACAGAAAGTTTATACGCCTTATAGAAAAAATTCTCTATACACAGTATAGAAGGTGTATACGCCGCATACAGCTATGGGTGCATATATCGTATACTCTTGCAAGTGTATAATCCATATACTACAGAAGGTTTATAGACCGCATACTTTAGCACATACAAAACTCAGCAAAACTCAAAGCCAAACACATGAATTTAATAAAAAACCAAACAAACGTAGAAAAATAAAACACAAATTTCACTTTTAAAGACACAAATTTTAACCAACCGCTCACCGGCAGTGGCCTTAAAAACTTGATGTGTATTATCTCGTTTTTATATTTATAAAACCTAATCTAACGAGTAATACAAACACTCTCGGGCAGTGTACCTAATCGCGTATAGTATAAGCTCGGTAAGACCGAGTCATTCGTTGGAGCGAGTGAAATTAAACGTTTGAAAAGCAAGTTTATTAAAAACGACAACTTGAATTGTAAAACCTCACGATTATTAAAATTGCAAATAAGTAAACAGACAATAATTTAAATTGCGAAGAAATGAAAATGGAGATTAAATCAATAAGAGATAGATGTGCTCGCCTAGTTACTCCTCTCACCTATCAACGACATGATCCGCAAGTGGGATATCTAACTAGAAATGACTTAATGGGTCGAATGTAGTGCAAGTCTAATACGGGTCGTTAGTCATTACACACTTTATCTTATAACTATCGATCCCAACGGTCATGGGTGATACCTAGTTATGATCTAAGCATTAAGTAACCCAACTAATCTACATGACCTATTTTTTATTGTGTTTTACATACACTTAACTACTAGATAACTTGACTCATGCAGAAGTTTGCAAAACTACTAAGTTTTATAATCTTTCTAGGCAGAGTACTCAACCATTGTAGTTTAGTATTGGGATGATTTTAAACACAGATTCATTATTATTGAAATAAAGTACAAATTTGGCACGCCATACATTAAAATAAATCACGCATGTGATGGACGGGATGGAATTTTATGTGATCAGAAGACCCTTGAATTTTCCTTTAGTTTAAAAACCCCGAAACTCTTGAGGCGACACTTTGCCTCGCTTCTGGGACAGTACCGTCATCTTCACGAAACATTGCCTTGATGAACATATATCCAATTTTTGTGTTCTCTAATACTGCGATTGGTGCTGCGGGTATGATACCATCTTTAGCAATATTCACCTAAATTTAAACAAACGTACACTGATGAATTATTTATTTGTACTTCCAAAGATCGACTACATGTACTTGTAAATGTACTAACCGTAAGTGAGCCATCGGACAAAATGGTGTAGAGAACAGAGTTGCCTGGCAATAAGTTTTCATCCTTGAAAACGTTGAGATACTTTTCAATGGTTGCAGCATCTACATCATTATAGGTTCCATTATCTTTCCCGGCCTTAACAATCTTTTCTGCCGCCGCTTCAGAGAAAAACTTACCCGTTGACGGTACCAACAATGAAACATGAATGAGTTTCTCAAAGGGGCCTGTACAAATTCAAGGGTACGTGTAAGAATAACTTAAGGTGCTAAATATTGATCAGAAAATGATGATACATTCTGTCTAACTTAGATGATGCTAATTGCTAAATATGTAAAGTAGGGAGGTGGTTTGTACTTTGTAAAAAAAAATACAATTCATCCATACATATTAAGCTCATCTATTGCCAAAAGGATTTATGAAATCTGAAGTATGCTTATTAGTTCTGTCATTAAGCTTGTTTTCTTACCTAATGAGAATAAAGACTAACAACTATATTTTGTATTTCATGCCTACAAAAATAACTTCTACTATACATATATTAAAAGTTTTGGTTACTTTAAATGCTCATAATGATGTTTTTCCTTAATATTAGCTAGCATGCTTGTTTTTAGTTTGGGTCAATAATTTATACGTTTCGTTGTTACAAATTAGTACGTTTTAATTTGTAAAGCTAAACAGACATAGTATATAGTCGCATGAATTAATTAGTGACAACTTTATGAACACCTCGTTGGTCACTAATGTCAGGAACATGCTCACTGATGATAGTTACGTTAGTGGTGACTGTTACTTAAACAGAATCAGTGAACTCTTTCGAAAGTTGAAAAATTAGTACGTGAAGGCTTACATACCATTATAGATTTCATTGAAAAATTCATGGGAATCCAACAACTCGACATCGGTTTTGCCATTCCAGTTCACAATAAGTGACTCAATAGCTTTCTCCTCCATATACAAGGCTGCCACAGCAGCCTTCATGATGTTTCCTTGTATCTCCAAACGTCTCACACCTTGCATATATATATGATGATATGATATAAACGTTACATTAGAATGAATATGGTATTAATTTATTGCAAGAACAATAAAACAACGAACATGAGGAAGTAAATCTGGAAATATATACCAGCGCCTGCGAGGACCAAAGTTTTAGTTGCACTAGGAGGCTTAATGGATGATGGAAAGACGAAGGATTCGAGCTCGATACTGGTGAAGGAATCCATGGTACTCTAGTACTAATTATTTGGATGAAAAACTATGATATTACCCGATGGTATATATAGAGGAAATTCAAGTGGTACTGCTTAATTGTTAATTAGTGACCACGTCCATTTTATAGTCTTATAAATGGTTACTGGCGGTGGCATTTGTAGTTTTGTACAGGAAGGTGTTAACGTTTCTTTCTTGCATCGATCTTCACTATTTCTTGCATATATTCTCCTATTTAATAATTAATGTAATCCAACTCTAGCTGTTTTATCTAAAGAATAATTAAAAACTCACATCCAACTAATCAAATTTCGTCGTTCATAGGGTTTAAGAATATTACATATGTAAAGTAATCTATGTTGCACTATGATTCCATGGCAAGGACAAGCCTGGAATCTTATACCCAAAACCGTTGCAGAGCTAATATGTGTGGCTCTGGCCAACAATTGCTACAACCATTTGAGCCAATCATGACATGACACATGGCATTCTTGTCTCTTCTACAAGATGATCGATACATGGTCCATCGAGGAGCATATTATTTTGGGGTACAACGGATATAGGTGAGTCCCACACCTCATCCCAAAAAGGCAAACTAAAAGTGCCTACAGTACATAAGACCTAAAACTAGTATAAGAAATTATACGCCATATTTATGCAAAAATAAAAAAGAACAACCTATCTAACTGACCACGAAGACTAACGTCATATGCATTAGCAAACTTCTATTGTGTATCCGTCAGAACACAATCTTCAAACTCATCATCATCACAAGGGTTTTGGTCATAGGTGTCCTCCTTCCACTGTTCCAATAAGCTCTTCATGCCCAGTCCACTACTACTTTTAGAACCGTCAAATGTCATAAAACTTGTGGTTTCATTGTAGTCCTCAAGAACTTCATCACTATCACTATCTAAAATAACCAAATTCTCAACCTTGAAAAATGGATTACTAACCTTTTTTCATTTTTAACCATGTCAGGTATGCGCTTTAAGGAAGAAGTAGCATTGGACAAACCAGGGATGTTTTCATTGTTTTCCAAGCGTCCTCCATCAACAATAATAGCAGCATTACAAAAAATGCTACATTAAAAGTAACACCTTCATCCAAATCAACAATATAGAAGTACTAACCACATTATGATATTTAGTAGGTTGTTTAGAAGTAGACGCCAAGTTGGTTGAAGTGTTCGCCACTTTTGCAACCTTCGTTGGTTGTTTAGATGTAGACGCATTTTTTGTGTTATCTTTAGTAGGAGACATCTTGGTATCCTTGGGAGCAACCGGTTGATACTCAAATTTGTTCATTTGAATCCATCGAGGACCATTCAATCACCCTTGATCGTTGGATCACCCCACGTATAACATTCAACCCCAAATGCATCCTTATAAATACCCATGCATTTGGAAAAAGAACCAAGCTATATTATCCATTTCTATACACACAAAACACATACTAAACCCTAGTCATATGTGGTTTAATACTTACCGGTTTTCAACGGTAAAATTCCTCCTTTACCTCCTATATTTAGGAAAAAGCACAGTAGACCACAATATAAGAAAATAAAATCAAGAATCGAGAATAACACATATATTAACAGACTAGGTAGTAAAATGACATGCAGTAACTATTGGATGCAAGGACATAACAAGGTTGGTTGTACTTTTGATTCAAGGCCCAAACCTAATAGAGAAAAAGGATGGTTGACATGTTGGACACATAGATACAGAGGTAGAAGTGTTGTTGCAGCCGGTAGAAGTGGCGGTGCAATGGGAAGAGGTATTATGCAAGAAACCAAGGTTCTTGTTTCTTTTGGTATACCAGGAATAATTGTTCACTGCAAGCGTACGTGCCATTGGACTTGTTAAATAGATGTAAAATGTTTTCATCTGTTGGGTCAAAATTTGACCCAATTGTCCCTCACAAGTATTTGAACATAAAATAATCAAACTCACTCGCTGATAAAATTAGTAAGCAGTTCACTCTCTGTTAAGTCAGAGAGTAAGTCACTATCTGATATACATCAGAGAGTATTATTGTTCGGCTCATTCAACAACAAGCTTCAGGGATGTCGAAGACCAACTGAAGAAACACTTTATCTCACTAATGCGGTGTCAGTGAGTAAAGTACCTGAGTAATACCAGAGTCACGGAGATTTGACAAATGTATCTCTAACTCTCAAGACTTACCTCTAAAAAAAATATATAGAATATGGGCGGGAACTTTCTTGAGAAGATAAAGCTGAAAGCAAGAACAAGAAAGTCAAGCATGTACAAGAGTTAGTATAAAGGTGGGAATAGTTGACAACTCTATTTCTAAAGCATGGTTGTTGCTTTTCCAAAAAGAGAACCATTTAATGGAAGATGTACTTCACCAATAAATGCATGATACCTCCCCCACCAACCATCACATATTACCATGTACTTGTACCTATATATATTGTATGCCTGTCATAGAGATAGGATAAGATGCTAAACACATAGAAATAATATATAGTGTTATAGTAATAGGATCCTCCTATCATTGAATTATAAGCTTAGCTTTGATTCACGAGAGTTTAATTTGCCATTCAATGGGGACAGCGTTCCGCAACTATCCTTTGTAAATCTTTGATTTATTTCTAATAAAATTTATAAAAGGTGAAAAGTACGACTGGTGTTATTAGTTGTCAAAGTGGGTGTTGAGTAAACTTGTTCTTATTGTTTATCATTTATCATGGTTTAATCAATTATTTTGGACCAACAAGTGGTACCAGAGCGGGTTATCAATCTCATGATCTAGATATGTTCTTCTGACTGCTAATAACATTTGAAGAATGTCAAAAAATTATAGTATAAAACCTTCAAAAACTGCTATTGCTATTGCAATTTTTTAAGGAGAGAATACACTATATTTTGACTAATAACCCACCCAAAACACACCAATGACTAAATCCCCATCACTCATATCTTTTCAGATCTTACTAAATCAGGTAATTCGAAGTCACATAATAGCTTAGGACCGAAAGAGTATACAAGAGGTTGAAGATTTATGTACCATTATTACGAAACAAGAATAACTCATATTATGTGTACTAGCCGGGTACCAGGTTGCGTGGCGGTACCGTGTGATTATACTTTTTGGCGATAGCAAGGTTTTCCGATGCATTACATTTAAAGAAGGAAAAAAAAGAATGTCTAACAGAGTTTATTAATTGGAAATTAGTTTGTTTTCTTACTTACGCATTTAGTAACATAATAAAATGCTTTTATAGCAGGGTGTCTACGCGATTATATGTTTTTCATGATGCTAACTTAACACATGGTGATAACTTAATGGAACAACTTTACCGTACAATGTTGCTTTAAAAAATGGCATCACGATGCAACGATAATACTGAAACGATGGTCAACGATATAGCTATTCGTTTAGGACGTGTAATATTATATATCGTTTAAATATACAAGGTGTTTTCAAATAGTGGTTTTAGCACCATATAGTGGTGTCTATATTGCTAAGTTGTGGTGGTAAATGGTGGTCCATTGCGTGGTCGAAAAAGGTGATTTCAGAAATTCTGACTACATAAAAGATTGGTTTCTATGATTTGCTTAATGATTTGTAAATTTTATTTAGTAGGTGTTTTAAAGAAGAAATATTAGATAAGATAATTTATGCGTAACTCCCTCCGTCTCAATTTAATTGTCAGGAGAGAGAAATCACAAAGTTTAATAAAAGTGGGGCCACTTTAATTTTCAACCACACGAATAGAATATTCCCTCTTTAGATTATCTAGTTTTTACTAAAAAAGGAATGTGGACAATCTTTTTGAGACATCCAAAAATGGAAATATGGACAATTAAATTGAGACGGATGGAGTATTATTTTATGCCATGGGATATATTAAGTGTACTTTTGAGTGAAGAGTATTTTAATAGTATCATTATTTAGTGGGTGTTTGAAAGATATAAATAATAAAATGATTTATGCATTATTGTTTTGTATCATTTGATATATTAATTGTACTTTTGAGTGATGATGTATTTTAATTATATTATTAATGATTTGTAAATTTCATTAATGGGTGTTTCAATGAAAAAGAAAAATTAGATGATTTATGTATTATTATTTTGTACCAGGTGCTATATTAATTGTACTTTTGAGTGAAAGTATTTTAATGATTTCATTAATTCTGACATTAATATACATGAATGTTACAAGTTAGATGATTTTATGCATTATTGTTTTGTACAAAATGTTATATTAATTGTACTTTTGATTACAAGTTTAGTGGGTTACTTTTATTAGAAATGTTTTTGGTTTTAAAAATTTTAAGACTTCTATATTTAGAATGTCTTAAACACTTTATATAGTAGTATAGATTAGGGGTGATTATTACGAAACAATGATAACTCATATTCGAGCGATATTGTATACTTTTTCTATGTGAAGTGTTATATAGCTATTAGTTTTGCCTAGGTTTGTGGCACTCATGTACTTGATACTTTTTTCTTGAAATAACGTGTAACTCTTGAAAAATCGATGATTCTTTACGGTGAATAAAGCCTGTGCATCGTACGGGCCATGATGCCTCGTGTGTGATTAAAAATTTGTAAACCAAATTTTGTAAAATTGAAGAAGTTGAATTCTATTTAATGGACTCAAATTTTTAATTATATATTACTTTTTGTTACGAGTAGTTCACAAAATAATACATGTGGCAAACATGTAAATATATTTTAATGACAAAAAATCTTGTGAACTTGAATATTGGTAATGACTATACGACATAATTAAATGATTTAATTAACACATTCTTGGCACTTTACAAAGAATACATGTGACGTTAAGAGAGATAATATTAATAAATAACGTTAAGAATCAAACAAGTATGTAACTAACAAATATTTGGCACTGTATCTAACTTTTTTAGTTATTATCTTATATAGTTAGAGGAGAGCTATCAAACCATTTTTACATACTTTTTTTTGAACGGCAGCTTGGTGCAGTGGAGTGTCTTGCGTGCCACCAAGGCAACAAGTCTCTCAACCCGAGTTTGAATCATCTCACGAAGAGAATAACAACCCCCAGCCTAACCATCTAGTTTCCCATTAAGGGCTTCAAGGCATCGTACTGGGATTCGAACCCGGCTGCTAATTCAGGGAAAAATCCCCCACATGGGGAATAGCAGGAGTCGAACTCCTGACCTCCCACACATGGAGACTATAACCTTTTTACATACTAAGGATCCATCTCCACCATCAATCTAAAAGAAATTAAAGATCGAGATTAAAAAGATTTTATTATTTCATCTATTTTTATAATTTAAATATCTCTTAAACCGTAAATCGTTAAGTGAAAATATTTACACCGTCACGAAGAGCATTTAATTATCTTTCTATATACGGGCACTTTGATATACTTTCGAAAGAAAAAAAAAATTCGTTTTTTTCACATTTTTTCGTCATTTTTTACGTTACTTGAAATTTGCATGAAAAAATCATATATGATTAAACACTAATTTGATTATCACATGTGATATTAGTGTTAAATCATATATGATATCACATGTGATATAATATGTATATCATATGTGATTTTACACTAATATCACATGTGATATTACACTAATATCACATATGATATTACACTAATATCACATGTGATATTACACTAATATCACATGTGATATTACATATCATATATGATATAACATTAATATCATATATGATATAACACTAATATCACATGTAATATTCAAATTAATGTTTAATCATATATGATTTTTTTAATGCAAATTTAAGTAACGTAAATAAACGAAAAAACTTAACAAAAAAACGTGAAAAATACGAAAATTTTTTTTGTCGAAAGTATATCAAAGTGCCTATCTATAAAAAGACAATTAAATGCTCGTCGCAATTATATTATTTTTTTTTCGCTTAACGATTAACAGTTTGAAAGTTATTAATATTTGAAAAAAGATGATGAAAATGGGTTTTGTAATTTGTTGGGATTAATTTCATCCATTAGATCAAATAAAAATGGATTGTGGAGATTGATCCCTTAGTATGTAAGTAATATTTTGTCCTCAAATGATCTTAAATTTAAGATCATTTGAGGACAAAAACTTTTTTACATAATAAGAGATTAATTTTCACCCTTCATTTTTATTAGATTTACTGGATGAGATTAATGCCAACAATTAAAAAAACCCACGTTCATCAATTTTTTTCAAATATAAATATTTTTCAAACCGTTAATCGTCAAGCGAAAAAAAATATATCATTACAACGAGCATTTAGTTATCTTTCTATAGATAGACACTTTGATATACTTTCGACAAAAAAAAAATTTCGTGTTTTTCACGTTTTTTTAAGTTTTTATTCTTTTTTTACGTTACTGAAATTTACATGAAAAAATCATATATGATTTAACACTAATTTGAATACCACATGTGATATTGATGTTAAATCATATATGATTTAACACTAGTATCACATATGATATTACATATCATATGTGATTTAACACTAATATCACATGTGATCTTCAAATTAGTGTTAAATCATATATGATATTTCATGCAAATTCCAGTTTTGAAGAAAAACGAAAAAAAAAAAGACGAAAAAATGTGAAAAAACAATATTTTTTTTCTTTTTTCGAAAGTATATCAAAGTGCCCGTCTATAGAAAATTATAAAAAATAGGTGAAATAATAATATTCTTTTAATCTGAACCATTGATTTTTTTTAGATGGGTCCCTTGGTATGTAAAAAAATTTTGGTATGTAAAATAACTCTCCTCATAATATATTTGTTTAAACTTAACAAATTAAAAATAAGTAATATTTAATCCTAAATTACTCTTTTAAAATTTATTTTTCATATAAACTTTCGTACAATGTTTCATTAATAAAAAATTGCTTAAAGATATTTCCCACTCAAAATTTTTTAAAAATGAATGACAACCTTTTTTTAACGTAGTTTCTAAAAAACAAAAGAATTCTTTTGTGTTTTTGAGTTGATGGTTCGTAACTAATGAAACTGAATAAACAAAATATCACAACAATGACTGTTTTGTTAGTGCAAATATTACAGTCTCGTTTGTTTTGTTGATGACAAACATGTAACTTGTAATACGTACATAACGTAAAATTTATAAGTTACTTGCATATATATTTTGTCTCAACATACTTTCAACACCTCTCGACGACTCAAGTCTTTGTATGCTACAACACAGGTTCGTACATGTTTGTTATGTTGCGTTATAATCAAACCCCTAACAAACCATTAAACATGTTTAGTTAAATATTTTATATAAAACACTTAAGTAATCTTGGTTACTTACATTTTATAAAATACATAAACAAAAGTAAATGTGTTGGATAAATACCATTATCCATAACCCATACCAATGACCCATGATCCATAACCTATTGTCTAGATACATTGTATCTAGTTGGGTACCCATGACCCATGACCTATGATCCATGACCCATAACCCAAATAATGAGGCGTCCAGGATCCTCAGATTGCCCACGGATCCCATGGATTACATGGGCGGATCCTCTCGGAAGGGATCCTTGGGGCAAAAGCTTGTCTTGATCTTTTTGCCTATAAATAGCAAGCCACTTCTTACCATATTTTCACACCTTTACACATACTTTCTCTCCACCATTTCTAAAATACTTAGATCATTAGGAAACATGTAAACCACCCTCATCTCATATGATCATAATGCTTCTAACTTTCATTTGTTGTAAGCATACTCCCGAAGTGATCCTCCAAAGCAAGCCTAGAGATCTTGCATCCTTACCTACTGAAGTGATCACCCATCATAAGCATACAAGCACATGAAGATCTTCTACAACAAGCTTGAGAAACTTGTCATCTTCATTCATAGAAGACTAACTACATCATGCTTTGTGTTCTTGATGTTTGGTTTAGGATTTCATATCCATTAGACACATTGTCTTGGATATTATCTAGTATAATATTCTTGTATCTATAACTAGATTAGATGGTTTATGTGTTTGTGCTATAAAACACAAGGTTTGTTATGTTGGGCCACAAAACATAACGGGTGTCATAGATATGTCGTGTTGGTCGGATTATGGTTCCTCCTCTGTAATGGAACCCGATATCTAGCCTTGTACCGGATAAAGTGTAGGCGACGTTGTAATAGGTTTGGTTCTACCTCATGGAAGAACCCGGTATCTAGCCTTGTACCGGATAAAGTGTAGGCGACATTGTGATAGGTTTAGTTCTACCTCGTGGAAGAACTCGGTGTTTAGCTTAGTACCGGATAAAGTGTAAGCGACGTTGTGTAAGGTTTTTTCTGCCGAGAATGGAGTTTGTTGATCTAGTGAAGTAACTCTCGAGTCGGGCACTCGGGGAGTGGAGTAGGGCGAAGAGGATCTTCGTGACCGAACCACTATAAATCTCCGTGTTGGTTTATGTATCCTTTTACTTATCGCTTTACTTTTATTCTTGCTTTATATTGTTGATTGTCTATGTGGTTGATGTTTATATTTGTGATGCATACTTGGTATTTCATATAATCATAAACTATATTTAACACTTTACATATTATGACACGCTTGATCAAGAAAAGGCAACCGACTAATAATGGTGAAAATTGATTTATAATGAACCATTAATCTTTCGAATCTTATGTGATATTAAGGGTTGGCCTTACATGCCGAATCGTTAAATGCATCCTCGCGTCGAGATTAGCAAATATATTGCTTTATACTATATTTGATACAAAAGTTTTAAGTTTGAAACGAAACGTATTCACCCTCCCCCCTCGCGTTTTCCACATGTTTGTTATTATAAAACAAATTACTATATGCACGGTATTCATCTATTAAATAAAAGGCTAAAGGCACCCAAATATATTATATTTGTCACTTACACCTTTTATATGTATCGAACAATTATTTTTGCTATTCTATGTACTAAACTTGATTTTTTATTGTATTTTTTTGTACTTTATAACAACTATGAGATATATAGTAGCAAAAAATAAGGGGCAAAGTACATAAAAAATACAATAAAATCAAATTTAGTATATAGAATAGCAAAAAAATATTGTTTGATACATATAAAATGTGCGAGTGACAAATATGATACATTGTGGTGCCATTAGCCCTAAAATAAAAGCATTAATTAAATTAAGAGTGAAATACACCATTCGTCCCTAATCTTGTATACAAGCATCACCCTGGGACAAACCTTGCATTTTTCATCGTGGGGAGTCCAAAACAAGGTTTTTATAGTCTAAATCAGTCCCTTGACCCATTTTTGTTAGTCAACGTCGGTTATCTTCTCCCATGTGCCTTGCACATGAGGGCAAAATGGTTATTTTATCGTTTTGGTTGATTATTTTGGTGGTACAACCTTAGGGACGAATGGTGCACTTAATAAAAAAGTTATACCATCACTACTACCACCCTCATGTTATCTGTTTTCCTGCTTCTCTCTCTAAAATTAACATCAAAACCATTTTAAAATCTCATCCTTACACTCCAAAAAAAAAAAAAAAAAACAAACTAAATCAAACACCAATTGGAATTTTTGTCACATAAAAAAAAGTAACTTATTGGAACCATTCTGGAACAGAATGGTTTTTAGAACATATGAAAAACAGCTCCAGAAACATCAAGACAACAAGGAGATAAGCGCGACATATGATGATTTGAATATATGTTAATTCTCTAAAAGGGGCAACCGTAACATGTCCCTTGGCTTACAAAGATTTTGAGTACTATTGCGTTTGAATTAACATCAAAATAAACACAGGCCACTATGCTCTATTTTGAACAATGTTTTGGATATCCTCTACCGACAATACTGATGCCTCACATTCAAATTCTTCTTTCTCCATTTGATGTCGCAGTTGCACATAACACCTCCTCGCAGCTGATGTTCATAATCTAGTCTTCAATAAGACCAAAATATGGTTGTGGAACTCAGGCTTCAATCGGACAACCTATACAAAAAAGAAATAATACACACTCAATAAAACATTTTCTGCTTTCCATATGTACAAAGGCCAATCAATTACGTGACCTGGTTTTCCTAAGCGGAATTGGTACAAAGTGCATTTAACATATTGAGATATTCTTACCAAGCAAAGTTAAAAATATTCCATGAACGCTATCGCAAAAGCCACACGAACCTACATTTCAACGGCTACTTGCCCACAAGAAAAGACAATGTAAATATTAACAGATTCCCAAGTTGACATAACAATCGTAGTAAAAGCAAGGTTGAAGAATAGAGTAAAACTTTTGAACTTTTTCCCGCTAAAAAAATCATAATATGATTTAGATTTATACCTAGGCAACTGGATGCAACATTCATAGGAACTGTAGCAGCACAATCGGTTTCAGGCATATCAGTTGAGAAAATAGTCTGCTGGTCAGTGGCGGCCGATTTAGTGAGTGAAGCAAACAAGTTATCAGGGAGTGTAAGTTCCAAGCTGCTATTCAACAAACGATACACAATTATAACACAACGAACTAAAACTACAATAAAAATATGATAAGTAAGAATCCAAACCTTTCATTCTTGTCGTTTTCATTCTGATCGGAGTGTTCTTCGTTATCTTCTGGTGGTACAAAGGGATCACATTCATCACTCTGAGAATTCATGCAATCTTGGTTGCTGATTTCAGTAAATTTTGTTGAACCACATTTTGATCGACCTTTAGTATACCGAGTCTAAATATATAGGCAAAAACTGAATATAATGAGAGTATTTACCTTCAGAAACAAGTTCTTCATTGTTGCAACTACTTGAAAACATGAAATTCGGTTCATCCGAGTTGGCGAATGAACACCGCATGAACACCAACGCCTAATGAAAACTCCACCGCAATCGATGATTCTTCATGTCTCGCTATCTCGCAAATTCATCAATCTTCTATCTTGGAAGTCGATTGCTTGTTGCAATTCCCGCTCCTCCAACTTTCATCTTAACATCATCTCATGATTAAACATTCTGGCACCTGTCATTAGAAACAATCAAAACTCACCAACCCATACTTTTTAGCAAATAGTATAAGAGTTGACCCAAAAAAATCAAGTTTCGCTTACCAAAGGGTATGTGATCAAACGGTTCAGCAACATCGAGTGCAGTTGGACTCAAACAGCCAGAAAAATCACCTCTTTCCATCTGTTGCATATGCTTCCTATAAAGGATTGCACTCTATTAACATTGCTTGTAAGGAACATTTAAAGATTTAGAAATGTAAAACAATCACAAAAGGAGTCGGGTATTTTTCCCTTCTCCTTATACGGCTTAACAAGCACACGTGAGTCACATACAAAGTGTGGGTTTCCTTTTGCCAAAATCGCCTTCACAGTCTCGGTGATAATGAATCCTCACATCTTGAACCGGTCCAAACATACTTCAAAAAAACAATAAAGAAATCTAATATTTAGGACATAAACAGCAAATATCAACATTTTTTTATGTCGAACATTTGCATTGATAATTACCTGAAGTAATTCGAAACATCTTCTTCTTTGAAAGTACTATCAGCTGGAAATGTTAAGTAAATCTTCCTAGAACTCGAATTTGAACTACCAAACCCCATTACCAATATTTGAGTTCTTGTTGGGTCGACCCAACTCATTTTGTCCCAAATCAATTTTGACCTGACCTAGTTGGCCAGCTTTAGAACATAAAGAAAGGTCTATAAAAGCTTACTCTGGATTTGGATTGGCCCTTGGTACATGGTCTTCGTGAGCCATTCTGTTCCTGGAAACACCATCATGTTTGTTTTGCTCATATTCTTCTTATCTTCGGGATCCAAGTGCGTGAAACCAAAATCCTTCGTCCAAATCTCAACTAGATTGGGGATCGGCGAGGGTGGTGATGGCGGCTGGAAGTGGAAGAGAGGTGGGTGAGTGAAAGTGTGTGTATGGTTGCTAGGTTAAAATGAGAGAGAAACAAATTATATATGAGGCAAAATAGTCGGTTAAAGGATTTGGCAAAATATAACAGACGTTGACTAACGGAAAATGGGTCAAGGGACTGATTTACACTATAGAAACCTTGTTTTGGACTCCTCACGATGAAAAAGGACAAAGGTTTGTTCCAGGGTGATGCGTGTGTACAAGATTAGGGACGAACGGTGTATTTTACTCTTAAATTAAAATCTTTGCTACACATTTTTACATTTTCATCCTTCAAATCCTCCTACACTCACAATAATATTATATATTTTTTTAACACTGATTATCTCTCTGCATCCAAACCATCAATTCTGCCACTTCACAACATCCTGTAAGTAGGACACTTTTTTTTTGGGTAAAGGGGAGTAATCCTGCACCCTGGTAAATATATTAACCAAATAAACGTTTAAGTACAATGGATATGAGTGAAACCCCATATCTCAGCCCGTTACATAGGCATAAAGCTTACATAACAAGATACTTCCTATTTTCTAACCAAGAAAACATACCACTACTCAAAAGATAACATAGGACATAACGAAAGAAAATTACTTCCTAGGACCTTAAAACTTTGTGCCATACATGGCATTAAAGGCATCCAAATTCCCTGGAAGATCACGAACTGCTTTCGCATAGTCATCAAGTCATAGTCATCATACTCATCTTTAAACTCTTGGCCACCACCAAATATATTAGCGAGACTCATCAAATGGGTTAGCAACCACCTCATCTTCGTAATCGAATCCACGATCTCTCCCACTTTAGAAAAGGGTTAACTCTCTTAGAAGACGCGACGGCGGAATACAAGAATCACTAGTTTTAGGAGCCACATCCGATTCCATCTCTTTCAAATCACTCACACGTGGTTCATGTGATGCATTACATGTCTCAGTAGACTTATCATCATTAACTTCCATTGTACTACCAGAATCTACCTCCTTATTGGTGTCATTTGAAGGAAGACCAGACTCATCCGTAGAAAGAGCATCAAACTGGTTAGATGTAGAGATCTTAGTTCCACTCGAACTAGCCACTTCAGGAGCATTCTTCTTAGTGACTTCCACTTTCTTAGGTTCAGGATGAGTCTTTGTGGGTTGATATTGAAACCGCTTACCCACAACAGGTTTAGTAAACCCTCCTTGACCTGGAAAACTAGACCCACCTTGCTTTCCCTTTTTCTTGTTATTAACCGGCTTGAAACCATCATTAACACGCTTAGTAGGCTGAGCAGGAGGTTCAACAACTTTAGGACATTCAATGAGAGTATGACCAAAAATCATACATTTATCACAATGAGGTGGTTTCCACTCGTATTCAACCCGTATCTTCTCAATAGTCGAACCCGACCCAACAAGTAACGGTATCTCAACAGTAAGGCTGTCCCTAAGCACCTCATCCGATTTCACTTCAATCATGCATCTAGCAAAACTACTACGCCCCACGAGTCCTTGCACATTTGGCTAGTAAAAGCATCTAACCTTTGGGCATGCCTATCAATGTGGCAAGGAGACTAAGGCCATCATCGAAAACATAGCAAGAGGAACATCATGGAATTTAACCCACACCGGATGTTGGTCAAATCCTCTTTAAGTAAATTGGTGTTCAATGTCCATGGTTTAAGAATAATAGGTACATTTCTAATCAACCAAGGACCGTTTTCAAGAACCTCATCAACACCTTTCTTGAATTGAACTTAAAGAAGAAGAACCCTTGCATTCATCATTACCTTTGTATACCAAACTTAGCCCACACATTGCGCACAAAGTAATCAACTACAGGAAAAGCAAGGCGTTGACCAAGGAAATACCCATACAAAGTATTCTCAAACCTAGTGTTCACCTCTTCAACCACTTTCATCGGGACAGAAAGATCCACACCATTAGCTTTCTTACTACACTCCAACCTACGAAAGTTAGATGTGTGTTTTTTGGTTCAAGAGAAGTAACACCAAAGATACGATGAAGAAGGTTGTTTCACACCAACCTTCTCAATGCCAATGACCCCATGTGCATTCGTATCATCCTTAGAAGCCATAGAACCACTCGTATCTTGAGGAGGTTTCGAATAATAACCGATGAGCGTAAGCATCTCCTCTAGCTCCTACGTGATGCGGCACCTTAAGATGCTCAAATGGATTAGCCCAGTAGTAGTAGCATCCATCGTCATCACGGTGGTTTAATGGTTGCCCATCGTCACCCACAAGAACAAGTTTTCCTCAAATATTTGTTTTTCAATAGCACGAATTTTCAATAAAGTATCATGACTCTCATCATGACTAGGTGCATCCTGAGTGGGTGGTTCCTTAGAAGATACCTCAACCGAATGAGGTAGCTCGATAGTAGTTAAAGGGGTTGCAGGATCAACCCCTTCATCAGTCTCCTTATTGATATTACCCGTCCCGTCCCCATCAGCGTTCTTCTCTGCCACACTTACCATCACTCAAAACCCTAATAAATCCTCAATCGAACCAGAAAATAACATCCAGAACTTCAAAACACAACCGTGTAAAATCCTAGTTAGAAAACTAAGGTTTAATAATCGTTACAGTACAAATATTCTAAGCCATAATAATAGCCAGATTCAGCGAACAAGGAAAAGAAACCCTTTAACGATGAACAATAAAATAATAATACAACCCTATTGAATGCAATCACAAAGCAAAACTTTAAACAACCGACCCACGTGAATCTTAAAATAATCTAAGAAACACTAAGGAACAATTGATAAAGAATAATTTAATGATGGACAAGAAGGATTGTAATCGATTTAGGTTTAGGGATTATCGTCAAAATCGCCAAGGGACCTGTAATCGATTTAAGTAGGACACTTTATAGAATGATAATATACGAATATTCAGCATTTCCCTTAAATTACATATGAAAAGTGAACTCTAGACCACTAGGTTAAAGGTAAGAGGTTATCATCTTGCTACAACACATTGGTTAAATTTCTTTACAAAAAACAGGTATATTATTAGAGGTGTAACATTTTAATAATATAAAATTTTGATTCTTTTTTTTAGTTTTAAATATAAGTAATTGTCAAATGTTTAGTGTTCACCAATAGTTACGTAAACAACGCATGAGTTAAGTTTAGGGATAGTTACGTAAATGTTTGTATGGTTTACGTGTAGTTTTGCCGAAAACGTTTTTTTCGTTACTTGCGATTACTTAACGCAATTACTGAAAGAGTCCTTAGGTTAAATTTACAGACTGTTTGTGTAACGTACACTTTTGATTACAAACCCGATCTGAATGTTATATCTAGGAACTGTTTATGTATCGCAAATTATATAAATAATCCTTGAATCCCTTTACCATTTTTAAAACAATCCTTGTACTTACCTACCGATTTGAAATGACCCCTAAGTTAAATATAGGAAACGTTTATGTAACAAAACCAATTCATGTAAAATCACGCTACCACGACGAGCACGAATAAAAAGTCCTCGTAAACAATTAAAGTATAGAAAATTGATCTTATTCTTAGATAAATCTAAACAATTAAAGTATAGAAAATTGTCTTGTAACAAGATTAAACACAATGCGGAATCTTATGTTTAACAATAAAGAGAACAATGAACACAATTGTTATCTCACAAAACACTTCAATATATTAATACTGAATACTTAAAAGTATTAGGGTTACAAAACCTTGAAGTGAACGACTCTAAGAATGATACGTACTTTACATCTAACCTAGGACCTCCTTTCATAGCACAAGGAGTCTTTTACAAGATAACTATAAGGATACAGTATTCGTATCAATCTAAATACAAAAGATATACATCATATCTATTCCATATATATCTTCTCACGCGTCTTCGATCTTCTGCATTTATCACATAAGCAGTAGTAATATTTGTACTGGCAGTTTGTAACACCCCGCCTTATCTGACCACAATATTGTCCGCTTTGCCCGTAGGCTCACGGCTTTGTTTTTGTGGCCTCATTTGAAGAGTTCCTGCAGTCACCCAAGCCAAGATTACTCACATGAGCACGCTTAACCGCCAGCCCTAAGAACTCCACCCGCAGAGACCACAAAACGCGTTGTGTCATTATAAGGCAAATGTTATCTTATGAGCCCAAAGATCTCTCCGTGCCACGTCCGATGTAGGATTTGCCTAGGGTATTACAATCACCCCCCCTTAGGGACTCATCGTCCTCGATGAGGTTTGCCCCACCATCCCGAACGGCTCAAGAGTGGCTCTGATACCACTTGTAACACCCCGCCTTATCTGACCACAATATTGTCCGCTTTGCCCGTAGGCTCACGGCTTTGTTTTGGTAGAAGTAGCTTTTCCTTGTAAGAGCCCACGAAGAATGTAGGTTAGCTATTATATATATTAGTATTGGTAATAGTCATTACGCATACACCTACTGATTCGTGGCCGTGGTTAAATTTCGGGGTTTAGTTGTAAACTAGCTTTAAGTTCAACCAAAACTCAGAACAACACATTTAAAGGTAAAAAAAGACCTCTCCCTCCCCTAGTCGATTCTGACGAAAAATACAAACCGTACTTCGACTATTCAATCTTATCGATTCTAACACTAACCTATCATCGATCCTTTTATGGAGTGTCGAAAACGTAGAGGGGGATGAATACTATATTTTCTGACACTAAGCTAAATGTCGACTTCTAATCTAGCTAGAACCAATCTCACACACATGCGTATTTTCCGACACTTTGCAATGTCAACGAAGTGGTTCCTATCAAGATGCACTTGTAAGATGTGATATATAGATTGATAATAGTGTTTACATGAGACCCAATATTTATACTAATGACTAACCTAACATTTCGGCTCGAGCCTAAACCAATATATATGCAAATACAAATATTAGTCTAACGCAAATCTAATACTAATCAAATACAAATAAGTCCACTTAACAACCCTCGCAGTTGGAGCGTGGGGAACAAATAATCCAACTGTCTTGAAAGTCCGCAAACAAAGTAGAAGTAAAACCCTTGGTAGATTCACCCAATGATGTGCTTGTAGAATTATCAATGATTTGCTTTATGACATCCAAATTGTCACACTGATTCTTGAAGAAGTAGCATCAAACATCATAATTAGTTTTACCCATATCATGTTTAAGAAGAATGAGGTAGGTAATAGAGTTAACGGCATAAATTTATCGGTATGTGACTGGGTAGGTGAAAGGTTTTATGGATATTTAAATAATAGTATGTCCGGATTCGAACTCGAGACTTCGGGATTGCACACATTACGTATGAGAATTGATGTATGTAGTTAATATAAATAAAACGTTATTATTATTAATTATTAGTTACTGAAATAAAACATAATGATAGTTAATATTTAACGAGGTTTTGACTAACGGTCGTTAAATGTAAACTACGAGGACTAAAGATGAAATTAGTGGACAAGAAGGATCCGAATCCCTTTGGGAATTGGGTGGTCGGTCGTGGGCTTCTCAAACCAAGGAGGTGGGATTTCTTGGTCACCAAGTTTTAAGAATGTATATATACAAACCCTTGTGTTCATTCTTAAACTAATCTTGGATCACCAATAACCTAATTTCTCCTCTCCTCTCTCCCTCTTTGTGTGGCCGGTCGAAACACCCAAACCCCAAGGGTTTTCGATTTTGCTTAACTCAAAGATACAAGTGTTTGGTTTTATTTGTGATTCAAGGAACTAGCTTTTCCACATCAAATCGCTATTAGTACGTGTGTACAAGAACGAAGGACAAGCACGCTTGAGCTTGTGAATCTTGGTGGTCGACTTTTATTTGGGTCGAATATATAAACCCTAATTATTAGGGTTTTGGGTTTTGGTTCTTGTTAAATCAACGTTTGATTCTTGAATTGCTAAAAGGTACGTGTTTTCTTATTCGGTTAATTACTTACATATATTATTCCTATTTACTTCCGCTGCATGCTTTGATGATGTTATTTGATTTATATATAATTGTTATGAGTATTAAATTCCAACAAAGGGCATCACGAGTAGTTAATATGATGTAATTAATCATCAAACACATAAAATTGGATCTTTATGATTATATGCATGCTTTTTATGGTTTCTAGGGTTTTGAATTCAAACCCTAAATTTTTATATATAGGTTCGATTACCTTTATTTATTTAATTAGGTTTTAATTTTGTAAAACTTGTAGAAACCCTAGGATTGCATGCTAATTTTATGTGGTTAATTAATGAATAATTGTTATGTGCCATGTAATATGCGTATCTTGGGTGATAATTGTTATGCGGAATCCATGGTGGAACATGCATGTTTTGCCATGGAGTATTGTTTATTGTTTATTGATTAATTGTTAAGTGATACACACATGTTTTATTTATTTAATAATTATTGAATTGGGGAAGACCTCAATTATAACTAATAAAATTCGTTACGTGCTAATTGGTATACTATTAACTTCGGCTTACGCAATCGACTTGTCGATGTATGTGGCTCATCTTCTTGCGAGATGAAAGTCCTAGTTAATGTATGCATTTATTTACGACTAGAATTGTTATTAGAGTTTATTGAAATAATTATGCATGTGGCTAATTGTCTTTACATATGTTAAATGGTTTAGTTATATGTTTATATTATTTGAGTGTGTTTAATTTTATTAAAATGCTTTTTGTTTATATATTGTTTGACATGTTAGTAAGCAAAAGGGTTTTTATGAATAGAAAATTAAATGGACTAAATAATGGCGAAATTGATATGTTATCTAAGAATTATTCTTGAACTTTTAATCGATTGATGCGATTGTACTAATGGTTAGAACGGCTCACCCACTAGAACAAACTATAAAGGGGTTGTTTAAGAAGTGAGCACGGCCTCACCGAATGGATGTCTAAGGTTATGCCTTTGCGCTTACTCCGGTCCTCGCCTCGTGAGTTCGATTGAGCTACCTAGTATAACCATTCTATGTACGAAGCATCTTAGTGCAAAGTTGTAAGTTTCTCAACGCATCGATTAAAACTTTGTAGAATTCAATCTTAGCAATTAAAATCTATTGTAAGTTTTTTCAAAATTTTATGTTATAAAGTTGTATGCATGCTTTTTATACATAAGTTTTGATTACACATCAAAAATTGTACCCTTTAAATTTAAGTTTATGCCATCTAATGATATGAAACACTTGAAATTGTAATTTAGTTATGTGAGACCTTGATCTAGATTACAATAACGAGGTGAATTATTTTGTTGTGTGAGACCTCGGCTTTATGATTTGCAGTTTCTAAATTAGACAACTTAATTAAGTTAGTTAGTGAGACCTATAACTTAAGGCATAAGATGGGATAAAACATGCTTACGTTTTGCATTAATTGTTTTGGCAAAATTGTAAATCCCATAATTTTGGAATTGAAAACTTGTTTGTCAATTATCGCTTTTCAACGACACTATTCTATACTTTCACCACTAGCGGATCAACCGATGTGGTGAAACTATGATAATGAGGATCCAATATTCAAGGAAAATACTATGGTTAATATGAATATTGACCAAAGGGTATTTTATTTTCTTGAATGTTTACTTATCGAAAGTACTAACTTTTGAACTTTTATTTCGTAGAAATGGCTCGTTGAATCTACTACACTAGCCTCGCTGCTCAAATCTATGTTTGATCGAGAGAAATTGACCGGTAGCGAATTTCAATGATTGGTATCGGCAACTCGTAATTGTCTTGAGGGTTGCCAAAAGACTTAATTATTTGACCACGCCTTGTCCTCCGAACTGCGCAATGATGCTATCAAGCACGAGCCGCATGGCAACTGAGTATGACAAGTATAATGAGGTCGCCGCATTATGCTCGGGAGTATGAACTCAAGCTTGCAAAAGCAATTTGAGAATTACTTCCTAATCTCATGCCGAAGAATTGCAAAGGTTGTTTGAAAAGCCCGTGATTGTAGAGTCAGATGACTTGATTGATGCTCTTCATAGTTGCAAGCAAGGAGAAGGAAACAGAAGCACCCACCGCTCGGAAATGATGAGTTACATGGACCGGTTGGGCGCCTTAACTATGTCTACCCTAATGACATACAAATTGGCTCGATCAACGGATCCCTTAACAAGGAATTTGATGGTTTCGCTTGAATTATAATATGCATTGCACGGGAAGACAATCAATGAGGTACATGCAATGCTCATTGATTACGAAAAGGTTTGCCCAAGAAGGCCTCTACACCGCGGTTTTGACCATCCGTAAGGGTAGAATTTCTAAGCCTAATAAGCCGCTAGCGAACAAGAAAGGAAAGGTAAGGGTAAAGTCGATAAGGAAAACAAGTTATGACTTATCGAAGAACCCAAAAAGTACCCTCCCAAAAGCGTGAGAATCGAAGAGGATCAGCTTGTCATCATCGCACCGAGGTCGGACATCGGAAGAGGAATTGTCCACTATACCTTGATGAGTTGCGCAATAAGAGGTATAAAAATCCGCACCGTGGCGACTTTAGGTACTCTTTGATGATAGAATTATTTGTTTTCCTCATAAAATAAATTCTCGGTATATGATACTAGATGTGGTATTCACATATGTAATACACGCAGGACTTAGAGGAGCAAGGAAGCTTGCCTATGGACAACAATACCGCACGTGGGTAATGGAGCACATGCAATCGTTGAAGCTATAGGCACGTTTGATTTAGTTTACCTTCGGGTTTAGTACTATCATTAAACGATTGTCATTACGCACCTTCCATTGTTAGGGGTGTCGCTTCATTTCCTTGTTAAAAGATATTGGTTTCGCTCATACATTTACCGATTATGGAATTTCATTTCTTTAAATGATGTTTTTTACTTTAATGTTATTCCAAGAAATGGTGTGTTTGAAATTGATTTGCATGATAATGTGATTGATAAAAATAATTCTATCTTTAGCATCAATAATAAAAGAATCAAAGGTGATTTGGATTCTTCATTTCTTTGGCATTGTAGACTTGCTCATATAGGCAAGAAACGCATGCAACAATTTGAACACGATGGGCTTTTGCAAGACATCAATGATGAATCATTTGATAAATGCGAATCTTGCATATCCGGGAAGATGACCAAGAAACCTATTACAAATAGTTTAGAAAGGGCTTCGATCTTCTTGGTGTGATACATACCGACGTATGTGGACAACTAAGACATGTGTCAAAAAGGGTGCTAGCTACTTAACCTTTATCGATGATTTCGGTCGTTATGGTTATGTTTATTTACTTAAACATAAACATGAAGTCTTTGAAACATTTAAGGTTTTTAAGAGTGAAGTAGAACCGCAACTAGGAAAGAAGATTAAAGCTCTTCGATCCGATAGAGGTGGTGAATATTTAAGCCAAGAGTTTAAAGATTATCTAGTCGAGTGTGGTATTGTCCAAGAACTCACATCTCCATATACTCCACAACAAAATGGTGTATCCGAGAGAAGGAATCGTACATTGCTAGACATGGTGCGATCGATGTTTAATCTTACAACTCTTACCTTATCCTTTTGGGATTATGCTTTGAAACCTCGTCAGATATTGAATATGGTTCCAACTAAGAAGGTTGATAAGACTCCTTATGAAGTGTGGTATGGAAACCTCCCAAATTGTCTTACTTAAAGGTCAGGGTTGTGAGGCGTTTGTTAAACGTGACTCACCGATAAGATGCAACAAAGATCTCATATGTGTCTTCGTAGGATACCCAAAGGAAACTATGGGTTACTACTTCTACTTTCCACCGAAAACAAAGTAATTGTTGCTAGGTATGGAGACTTTCTTGAAAAGGATCTCATATCTCATGAATTCAAGTGGGAGAGTTTATGATCCGGAAGATGATCAAGAAGATACAACACCTTCGAAAACACTAGCCAACCTCAAGTAGAACTCGAAAGTCTGGGCTCCACCCGAGATTGAAGTGGTTCCCGTCAGAGATCCGCAAGGGCTACGCTGCACTGAGCGCCTATGTCTCAACGTAAAAGCCGAGGAAAATATGTTAGTGATCTTGGTGAACTCGCTAACTATAAAGTCGCCATGATGAGTCCCGAAAAGGAAAAATGGCGAGTTGCAATGAATGGGAAATGCAATCCATGAAAGATAACGAAGTTCGGATAGAGGTTGACTTACCTCCAAATGCTAAGGTAGTTGGAAGTAAGTGGCTCTTTAAGATAAAGACCGACATGGATGGCAATGCACACACCTATAAAGCTCGCCTTGTAGCCCAAGGGTATACTCAAACCGATGGGGTAGACTACGAGGAGACATTTTCTCTGTAGCGGACATTAGAGCTATTAGGATTCTTATAGCCATAGCTGCATTATGACTATGAGATATGGCAAATGGATGTCAAACCGCCTTAAACGGTCGCCTAGATGAGGACATCTATATGGCGCACTGAAGGGTTTGTGAATCCAAAGTTTCGAAGCGTGTATGCAAACTTCAAAGATCCATTTATGGGTTGAAGCAAGCATCAAGGCAATGGAACAAGAAGTTTGATGAAGAAATCAAGAAATTTGGTTTCACTCAAAATCTTGATGAGCCATGTGTATCACAAAGCTAGTGGGAGTAATGTTATTTTCCTTGTCTTATATGTCGATGATATATTGATCATGGGAAAAGACATTCCAAGTATGCAAGATGTAAAGTCTTATCTTGAGAGTGCTTTTCATGAAGGACTTAGGGAAGCAAGATTTATTCGGGAATCAAGATCTACCGAGATAGATCAAGGCGGTTGATTGGACTAAGCCAAAGTGCTTACATTGATAAAATATTGAAGAGATTCAAGATGCAAAATTCCAAGAAGGGATATTTGCCGATGCAAGTTGAACATGGCTTAAGTAATAAACTATGCGTCAACACCGAAGAGGTGGCTTACATGAAGAAAGTTCCTTATGCTTTGGTGTAGAATCTATCATGTATCTTGTGAGATGTACAAGGCCCGATGTGGCGTTTGCACGTAACATCGCAGATCGGTATCAACGTAACCTGTGTGTGAAACACGGCAGTTGTTAAGAACATTCTTAAGTATCTAAGGGCTACTAAAGAAATGTTTCTAGTGTATGGAGGAAACCGGATGCGTAACTTGATGTTACTGTGTTTTATGCGCGTCATTCCAAACCGATAAAGATGATACAAGTCTCGACGGGTTATGTCTTTGTCATTAATGGAGGAGCAATTGATTGGAAGAGCAAGAAGCAAACAACGTTGCGATGTCTATTACGAAGCCGAGTACATAGTCGCTCGAAGTCGCGATGGAAGTCGTTGATTAGGAAATTCATTTCGGACCTCGAGTAATGCCTCAATCGAATTACCTTTAAATGTGTATTGTGACAACTCGCTGCAATAACATTTGCCAATGAGCCCGGAGTCATGAAGGCGCTAGACATTTTCCTCGTCGATATCACTATGTTCAAGAACAAGTCGACATAGGTGAAATCAATCTACTCAAAGTTCATACAGATGAAAATCTAGTTGATCCCTTTACGAAGCCTTTGCCAAAAGAAAACTTACCGACCATGCCGATGGGATAGGACTTCGCTTAGCTAGTAGTTTCATGCGGATCGTGATTAGTATTTGGATAAAGGATGTTATGAACAAATATTACTTTAATGAAATAAAATAGTTGTTTATGTTTATTTTCATTTTCTTAATATTATATCCTATATTTGCATGTTTAATCCATGAATAACTTATGTTATTCTAAATAGTCCATTGTCGATCAATGATGTGGGAATATCATTGAATTAAGACAACTGAAGTTTTAGTAGAATATACTTTTAAAAGTATATTGATGCGTGGGACATACCAGATTCACATGATATTCAATGAATTGAATATAGGACTCATCCCAACTTTACATGATGATACTTTTGGTTTTCGTCATTAAGTATATCATGAAGTGTTTATCCTCGGACTTGAGATACCGGATAACCGATATGAATGTAGTGCATTTGTGTAAGATAGTCTAACGCCTATTTTCTAAGTGTTGCAAAATTCATGAGTTATGTTTGTAGTCAAGAGAATTTGTTCCTTTGAATTTGTTTCAAAGCATAATACTATATTTGGGCCCCTCGTAGGGTTGACAAGATGTTTGTATGGCCATACCCAAGATCTATCTCGAATACGCTCGGATGATTTGGTAATCTTGTTCAATCATATACAACGAGAAATGTAATGTTAACTTATGAAATGACTTGATCCATATTCATAGTTAATGTAGTATTGGTAACAAAGGATAAGTAAAATGATGAATCATTAAATGGTTTTTTCCAGAGACCATACTCGATTCGATCCGGGGCGTTGGCGTGTGAAAGCTAGACTAACCAATGTCATTACTATATTTAGTAATATCCAAGTGGGAGCCGAAGGTTTTATGGATATTTAAATAATAGTATGTCCGGATTCGAACTCGAGACTTCGGATTGCACACATTACGTATGAGAATTGATGTATGTAATTAATATAAATAAAACGTTATTATTATTAATTATTAGTTACGAAATAAAACATAATGATAGTTAATATTTAACGAGGTTTTGACTAACGGTCGTTAAATGTAAACTACGAGGACTAAAGATGAAATTAGTGGACAAGAAGGATCCGGAATCCCTTTGGGAATTGGGTGGCCGGTCGTGGGCTTCTCAAACCAAGGAGGTGGGATTTCTTGGTAACCAAGTTTTAAGAATGTATATATACAAACCCTTGTGTTTATTCTTAAACTAATCTTGGATCACCAATAACCTAATTTCTCCTCTCCTCTCTCCCTCTTTGTGTGGCCGGTCGAAACACCCAAACCCCAAGGGTTTTCAATTTTGCTTAACTCAAAGATACAAGTGTTTGGTTTTATTTGTGATTCAAGGAACTAGCTTTTCCACATCAAATCGCTATAAGTACGTGTGTACAAGAACGAAGGACAAGCACGCTTGAGCTTGTGAATCTTGGTAGTCGACTTTTATTTGGGTCGAATATATAAACCCTAATTATTAGGGTTTTGGGTTTTGGTTCTTGTTAAATCAACGTTTGATTCTTGAATTGCTAAAAGGTACGTGTTTTCTTATTCGGTTAATTACTTACATATATTATTCCTATTTACTTCCGCTGCATGCTTTGATGATGTTATTTGATTTATATATAATTGTTATGAGTATTAAATTCCAACAGTAGGAGGAAGGGGAGTATCGTTCGTCAATATGAACGACGGTTTGGTAGGACATTAAGGTGAGGGGTGAGGACGAGTTCGACTTGTAGTTGTCGAAGTTTAGGGAAAAGTAGTTGAGCTTTAGTCGATTGAAGTTGCAAACAAAAAAATAAGGTGAAGACAATGAGCTTTAATCGAATGAAGTTGCAAACAAAAAAACGTGAACACAATCGAGCTTTAGTCGATCGTGTGGGAGAAAAGAACCATACAAAACCAAATCAATGCCGGTGGCCCAAATTTATGATATAACTAACGGTCCAAAATCAAACCCCAATCCCCACCCCCCCCACACGTAGACGAAAAAAAAACAATCTAATGAACGCAGAACGAGCCTACAACTTCTAATTCTTGAGTTTGATCACACCAGGAAGAAACAAACGAAAAAAAGTCCAATAACAAAAGACGAGTTCTTCGATTCTAAAACCAAAAACAATCAAACTTCAATCCAAAAGAACCCTAAACGAACATTTTTTTTTCATGGCTAAAGTAATAAAATCCTAATTAAACAAAAATAAATAAATAAATAATATACAACGAAAATAATAGATCCTCCGGATCATCATGAGTAGCCGATGACCGGAGAATAGCAATTTTTGTTGGTAGATCTTACCTAAAGCTCGGTATTATGTAAGATACGATATATTGATTGATAATAATGTTTACATGATACCCAATACTAATGACTAACCTACCACTAGATTTGAGCCTAAACTAATACAAATACAAATATTAATGTAACACAAATACTAATACCAATCCAATACAAATAAGTTTACTTAACAGTATACGTTCCGTAGGGTGATGCTTTTTTGTGGTCAAAGATCTAGATTGTTGCATTTGTTTCGAAAGGTGAGCACTTGTTAAGAAAGGTGAAAATTCCATAAATCATCCAAGGTCCATCCCAAAGAATAGCCTCAGCATCCTTTATAGATGAAAACTTGAAGAAGAAAAAGAAGAAACCTTTCGCGTTCATTGTAACTTTTTGAATACCATATTTACCCTAATTATTACGCACAAACCATTCAACCACAGGAAATGCAAGTCTTTTCCCAATATACCCAAAAAGCGATTTTTTCATCCGCTCGTTAACCTCTTGTACAGAACCAATAGGTACACCCACATCATAATCATCATCCTTAGGTACTGTCTCATCAATGAATCAAAAATTAGCTTTATTAGAAGATGAATGGCCGATTTTAAAAGCATAAGTCTAGGGGCATCCACATTAGAATTAGTCGCGGTTGTCTTATCCGCATTTTCATTTGAAGGTATAGAAGCATTAGCATCAGAAACACCACGAAGGGCCTCTTTAAAACTCGTACGCGCAGGTTTGGTAATCGAATCCATAGCCTTATTCGTACCAAAATTTTGTGACTTAAAAGCAACACCAACAGATGTAATAGTAGGCGTATCAAAAATTACTTCTTCCACACTCAGACTAGAGGCCTTTGCATTCTCATTAACATTAGTCACAACATGATAAGGTTTTAAATGTACCTTTTGAGGGTCGTTTAAGCCCTTATTTGATCACTTTTGTATCCGTTATTACTTAATATCATTCCTTTTCACTTTTAGGTCTCTTGAAGGCAAATTGTTGGAATGACACTTATTAAGACGAAAAGGCGCGAATATCTGAAGAAAATGGCCAAAGTCAAGAATCGAGACACTCAAGTCATTTGGCCGAAGGGCACGGCATCGGTTATACTTGTGACGCCGTTGGAACAAGTTTTGTGACGATCTGAAGAGCTAAATTGCTTATTTTCAAGTGATGACATCGGGTTTTAAAAGAGTAGGGCGTCGCAGACTCGTGACGGCCTAGATTTGATCCGACGGCGCCGAGTCTCAGGCGATGGCGTCACGGACATAAGGTGACGCCGTCACAATGATAACGTGTCCAAGACAAAACCCTAATGACGGCAACCCGACGGCGTCACAAATTAAAGGGTGATGCCGTCGCATTTGTAACCTTATATATTGAATCCGAATTTTTCAGTTTTTAGTGTAGTTTTGTGGAGTAAAAACCTAAACCGAACCAAGGTTGTCTAGTACAGTATTTTAGGGTTCCATACCCTATCTTATATCAAGATAAGTGTTTTACTTCATTAATTTAATTATGTCTTCAATTGATTGTGTGTATGCTTGCATGTTCCACATGTCCGGCTAATTTACTTGTGTGTTTGCTTAGGTAATATGAAACTTAGTTATTGAATATTGATTGGTTGTCTCTTATCTTAATTGTGATTGACCTAGTATTGCGATAGGTCATTCGTTGTGTAACTAATGCTTGATTAATCTTTGTTGAACCTTAGTTTATAATCACCTAGAGTAATTGTAGGCTATACATCCAAAGAATACCTTAGAGTTAAAGTTTATAAATCCTAGAGATTTTGTAGTCATTAACCTTTGGTAGCTTCAAATAGTTAGGGATAAACGCATACCCTACGACTTTAGAGACACAACGCGATAAAGAATAAGGATGTGACAATTCAACCATCAATAGGAGATAACTAGGGAGTAATAAAGCCTAAGCAAATACATTTTTAATCATCATACGAGCACACAAAAATAGACATAGACTACATTCACCTTAGGATTAGATAATTAGATAAGTAGAAGTAATCGGTAGAAATACCAACCCTCCAAATCCAAACCCCGAGATTCGTACCTTTCTATTTCCTAAAAAACATAAAAAGATAAAAAATAATCTTCCTCAACCCCAACCTTAGCGTAGTAACTTCTCACTAGCATTCCTATTCCCCATAGAACGATATCAATTCCGTGGCTTACCCTAATACTACACTACAACGATTAGGTTCATCGCTTAGGTGTTGAAAACTTGCTATTCAAAAGGAAGTTCCTTCGACCGAACGCTACTGTAAGCGTGTCAAGTTTTGGCGCCACGGGAATAGAATAGCTAGTTAGAGTCCATCTCGCTTAGGTTTCCTTGCTTAATTCCTATCAACTAAGCTTTTTCCATTTTTAGCTTCCTCGTAGTCTATCAACGATAACGCCGAGTTGTGCATGTTTTAGTAGCATTATGTGTGCTTTTATATATGATATTTGGTTATATTTGCATGGTTATAGTGCTTAAATGCATCAAAAGATGTTTGTCTAGTGTTTATAACCAAGTGCGAGGAAACGGAAGGAAAATAAAGAAATGTTCAAAGAATAGAAGATTCCCGTTTCAAGAAGCTTCTAAATCAAGATCTCAAGGACCTTTGAAGACCATAGTGATTGAAGAACCAAGTTCTACAAGATAAAGAGAAGAAAAGATCAAGTTTCCTTGACCTGTGAAATCCAACCGGATTGGTTACAACTATAACCGGATCGGTTGGAATATGACCAGAAACACCAATATGACCATCACCAACCGTTCGGTCGCCACCCGCAACCGGAACGGTTGGCCCCTTTTGTAGAAGACCAACCGGATCGGTTGGTCATATGACCGATCCGGTTGGAGAAGTCAGATCCGCCAAATCTTCATCACTAAGTTTCTCCTTTGCATCCAAACGATTCTAGGTCCTTCTCTTGGTGTATTCTAGTCCCTTCCTTACTCCTTGGAGGCCAAGTTCAGCAATTAATACCCTAGGCTTTGGAATTAGTATAAATAGAGGCCATTTGTGAGCATATGAGACACACACTTCAAATACAAATCTCTCTACTCATCAAACAAAGCTTTAAGCTCTCAAATTCGTCCTTAGAAGTCCAGGAAGTTTGGAGTTCTAGAAGTTCCACATTTGGAGGCCAAATCACCAAGAAGTCCACCCCAATACCTTGGGAATCATTACTTCACCATTTGTAATCTTGTTCCAAGCATTGTAAGAGTTTTAATCATGTTTTCTAATGTTCAAAGTTATGAGTTTATGTTCATGCTTGCTATGAATGGCTAGTTTCTTTATACACTTGCTTAAATGATGTTGATTATCCATTTACATATTTTACATCAAGTATTATATAACGCTAAAAGAAATAATTAAAGTCGAAGTTGAAATAAAATGACTTTGGAAAAGTCAAAATGGACTTATAATTTAGGACGGAGGGAGTATTAATTAAGCCGTGTTACCAAAACAGCCACATGACCTTGACCAAGACTATGATTAAGGTAATCCTAGTTTTAAGCCCTAACTGCTTAGTTAGGGTTTACTTTCTTATTTTATTGGTTGTGCATGTTGTTGGTGTCTTTGATATTCTTACTGTACGTGGGTTTGTGAGAGATAAATAAGGGTTTTTTAACAAAGTGAGTGCACCTAAAGTTACGAATACTGGAGCGCATTTGCAGGATACTAATGTGCTTGCATCTGATTTGAGTGTCTCTAATGAAGCTTTGGAACAACCTCAATCTAATGAAGACCAAAAGGTAGTCGATGCTAATATAACTGGTTTGGATGTTGAGGAACGTATGTGGTCTACTGGTGTCGTAAGTAGCGCATCTACTTTTGGTGAGACGGTTTCTTCTATCCATAACGCAAATATGCATGTTCCTAACGATGGCCTTAAGGATGCTCCTATTGATTGTCCTAATGCTTAGAAACAGCCTCATGATTGTCCTACACATGTGGCTGCTACTTCACACGTGGCTGCTCTTACTATACATGTGACGGAATCACCTAATCCTTGGAACCATAATGACCAGTCTACGGGTCATAATGAGTATATTGGGGACAAAGGTGGTGAGGTCTATAACGATGTGAATAAGAGTGGGAGTGAGCTAAATTTTGATCATAGTCCTACTGCTTCTACTCCATGACATCAGGCTGCTTCTCCTATGTCCAGTTTTGATGTGGCTATTGATGCGCGTACGAAGCGCGTTCGGGGTCAAAGGAACTTCCTTTTCTTCGAGCAAGTTTTTCAACACCCTAGGTAGTGAACCTAATCGTTGTAGTATAGTATTGGGTAAGCCTCGGATATTGATATCGTTCTCTAGGGGAATAGGAATGCTAGCAAAAAGTGTACTACGCTAAGGTTGGGGTTGAGGATGATTATTTTTTATCTTTTATATATTTTTTAGAAAGCTAAGGGTAAAATCTCGGGGCAATGAATTTGGGGTGGTACTTCTACCGATTACTTCTACTATCTAATTATATAATACTACGGGTAGTCTATGTCTTTTTGATGTGTGCTCGTATGATGATTAAAAATGTTCTTATCTAGATACTATTACTCCCTAGTTATCTTTTATCGGTGGTTGAATTGTCACATCCTTATTCTTAACGCGTTGTATTTTCTAAGGTCGTAGGGTGTGCCTTTTTCCCTAACTCTTTGAGACTACCTTAAGGTTATTGCCTACGAAATCCGCTAGATGTTTCATAAACTAACTTTAAAGTTATCTTTGGATGTTTAGACTACGAAATCCTCTATGTGATTCATGAACTAATGTTCACAAAGATTACTCAAGCATTTAAACACAACGATAGCCTAATTGCACTCGTAAGCTAATTACAATTAAGATAAGAGACAACCAACCAATAATTAATAACTAGGTTTCATAGATCTAAGCAAACACACAAGAAATTTAGCCGAACATGTTAAACAAGCAAGCATACACACATTCAATGAAAGACATAATGAAATTAATGGAATAAAACACTTATCTTGAGGTGTAAAATAGGGTTTGGGACCCTAAAATACTGTCCAAGTCAGACTACAAACGTTTAGGGTTTTTACTCCACAAGTCTACCTCCTCAAATACTGAAAAATCGAATTCTATATATAGATTTACACTTGAGAAGGCGTCGCCTTATAGGTGGGACGCCGTCAGATCGCCGTCATTAGGGTTTTCGTCTTGGCCAAGTTATCGTCGGGGCGGCGTCACGTTGTAGTTGTGACGTCGTCGGGCTTCAGCAGGGACGTCGTCTGATTTTGGATCTGGGCCGTCTGAGATGAAAAGTCTTAGTGACGCCCTTCATCTTCAAAGCCCGACGTCAGTGTATTTGAGCAAAATTCTACTTAGTCGTTAGGTGTTTTTAATTAAACCAGAGAGAGGACGGTGTCGCCTTTAGATGGGACGCCGTCGACTTCGATTCCAGACTTGAGTGTCTTCGATCTTGACTTTGCCATTTTCTTCATGTATTCACTCCTTTTCGTCCAAAATGCATCATTCCAAAGATTTTGCTTCCAAGAGACCTAAAGTTTGAAAAGGAATGAAATTAAGCAAGAACGGATATAAAAGTGGGTGATTAAGGGCTTAAATGATCCTTTAAAAGTGTACGTTTAAATCCTTATCGACTATGCACTCGTAAAAGTTTGGTTCACTTGGGGATACGAGCAATTCTAGTGGTGGTGGAAATGTGGCTGCTAAATCTGGTTTAAACTCTTCTAATGAACGTACGTCAAATGTTTTGAAACAGCCCCAATCTACGAATGACCCTAATGTGAAGCCGGTTTCGTATGCGGGTGTTGTACCTAATGTGAAGCCGGTTTCATATGCGGGTGCTACATCTAGTGATCCTAAGAAGCACAAGTCTAACTTTCATAGGCTGGAGTATAGTAAGAAAACAAATGATGTGGATTTGTCTGTTCCTATGAAAGTGGTAGAAGAAGTAAATTCGAGATTTGACAATACTTTATATGGTTATTTTCTTGGTAAACGTATTGCTTTTCCAGTTATTGATTACTATGTGCGTAATGCGTGGGCTAAGTATGGTATCCAGAAGGTTATGATGAATGCTAAGGGGTTCTTTTTCTTTAAGTTTACCACTCAGAAAGGTGTTGAAGATGTGCTTGAGAATTGGCCGTGGATGATTAGGAATGTGCCTATAATTCTTAAAATTTGGACCTTAAACACTAATCGCTCAAAGAGGATTTGACCAACGCTCGGTGTGGATTAAATTCCATGATGTTCCTCTTGCTATTTTCTCGGATGATGGTCTTAGTCTCTTAGCCACATTGATTGGTACGCTGAAAATGTTAGATGCTTATACTAGTCAAATGTGTTTGGAATCATGGGGCCGAAGTAGCTTTGCTAGGTGCTTGATTGTAATTAAGGCGGATGAGGTGCTTAAGGAAAGCCTCACTGTTGAGATACCCTTACTTGATGGGACGGGTTCGACTATTAAGAAGATTCGGGTTGAATACGAGTGGAAACCTCCTCGTTGTGATACGTGTAAGATCATTGGTCATACTCTGGTTTGTTGGTTTTATTGATTTGATGATACAAAACAAGAAGAATGATACAAGAAGGGCTTAAAGTGACAAAGGAAGAATTCTTCAAAAAATGAAGAATGAAACACAAGGACTTGCTTGATAAAGAAGAATTTATTTATTAGTCCTTTGTAGTCTTTTGTAAACCCTAAATCTCTATTATATAAAGAGACATAGGGTACAGGTTTTTAATAGGTCTTCCATAATGTAGACGTCGAAAGGTGTGTGTGTGTGTCTAGGCATCAAGTCCTCTAATGGACGTCTAGGGTTTGTGTAGATTAGCCTCAAGAATCACTTGATTCCTGTTATTATTAAGTAACCGTTCTAGAATTGATCAACTAGAATTGAGGCTTGGAGTATTATTAATGAAAAACATTGTTCATAATAACGTTAATTCTTACTGAATATTCCGCTTTCGTTATTGTGTGTCCTAGATAATATGAGGTCTAAACAACCTCGAGTCATAAACGATTCAAGAACTATGAAGGTGCTTTAGTTCTATCATGGTTGATTGTCCTAAATTTGTTCCATATCCTGCTCAGCCTACACATAAGGATGGTGATGGTTTCAAGGCAATCAATCACAAAAACAAGGGGATGAATGGTAGCCAAAGTGGTCCAGGTAAAGGATTTACTAAACCTATTATGGGTCCTAAGTTTAGGTATCAACCTAAAGCGCCTCCTCCTGAGAACAAGAAGGCGAATGTTACAAAGAAAAAGGGCACTGAAGTGGCTAGTACGAGTGGGACAAAGATTGCTACATCGAATCCTTTTGATGCCCTTAATATGATTGATATTGATGAATGTGGCATTCCTACTTATGTCGTGGCTAAGGATGGGGCTGAGTTGGATTGTCGAAGTCTAATGGAAGCTAAGGAGGTTGCTCCTACTCCTATTGTTAAGAAAAATAAAGAGCTTGAAAAGCTAATTATTGATGGGAAAGCTACCCTTGTGGATGATGATGGTCATCCTATTAAACAAGCAAATCAATCCTCTTGTTCTTTATAAGAGAAAATTTTCTTTTTTTTCAATCTTCATTATCATCAACTAATTTATGAAGTTGATAAATCTATTCATCTATCTCATCCATCTAATCCATCTTTATTCAATTCTAATCAAACCATAACTTGCAGTTTTATATCCCACCTAAATTCAAATAATGAGATAAACACGGGAATAAGAATTGATTCCATTACCATTTTTTCCTTTCATTTTTCTACAGGGCGATTGATAGCATCAAATAAGAACATGTTTTTACTATCAAATCCCCATGATTATTGTTCATTTTAATAGTATATATGAGATCTGGTGTTGAAGTGTTATAAATTTGCATTTTACTATTAATCTTGAACTAAAAAATAAGAGCATATGTTTATAGTGTTTATATGAGATTTGGTATTGAATTGTTAAAAAATTTAGTTGAATAAGAACTAAAAAATAAAACACGAAAACCAAAAAACGAAAATAAAGAAAATAAATTTGCTAACGTAAAGTTTATACGCCTTATAGAAAAATTTCTATACACAAGATAGAAGGTGTATACGCCGTGATACAACTATGGGTGCATATATCGTATACTCTTGCAAGTGTATAATCCATATACTACGAAGGTTTATAGACCGCATACTTTAGCACATACAAAACTCAAAAAACTCAAAGCCAAACACATGAATTTAATAAAACCAAACAAACGTAGAAAATAAAACACAAATTTCACTTTTAAAGACACAAATTTTAACCAACCGCTCACCGGCAAAGTGGCCTTAAAACTTGATGTGTATTATCTCGCTTTTATATTTATAAAACCTAATCTAACGAGTAATACAAACACTCTCGGCGATGTACCTAATCGCAGATAGTATAAGCTCGGTAAGACCGAGTCATTCGTTGGAGCGAGTGAAATTAAACGTTTGAAAAGCAAGTTTATTAAAAACGACAACTTGAATTGTAAAACCTCACGATTATTAAAATTGCAAATAAGTAAACAGACAATAATTTAAATTGCGAAGAAATGAAAATGGAGATTAAATCAATAAGAGATAGATGTGCTCGCCTAGTTACTCCTCTCACCTATCAACGACATGATCCGCAAGTGGGATATCTAACTAGAAATGACTTAATGGGTCGAATGTAGTGCAAGTCTAATACGGGTCGTTAGTCATTACACACTTTATCTTATAACTATCGATCCCAACGGTCATGGGTGATACCTAGTTATGATCTAAGCATTAAGTAACCCAACTAATCTACATGACCTATTTTTTATTGTGTTTTACATACACTTAACTACTAGATAACTTGACTCATGCAGAAGTTTGCAAAACTACTAAGTTTTATAATCTTTCTAGGCAGAGTACTCAACCATTGTAGTTTAGTATTGGGATGATTTTAAACACAGATTCATTATTATTGAAATAAAGTACAAATTTGCACGCCATACATTAAAATAAATCACGCATGTGATGGACGGGATGGAATTTTATGTGATCAGAAGACCCTTGAATTTTCCTTTAGTTTAAAAACCCCGAAACTCTTGAGGCGACACTTTGCCTCGCTTCTGGGACAGTACCGTCATCTTCACGAAACATTGCCTTGATGAACATATATCCAATTTTTGTGTTCTCTAATACTGCGATTGGTGCTGCGGGTATGATACCATCTTTAGCAATATTCACCTAAATTTAAACAAACGTACACTGATGAATTATTTATTTGTACTTCCAAAAGATCGACTACATGTACTTGTAAATGTACTAACCGTAAGTGAGCCATCGGACAAAATGGTGTAGAGAACAGAGTTGCCTGGCAATAAGTTTTCATCCTTGAAAACGTTGAGATACTTTTCAATGGTTGCAGCATCTACATCATTATAGGTTCCATTATCTTTCCCGGCCTTAACAATCTTTTCTGCCGCCGCTTCAGAGAAAAACTTACCCGTTGACGGTACCAACAATGAAACATGAATGAGTTTCTCAAAGGGGCCTGTACAAATTAAAGGGTACGTGTAAGAATAACTTAAGGTGCTAAATATTGATCAGAAAATGATGATACATTCTGTCTAACTTAGATGATGCTAATTGCTAAATATGTAAAGTAGGGAGGTGGTTTGTACTTTGTAAAAAAAAATACAATTCATCCATACATATTAAGCTCATCTATTGCCAAAAGGATTTATGAAATCTGAAGTATGCTGCTTATTAGTTCTGTCATTAAGCTTGTTTTCTTACCTAATGAGGATAAAGACTAACAACTATATTTTGTATTTCATGCCTACAAAAATAACTTCTACTATACATATATTAAAAGTTTTGGTTACTTTAAATGCTCATAATGATGTTTTTCCTTAATATTAGCTAGCATGCTTGTTTTTAGTTTGGGTCGTCAATAATTTATACGTTTCGTTGTTACAAATTAGTACGTTTTACACCTCGTTGGTCACTAATGTCAGGAACATGCTCACTGATGATAGTTACGTTAGTGGTGACTGTTACTTAAACAGAATCAGTGAACTCTTTCGAAAGTTGAAAAATTAGTACGTGAAGGCTTACATACCATTATAGATTTCATTGAAAAATTCATGGGAATCCAACAACTCGACATCGGTTTTGCCATTCCAGTTCACAATAAGTGACTCAATAACTGGGCTCGTGAAGTTACAGCTAAACCCACCAATTCCATCAGTATCCTTCAAGATCAACCACTGGACAAAGAAGTCAGTGACACAATTGAGATCGGCAACTGTATTGGTTTTAATTTGTCGGGAAGAGAAGATGATATCAGAAGAATAATAAAAGATTCAGGTGATAAATTCTCTCTTAAATGAATCTTCTTTCTCTAAATATCAGAGGAGTAGGTTGCGACATTAAACGCAACTGGGTTAAGGATCTACGCAAACAAAATCAAATTCATTTTATAGGGTTACAAGAAACTATGGTTTCCGACCCGGACCCATTTATCTTTCAGTCCCTTTGGGGTCCTGGAAATTTTCAATATGCATATTGCAATGCTCAAGGTAGGTCTGCTGGTATATTTTCTGTATGGGACTCTGATGTTTTCAATATGGCTACCATAGCAAAAGGGGATGGTTTTTTGGCAGTTTTTGGTTATTGGGAAGGAATTGAGCAATTGTGTATTATAGTCAATGTTTATGCTCCTCAGGACCTGGGAAGCAAAAGAATCCTATGGAATGACCTTAAGCATCTCCGTAGATCAGTAGATGGTGTATGGGTTTTCTTAGGGGATTTCAACTCGGTTAGAAGCCCAGATGAAAGAAAAGGCTCACAATATTGTTCTAATGGTGCTTCTGACTTTAATCATTTTATATATGATACCGAATTGTCTGATTTGCAACTTGGGGGTAGGCGGTTTACATACATGAACAAAGAAGGGTCTAAACATTATGGCAATCGATTTCTTGTTTCAATGGAATTTGTGAGTTTATGGCCGAGTGCTCACATTATGGCATTACCGAGGCGTTACTCAGATCATTGTCCGTTAGTTGTCAAATTAAAACAAACGGACTTTGGCCCCTGTCCATTCAGATTCTTCAACTCATGGTTACTTGATGATGATCTCTATGCCATTGTTCAATCAGTTTGGAATATTCCTCGCTCTAATCGATATCCAGATGCTACTTTTAGGTTCAAACTAAAAGAAGTTAAACTTGCAATCAAAGATTGGAGAAAGAAATGCGACGTGGAAGCTCGTCTAAAGGTTAATGAAGCTCAGAATAAGATTAGTGAAATTGAATTAGCGGCAGAGTCTCGTGATTTAGAAGACGATGAAACAGAGTGCTTGTCGAATGCTTACAAGACAATCTATGAACTAGAAAAATTGAAAATGACGGACTTAAAACAGAAGGCCAAGTTAAAGTGGGCGGTGGATGGAGATGAAAACACCAAATTCTTTCATGGCATCATCAACAACAATTACCGAAGACAAAACATTAAAGGAATCTCTTATAATGGTGAATGGATTAGCGAGCCTTCCGTTGTAAAAGAAAAAGCTTTTGAGTTCTTTTCTAATAAGTTCTCAGAAGACATGTTGATTAGGCCTCCCTTTAAGAGTGATTACTTTCTTAAGCTTTCTGAATCACAACGCGAAACTTTGGAATATCCATTCTCAAAAGAAGAAATCAAAAATTCGGTTTGGAGATGCGGAGGAGATAAGGCACCGGGTCCTGACGGTTTCACCTTCAGTTTTATCAAAAAGTATTGGGATATCATTGGAGATGACGTAACGAATGCTGTTACCCATTTTCACTCATCAGCTTTCATACCAAAAGGAGGTAATTCAACATTTATCTCTTTGATAAAGAAGATAAAAGATCCCATCACACTTGCAGATTTTCGACCTATTTGTCTCCTAGGATGTTATTATAAAATTCTAGCATCAGTCTTAGCGGATAGGCTTAAAAAGGTCATCCCTTCTATCATCAGTGACGTTCAAATGGCTTATGTAGAAGGCAGAAACATTCTGGAAGGCCCTTTAATAATCAATGAGGTAATCTCATGGGCGAAGGTCCATAAGCACAAACTGATGGTGTTTAAAGTTGACTTTGATAAAGCTTTTGACTCCTTAAATTGGAAGTTTCTTGATAGCGTGCTTGTTCAAATGGGTTTTGGCTATAAATGGAGGTGTTGGATCAAGGCATGTTTAGAATCAGCTCACACCTCCATTCTTATAAACGGCAGTCCAACCAAAGAATTTCGTTTTGAGAAAGGGGTTAGACAAGGCGATCCTTTATCCCCTTTCCTTTTTATCATTGCGGTTGAGGCACTACATGTTGCATTATTGGAAGCTAAAGAGAAAAATATATTCAAAGGGATCACCCTTGGGCAAAATAACACATGTATCTCACACCTCCAATTTGCTGATGACGCTATCTTTGTATGTAACTGGTCCTCTTGGGAAGTTACAAACTTAATCCGTATTTTGAGATGCTTTCACCTAGCTTCGGGTTTAAAGGTGAATTTCGAAAAGAGTCGACTTTTTGGGGTTGGGGTTACCTTTGAAGAAGTCAATATTCTTGCTTCTTCATTGAAATGTAAGGCAGCTTCTCTTCCATTCATCTACTTAGGCTTGCCGGTTGGTGGTAATATGAACAAAGTAAGGAGTTGGGACCCGATCATCCAAAAATTTAAGAAAAAACTATCGTTGTGGAAAGCTAGATCACTATCAATTGGGGGACGTCTAACCTTGATAAAATCGGTGCTTGGTGGATTAGCCAATTATTATTTCTCACTTTTTAGAACTCCCGCATCAGTTCTGAAGTCTCTTGAACAGATTCGAAGACGATTCTTTTGGGGAGTAACTGGGGACGCTAGAAAAATTCATTGGGTGGCGTGGGAAAAGGTTCTAAGTAATAAAAAGGTTGGTGGGTTAGGCATTGGAAGTCTTGAAGCCACCAACTTGGCCCTCTTATCAAAATGGTGGTGGAGCTTTCATACAGAGGGTGAAAGTTTATGGAAAAATGTAATCAAAGGTATTCATGGAGCGGACGGTGGTCTAAATCAAACAGATGCGTCATCCATCAAAAAAGGAACATGGGGTCGAATCATAAGATGTAGAGATTGGGCTTCTAAACATGGCTTGTGTATCTCGTCTCTATTTCGATATAAGCTTGGTACCGGAGAAAAAATACGATTCTGGAAAGACTTATGGTGTGGGTCACAACCGTTGCAAGTAAGGTTTCCGAGATTATTTGCTTTAGAAGAAATCAAAGATTGTCGAGTGAACAACATTGTCCAACATATCCTTTCTGGTCAAATAGATAGGATTAATTGGAGACGTCCACCTAGAGGAGGCCGGGAAGAGGAGGAGTTGAGTAACCTTCGGTCAGAGCTCGAAGTTGTTGAGTTTTCTAATCAAATTGATTGCCTTCAATGGTCGTTAACTGATTCAGGAATCTACACTGTCAAGTCGCTTAGACGAGCCTTAGATAATCTTATTCTTCCATCCAATGGTGATGAATTTAAATGGAATAAACTTATCCCATTAAAAGTCAACATCCTTTTTTGGCGGGTTTGGCTCAACAGGATTCCTACGAGACTTAATTTGCAAAACAAAGGTATCATTTGCCCTTCCATCATGTGTCCTTTATGTGATCTCGAGGCTGAGGATAAAAACCATTTATTCTACCAATGCTCGTTTGCCAACACTTTGTGGTCTAAAGTTATGGAATGGTGGGGTCTTATTTTCCCCCAAGATTTATCAATGGAATCCATATGGTGCTCCGTTTCTGCTGCAAGACTACAAGGACCGGCGGCCACTGTGTTTGATGCCGTGTTTCGTAGCATCATATGGCTAATGTGGTCATATAGAAACGACAAGGTTTTCGACAGTTTAGATATTTCTCATGCTTCTCCATTCGTTCTCTTTCGCAAGCTCCAAGCTGTGGTTTTTAATTGGGTTGTTAGTAGGAGTAAAAAACTTAGCCTTGTATGGTTAGATTGGTTGTTTAACCCCCGAATAGCTTGCACACGTTTTGTTAGGTGATGCTCATTTGATGTGTAATTGCTCCTAGCCTCTTGCTGGGTAAACATTCTTAGTTTTGTTTATAAATATATATATATTTCTTCGCCGTCCAAAAAAAAAAAAAAAGTGACTCAATAGCTTTCTCCTCCATATACAAGGCTGCCACAGCAGCCTTCATGATGTTTCCTTGTATCTCCAAACGTCTCACACCTTGCATATATATATGATGATATGATATAAACGTTACATTAGAATGAATATGGTATTAATTTATTGCAAGAACAATAAAACAACGAACATGAGGAAGTAAATCTGGAAATATATACCAGCGCCTGAGGACCAAAGTTTTAGTTGCACTAGGAGGCTTAATGGATGATGGAAAGACGAAGGATTCGAGCTCGATACTGGTGAAGGAATCCATGGTACTCTAGTACTAATTATTTGGATGAAAAACTATGATATTACCCGATGGTATATATAGAGGAAATTCAAGTGGTACTGCTTAATTGTTAATTAGTGACCACGTCCATTTTATAGTCTTATAAATGGTTACTGGCGGTGGCATTTGTAGTTTTGTACAGGAAGGTGTTAACGTTTCTTTCTTGCATCGATCTTCACTATTTCTTGCATATATTCTCCTATTTAATAATTAATGTAATCCAACTCTAGCTGTTTTATCTAAAGAATAATTAAAAACTCACATCCAACTAATCAAATTTCGTCGTTCATAGGGTTTAAGAATATTACATATGTAAAGTAATCTATGTTGCACTATGATTCCATGGCAAGGACAAGCCTGGAATCTTATACCCAAAACCGTTGCAGCGTCCATGACCCGTGTAATTATCTCCTTTGTGCAGAGCTAATATGTGGCTCTGGCCAACAATTGCTACAACCATTTGAGCCAATCATGACATGACACATGGCATTCTTGTCTCTTCTACAAGATGATCGATACATGGTCCATCGAGGAGCATATTATTTTGGGGTACAACGGATATAGGTGAGTCCCACACCTCATCCCAAAAAGGCAAACTAAAAGTGCCTACAGTACATAAGACCTAAAACTAGTATAAGAAATTATACGCCATATTTATGCAAAAATAAAAAAGAACAACCTATCTAACCAGGGGCGGAGCCAGAATTTCAAGTTAAGGGAGGCCGATATAAATTTTAGAATAATAATAACAATATATATTGAACAAACATAACTTAAATCATTATTATTATTTTGACATAGACAATATCTTGTGACCGCATGTACCCCTATGTAACTTTTGGGTGATAATAGTTGATAAAGTAATTTGCCTTACTGTTTCAACGAAAATATTTTGGACATCTCAAAATCTTGTTTGTTCATAATTTGCTATATTGTTTTTAAGGGTAAATGTTTGTGGTAACATACAACTAGGTGTGATAATTCATTGTTCTCAAGAAGTAATTAAGTACATATATAAAAATTTCATTTATAACAACGTAATAAGCAAACAATCATTTATGTTTTCATCTGCTGATTAGAATGGCCGTCTCAACCGATTTTAAAGGCCCCGTGTAATATCCACAAAATTAAGCTCCAGTTGATAAAAACGTTTATGAATTTTCACACTATGTTATTTGTATAAAAATAACCGGCAATTAAACACAAGAAAATTAATGCCAACTATATTATTATAGACATTTGAATCTCTTTACACAATATATAAGATGAACTCTTATATCAAATTTGGCCATTGGTATAAAATTTGTCAAAAATAAGGGATAAAACTGTGAACTGTGTAAAAAATTTTGCATTTATGTAGTATAATTTATTAATTGGGACAAAATTGAAGAAAGCATAAACATAAGGGGGCAAAGTAAAGATGACCCAAAATTATCATCATCTTCCTCTTGGCTTTTATCGATACATCTTTTCAGCCATGTTCTACCCTTTTTCTTCACTTACAAAACTAATTTTCTTTTTTGAACAAAACTTACGAAACTAACTGATTATACCTTATTACGTTTTAGCACACTCTCTTCTCCTTTTAAATGTGGAAACCAGATTATATCATCCTTGAAGTTTAAAATCTTGGGGTCCCAAAAAAATAAAAGCTTTGTGTCATCGATCACCTTGCAAATTGTGATATCCGGCCCTGCTTATTAGGCTAGTTGGGGGAGGCCTAGCACCCGCTAGCCACCCCATTGCCTCCGCCCCTGTATCTAACTGACCACGAAGACTAACGTCATATGCATTAGCAAACTTCTATTGTGCATCCGTCAGAACACAATCTTCAAACTCATCATCATCACAAGGGTTTTGGTCATAGGTGTCCTCCTTCCACTGTTCCAATAAGCTCTTCATGCCCAGTCCACTACTACTTTTAGAACCGTCAAATGTCATAAAACTTGTGGTTTCATTGTAGTCCTCAAGAACTTCATCACTATCACTATCTAAAATAACCAAATTCTCAACCTTGAAAAATGGATTACCAACCTTTTTTCATTTTTAACCATGTCAGGTATGCTCTTTAAAGAAGAAGTAGCATTGGACAAACCAGGGATGTTTTCATTGTTTTCCAAGCGTCCTCCATCAACAATAATAGCAGCATTACAAAAAATGCTACATTAAAAGTAACACCTTCATCCAAATCAACAATATAGAAGTACTAACCACATTATGATATTTAGTAGGTTGTTTAGAAGTAGATGCCAAGTTGGTTGAAGTGTTCGCCACTTTTGCAACCTTCGTTGGTTGTTTAGATGTAGACGCATCTTTTGTGTTATCTTTAGTAGGAGACATCTTGGTATCCTTGGGAGCAACTGGTTGATACTCAAATTTTTTCATTTGAATCCATCGAGGACCATTCAATCACCCTTGATCGTTGGATCACTCCCACGTATCACATTCAACCCCAAATGCATCCTTATAAATACCCATGCATTTTGAAAAAGAACCAAGCTATATTATCCATTTCTAAACACACAAACACATACTAAACCCTAGTCATATGTGGTTTAATACTTACCGGTTTTCAACAGTAAAATTCCTCCTTACCTCCTATATTTAGGAAAAAGCACAGTAGACCACAATATAAGAAAATAAAATCAGCAACTGAGAATAACACACATATTAATAGACTAGGTAGTAAAATGACATGCAGTAACTATTGGATGCAAGGACATAACAAGGTTGGTTGTACTTTTGATTCAAGACCCAAACCTAATAGAGAAAAGGATGGTTGACTGCTTTGGACGATAGATACAGAGGTAGAAGTGTTGTTGCAGCCGGTAGAAGTGGCGGTGCAATGGGAAGAGGTATTATGCAAGAAACCAAGGTTCTTGTTTCTTTTGGTATACCAGGAATAATTGTTCACTGCAAGCGTACGTGCCATTGGACTTGTTAAATAGATGTAAAATGTTTTCATCTGTTAGGTCAAAATTTGACCCAATTGTCCCTCACAAGTATTTGAACATAAAATAATCAAAGTCACTCGCTGATAAAATCAGTAAGCAGTTCACTCTCTGTTAAGTCAGAGAGTAAGTCACTATCTGATATACATCAGAGAGTATTATTGTTCGGCTCATTCAACAACAAGCTTCAGGGATGTCGAAGACCAATCAAGAAACACTTTATCTCACTAATGCGGTGTCGTTGAGTAAAGTACCTGAGTAATACCAGAGTCACGGAGATTTGACAAATGTATCTCTAACTCTCAAGACTTACCTCTAAAAAAAATATATAGAATATGGACGGGAACTTTCTTGAGAAGATAAAGCTGAAAGCAAGAACAAGAAAGTCAAGCATGTACAAGAGTTAGTATAAAGGTGGGAATAGTTGACAACTCTATTTCTAAAGCATGGTTGTTGCTTTTCCAAAAAGGGAACCATTTAATGGAAGATGTACTTTACCAATAAATGCATGACACCTCCCCCACCAACCATCACATATTACCATGTACTTGTACCTATATATATTGTATGCCTGTCATAGAGATAGGATAAGATGCTAAACACATAGAAATAATATATAGTGTTATAGTAATAGGATCCTCCTATCATTGAATTATAAGCTTAGCTTTGATTCACGAGAGTTTAATTTGTCATTCAATGGGGACAGCGTTCCGCAACTATCCTTTGTAAATCTTTGATTTATTTCTAATAAAATTTATAAAAGGTGAAAAGTACATTGGTGTTATTAGTTGTCAAAGTGGGTGTTGAGTAAACTTGTTCTTATTGTTTATCATTTATCATGGTTTACTCAATTATTTTGGACCAACAAGTGGTACCAGAGCGGGTGATCAATCTCATGATCTAGATATGTTCTTTTGACTGCTAATAACATTTAAAGAATGTCAAAAAATTATAGTATAAAACCTTCAAAAACTGCTATTGCTATTGCAATTTTTTAAGGAGAGAATACACTATATTTTGACTAATAACCCACCCAAAACACACCAATGATTAAATCCCCATCACTCATATCTTTTCAGATCTTACTGAATCAGGTAATTCGAAGTCACATAATAGCTTAGGACCGAAAGAGTATACAAGAGGTTGAAGATTTATGTACCATTATTACGAAACAAGAATAACTCATATTATGTGTACTAGCCGGGTACCCGCGCGTTGCGGCGGCGGGTACCCGTGTGATTATACTTTTTGGCGATAGCAAGGTTTTTCGATGCATTACATTTAAAGAAGGAAAAAAAAGAATGTCTAACAGAGTTTATTAATTGGAAATTAGTTTGTTTTCTTACTTACGCATTTAGTAACATAATAAAATGCTTTTATAGCAGGGTGTCTACGCGATTATATGTTTTTCATGATGCTAACTTAACACATGGTGATAACTTAATGGAACAACTTTACCGTGCTGGTGTTGCTTTAAAAATGGCATCACGATGCAACGATAATACGGAAACGATGGTCAACGATATAGCTATTCGTTTAGGACGTGTAATATTATATATCGTTTAAACATACAAGGTATTTTCAAATAGTGGTTTTAGCACCATATAGTGGTGTCTATATTGCTAAGTTGTGGTGGTAAATGGTGGTCCATTGCGTGGTCGAAAAAGGTGATTTCAGAAATTCTGACTACATAAAAGATTGGTTTCTATGATTTGCTTAATGATTTGTAAATTTTATTTAGTAGGTGTTTTAAAGAAGAAATATAAGATAAGATGATTTATGCGTTAGTATTTTATGCCATGGGATATATTAAGTGTACTTTTGAGTGAAGAGTATTTTAATAGTATCATTATTTAGTGGGTGATTGAAAGATATAAATGATAAAATGATTTATGCATTATTGTTTTGTATCATTTGATATATTAATTGTACTTTTGAGTGATGAGGTATTTTAATTATATTATTAATGACTTGTAAATTTCATTAGTGGGTGTTTCAATGAAAAAGAAAAATTAGATGATTTATGTATTATTATTTTGTACCAAGTGCTATATTAATTGTACTTTTGAGTGAAAGTATTTTAATGATTTCATTAATTCTGACATTAATATACATGAATGTTACAAGTTAGATGATTTTATGCATTATTGTTTTGTACCAAATGTTATATTAATTGTACTTTTGATTACAAGTTTAGTGGGTTACTTTTATTAGAAATGTTTTTGGTCTTAAAAATTTTAAGACTTCTATATTTAGAATGTCCTAAACACTTTATATAGTAGTATAGATATAGATATAGATTAGAGAGTATTATTGTTCGGCTCATTCAACAACAAGCTTCAGGGATGTCGAAGACCAACTGAAGAAACACTTTATCTCACTAATGCGGTGTCAGTGAGTAAAGTACCTGAGTAATACCAGAGTCACGGAGATTTGACAAATGTATCTCTAACTCTCAAGACTTACCTCTAAAAAAAATATATAGAATATGGGCGGGAACTTTCTTGAGAAGATAAAGCTGAAAGCAAGAACAAGAAAGTCAAGCATGTACAAGAGTTAGTATAAAGGTGGGAATAGTTGACAACTCTATTTCTAAAGCATGGTTGTTGCTTTTCCAAAAAGGGAACCATTTAATGGAAGATGTACTTCACCAATAAATGCATGACACCTCCCCCACCAACCATCACATATTACCATGTACTTGTACCTATATATATTGTATGCCTGTCATAGAGATAGGATAAGATGCTAAACACATAGAAATAATATATAGTGTTATAGTAATAGGATCCTCCTATCATTGAATTATAAGCTTAGCTTTGATTCACGAGAGTTTAATTTGTCATTCAATGGGGACAGCGTTCCGCAACTATCCTTTGTAAATCTTTGATTTATTTCTAATAAAATTTATAAAAGGTGAAAAGTACGACTGGTGTTATTAGTTGTCAAAGTGGGTGTTGAGTAAACTTGTTCTTATTGTTTATCATTTATCATGGTTTACTCAATTATTTTGGACCAACAAGTGGTACCAGAGCGGGTGATCAATCTCATGATCTAGATATGTTCTTTTGACTGCTAATAACATTTGAAGAATGTCAAAAAATTATAGTATAAAACCTTCAAAAACTGCTATTGCTATTGCAATTTTTTAAGGAGAGAATACACTATATTTTGACTAATAACCCACCCAAAACACACCAATGATTAAATCCCCATCACTCATATCTTTTCGGATCTCATCGAATCGGTAATTCAAGTCACATAATAGCTTAGGATAGAAAGAGTATACAAAAGGTTGAAGATTTATGTACCATTATTACGAAACAAGAATAACTCATATTATGTGTACTAGTTGGTACCAAGGCGTTGCGTATGGTACCGTGTGATTATACTTTTTGGCGATAGCAAGGTTTTTCGATGCATTACATTTAAAGAAGGAAAAAAAAAGAATGTCTAACAGAGTTTATTAATTGGAAATTAGTTTGTTTTCTTACTTACGCATTTAGTAACATAATAAAATGCTTTTATAGCAGGGTGTCTACGCGATTATATGTTTTTCATGATGCTAACTTAACACATGGTGATAACTTAATGGAACAACTTTACCGTACAGTGTTGCTTTAAAAAATGGCATCACGATGCAACGATAATACGGAAATGATGGTCAACGATATAGCTATTCGTTTAGGACGTGTAATATTATATATCGTTTAAACATACAAGGTGTTTTCAAATAGTGGTTTTAGCACCATATAGTGGTGTCTATATTGCTAAGTTGTGGTGGTAAATGGTGGTCCATTGCGTGGTCGAAAAAGGTGATTTCAGAAATTCTGACTACATAAAAGATTGGTTTCTATGATTTGCTTAATGATTTATAAATTTTATTTAGTAGGTGTTTTAAAGAAGAAATATAAGATAAGATGATTTATGCGTTAGTATTTTATGCCATGGGATATATTAAGTGTACTTTTGAGTGAAGAGTATTTTAATAGTATCATTATTTAGTGGGTGTTTGAAAGATATAAATGATAAAATGATTTATGCATTATTGTTTTGTATCATTTGATATATTAATTGTACTTTTGAGTGATGAGGTATTTTAATTATATTATTAATGACTTGTAAATTTCATTAGTGGGTGTTTCAATGAAAAAGAAAAATTAGATGATTTATGTATTATTATTTTGTACCAAGTGCTATATTAATTGTACTTTTGAGTGAAAGTATTTTAATGATTTCATTAATTCTGACATTAATATACATGAATGTTACAAGTTAGATGATTTAATGCATTATTGTTTTGTACCAAATGTTATATTAATTGTACTTTTGATTACTAGTTTAGTGGGTTACTTTTATTAGAAATGTTTTTGGTCTTAAAAATTTTAAGACTTCTATATTTAGAATGTCCTAAACACTTTATATAGTAGTATAGATATAGATATAGATTAGGGGTGATTATTACGAAACAATGATAACTCATATTCGAGCGATATTGTATACTTTTTCTATGTGAAGTGTTATATAGCTATTAGTTTTGCCTAGGTTTGTGGCACTCATGTACTTCATACTTTTTTCTTGAAATAACGGGTAACTCTTGAAAAATCGATGATTTTTTACGGTGAATAAAGCCTGTGCATCGTACGGGCCATGATGCCTCGTGTGTGATTAAAAATTTGTAAACCAAATTTTGTAAAATTGAAGAAGTTGAATTCTATTTAATGGACTCAAATTTTTAATTATATATTACTTTTTGTTACGAACAAGGTTTTTAGCCCGCGCTTCGCAGCGGGATGTTTGCATACAAAAGTATTATTTAACGTTCGAGCTAAATATGTTACTATTAGATATGTTTAGCATTTTAAGCAACAATATAATTAAGCGGTTACGAATTTACAAAAAAGCATGCTATCAAGTCTTCGTTGCGTTGCGTTTTATATAGATCTTCTTAATTAAATATGATAGAATGTTGTTATTAACAACCGTTAAATAACAGCCGTTAGTCCTTACAGGACCTATTTTGCAACGCAAGTTAAACCTCACGGACTCTTGTCGCATTTTCGGTTTTTAACAAAGTATTAAAAAAAAAAAAAACGACCGTTAGTAGATAACGGACGTTAACTAACGACCGTTAGTACTGTACATTCTACTGTTCATCGAGGCTCCTAGCAAAAAAAAGAGTGCCCCTAGCAATCTTGCATGCATAGTTTATGCATATAGTACAGTAAGCATTGGTTGATGGGTGTGCCGATAGCAAAAAAGAGTGGCAAAAAGCATGTTCATTCAGGCCCCTAGCAAAAAAAAGATTGCCCCTAGCAATCCTCCAGGCATAGTTTATGCATAAAGTACATTAGCCTTTGCTTGGTGGGTGTGCCTCTAGCAGGAAAAAGATTGGCATGAAGTAACATTCATAAATGTACTTTAAAGTAATAGTTCACAAAATAATACATGTGGCAAACATGTAAATATATTTTAATGACAAAAAATCATGTGAACTTGAATATTGGTAATGACTATACGACATAATTAAATGATTTAATTAACACATTCTTGGCACTTTACAAAGAATGCATGTGACGTTAAGAGAGATAATATTAATAAATAACATTAAGAATCAAACAAGTATGTAACTAACAAATATTTGGCACTGTATCTAACTTTTTTAGTTATTATTTTATATAGTTAGAGGAGAGTTATTTTACATATCAAACATTTTTTACATACTTTTTTTAACGGCAGTTTGGTGCAGTGGAGTATCTTGCGTGCCACCAAGGCACCAAGTCTCTCGACCCGAGTTCGAATCATCTCACGAAAAGAATAACAACCCCAAGCCTAACCATCAAGTTTCCCATTAAGGGCCTTCAAGGCATCGTACTGGGATTCGAACCCGGCTGCCAATTCAGGGAAAAATCCCCCACATGAGGAATAGCAGGAGTCGAACTCCTGACCTCCCACACATGGAGACTATAACCTTTTTTACATACTAAGGGATCCATCTCCACCATCAATCTAAAAAGAAATTAAAGACTGAGATTAAAAGCATTTTATAATTTCATCTATTTTTTATAATTTAAATATCTCTTAAACCGTAAATCGTTAAGTGAAAATATTTACACCGTCACAAAGAGCATTTAATTATCTTTCTATATACGGGCACTTTGATATACTTTCGAAAAAAGAAAAAAATTTCGTTTTTTTCACATTTGTTCGTTATTTTTTACGTTACTTGAAATTTGCATTAAAAAATCATATATGATTAAACACTAATTTGAATATCACATGTGATATTAGTGTTAAATCATATATGATATCACATGTGATATGATATGTATATCATATGTGATTTTACCCTAATATCTAGGGCTGAGCAACGGTCTGGAACCGACCCGAACCGACGAAAACCGAACCGACCTAAGAACCGATTTCACAAAAAACATGAACCGAAACCGAACCGATTCGGTTCGGTTCGGTCGGTTCGGCCCGGTTTACATGCTTTATGTGCGTGTTTGGTCGGTTTTGGGTCGGACCGAACCGAACCGAAACCGACATCCGATAAGACATAGAACCAAACCGAACCGAAAATGGTCGGTCCGGTTCGGTTCGTCCGTTCGCTCGGTTTTCCAGTTCAACTCGGTTCGATCGGTTTTGTGCTCAGCCCTACTAATATCACATGTGATATTACACTAATATCACATGTGATATTACATATCATATATGATATAACATTAATATCATATATGATATAACACTAATATCACATATAATATTCAAATTAATGTTTAATCATATATGATTTTTTAATGCAAATTTAAGTAACGTAAATAAACGAAAAAACTTAACAAAAAAACGTGAAAAATACGAAAAAAAAATTTTTGTCGAAAGTATATCAAAGTGCCTATCTATAAAAAGATAATTAAATGGTCGTCGCAATTATATTTTTTTTTTCGCTTAACGATTAACGGTTTGAAAGTTATTAATATTTGAAAAAAGAGGATGATCCTTTCAGAAATAATTTTGTCCTCAAACGATCTTAAATTTAAGATCATTTGAGACAAAAACTTTTTACATAATAAAGGATCAATTTTCACCCTTCATTTTTATTAGATTTCTTGGATGAGATTAACGCCAACAATTAAAAAACCCACGCTCAACCTTTTTTTCAAATATAAATATCTTTCAATCGTTAATCGCCGCGAAAAAAATATATCATTATAACGAGATTTAATTATCTTTCTATAGATATGCACTTTGATATACTTTCGACAAAAAAATTCGTGTTTTTCACGCTTTTTAAGTTTTATTCTTTTTACGTTACTGAAATTTACATGAAAAAATCATATATGATTTAACACTAATTTGAATACCACATGTGATATTGATGTTAAATCATATATGATATGTATAAGAAATGTGATTTATCATATATGATTTAACACTAGTATCACATATGATATTACATATCATATGTGATTTAACACTAATATCACATGTGATCTTCAAATTGGTGTTAAATCATATATGATATTTCATGCAAATTCCAGTTTCGAAGAAAAACGAAAAAACGTGAAAAAAACAATATTTTTTTCTTTTTTCGAAAGTATATCAAAGTGCCCGTCTATAGAAAGATAATTAAATGCTCGTCGTGATGGTGTAATTATTTTTGCTTAACGATTAACGGTTTAAGAGATATTTAAATTATAAAAAATATGTGAAATATTAAAATGCTTTTAATTTGAACCATTGATTTTTTTAGATGGATGGTAGAGATGAGTCCCTTGGTATGTAAAAAAAGTTTGGTATGTAAAATAACTCTCCTCATAATATATTTGTTTAAACTTAAGAAATTAAAAATGAGTAATATTTAATCCTAAATTACTCTTTTAAAATTTATTTTTCATATAAACTTTCGTACAATGTTTCATTAAAAAAAAATTGCTTAAAGATATTTCCCAATCAAAATTTTTTAAAAATGAATGACAAACTTTTTTTAACGTAGTTTCTAAAAAAACAAAAGAATTCTTTTGTGTTTTTGTGTTAGTTCATAGTTGATGGTTCGTAACTAATGAAACTGAATAAACAAAATATCACAACAATGACTGTTTTGTTAGTGCAAATATTACAGTCTCTTTGTTTTGTTGATTACAAACATGTAACTTGTAATACGTACATAACGTAAAATTTATAAGTTACTTGTATATATATTTTGTCTCAACATACTTTCAACACCTCTCGACGACTCAAGTCTTTGTATGCTACAACACAGGTTCGTACATGTTTGTTATGTTGCGTTATAATCAAACCCCTAACAAACCATTAAACATGTTTAGTTAAATATTTTATATAAAACACTTAAGTAATCTTGGTTACTTACATTTTATAAAATACATAAACAAAAGTAAATGTGTTGGATAAATACCATGATCCATAACCCATACCAATGACCCATGATCCATAACCTATTGTCTAGATACATTGTATCTAGTTGGGTACCCATGACCCAAAGTCCATGACCCATGACCTATGATCCATGACCCATAACCCAAATAATGAGGAGCGTCCAAGGATCCCTCAGATTGCCCACGGATCCCTTGGATTACATGGGCCGAATCCTCTCGAAGGGATCCTTGGGCAAAAGCTTGTCTTGATCTTTTGCCTATAAATAGCAAGCCACTTCTTACCATATTTTCACACTTTCACACATACTTTCTCTCCACCATTTCTAACATACTTAGATCATTAGGAAACATGTAAACCACCCTCATCTCATATGATCATAATGCTTCTAACTTTCATTTGTTGTAAGCATACTCCCGAAGTGATCCTCCAAAGCAAGCCTAGAGATCTTGCATCCTTACCTACTGAAGTGATCACCCATCATAAGCATACAAGCACATGAAGATCTTCTACAACAAGCTTGGAAAACTTGGCATCTTCATTCATAGAAGACTAACTACATCATGCTTTGTGTTCTTGATGTTTGGTTTAGGATTTCATATCCATTAGACACATTGTCTTGGATATTATCTAGTATAATATTCTTGTATCTATAACTAGATTAGATGGTTTATGTGTTTGTGCTATAAAACACAAGGTTTGTTATGTTGGGCCACAAAACATAACGGGTGTCATAGATGTGTCGTGTTGGTCGGATAATGGTTCCTCCTCCGTAATGGAACCCGATATCTAGTCTTGTACGGATAAAGTGTAGCAACGTTGTAATAGGTTTGGTTCTACCTCGTGGAAGAACCCGGTATCTAGCCTTGTACCGGATAAAGTGTAGGCGACATTGTGATATGTTTGGTTCTACCTCGTGGAAGAACTCGGTGTATAGCTTAGTACCGGATAAAGTGTAAGCGACGTTGTGTAAGGTTTTTTCACGAGAATGGAGTTTGTTGATCTAGTGAAGTAACTCGAGTCGGGCACTCGGGGAGTGGAGTAGAGTAAGAGGAGCTTCGTGACCGAACCACTATAAATCTCCGTGTTGGTTTGTGTATCCTTTTACTTATCGCTTTACTTTTATTCTTGCTTTATATTGTTGATTGTCTATGTGGTTGATGTTTATATTTGTGATGCATACTTGGTATTTCATATAATCGTAAACTATATTTAACACTTTACATATTATGACACGCTTGATCAAGAAAAGGCAACCAGACTAATAATGGTGAAAATTGAGTTATAATGAACCATTAATCTTTCAGAATCTTATGTGATATTAAGGGGTTGGCCTTACATGCCGTAATGCGTTAAATGCATCCTCGCGTCGAGATTAGCAAATATATTGCTTTATACTATATTTGATACAAAATTTTTAAGTTTGAAACGGAAACGTATTCACCCCCCCACGTTTTCCACATGTTTGTTATTATAAAACAGCGTTACTATGCACGGGTATTCATCTATTAAATAAAAGGCTAAAGGCACCAAAATATATTATATTTGTCACTTACACCTTTTATATGTATCGAACAATTATTTTTGCTATTCTATGTACTAAAATTGATTTTTTATTGTATTTTTTGTGTACTTTATAACAACTATGATACATATAGTAGCAAAAAATAAGGGGCAAAGTACATAAAAAATACAATAAAATCAAATTTAGTATATAGAATAGCAAAAAAAATATTGTTTGATACATATAAAATGTGCATTGTGGTGCCATTAGCCCTAAAACAAAAGCATTAATTAAATTAAGAGACAAATATGATACATTGTGGTGCCATTACAAGGTTTTATAGTCTAAAATAATGGTCATTTTATCGCACATGAGGGCAAAATGGTCATTTTATTTTGATTGATTATTTTGGTGGTACAACCTTAGGGACGAATGGTGCACTTAATAAAAAAGTTATACCATCACTACTACCACCCTCATGTTATCTCTTTTCCTGCTTCGCTCTCTAAAATTAACATCAAAACCATTCTAAAATCTCATCCATACACTCCAAAAAAAAAGGAAAAAAAACAAACTAAATCAAACACCAATTGGAATTTTTGTCACATAAAAAAAGTAACTTCTTGGAACCATTCTGGAACAGAATGGTTTTTAGAACATATGAAAAACAGCTCCAGAAACATCAAGACAACAAGGAGATAAGCGCGACATATGATGATTTGAATATCTGTTAATTCTCTAAAAGGGGCAACCGTAACATGTCCCTTGGCTTACAAAGATTTTGAGTACTATTGCGTTTGAATTAACATCGAAATAAACACAGGCCACTATGCTCTATTTTGAACAATGTTCTGGATCTCCTCTACCGACAATACTGATGCCTCACATTCAAATTCTTCTTTCTCCATTTGCTGTCGCAGTTGCACATAACACCTCCTCGCAGCTGATGTTCATAATCTAGTCTTCAATAAGACCAAAATATGGTTGTGGAACTGAGGCTTCAATCGGACAACCTATACAAAAAAGAAATAATACACACTCAATAGAACATTATCTGCTTTCCATATGTACAAAGGCCAATCAATTACGTGACCTGGTTTTCCTAAGCGGAATTGGTACAAAGTGCATTTAACATATTGAGATATTCTTACCAAGCAAAGTTAAAAATATTCCATGAACGCTATCGCAAAAGCCACACGAACCTACATTTCAACGGCTACTTGCCCACAAGAAAAGACAATGTAAATATTAACAGATTCCCAAGTTGACATAACAATCATAGTAAAAGCAAGGTTGAAGAATAGAGTAAAACTTTTGAACTTTTTCCCGCTAAAAAAATCATAATATAATTTAGATTTATACCTTGGCAACTGGATGCAACATTGATAGGAACTGAGCAAAGACAATCGGTTTCGTGCATATCGCTTGAGAAAATAGTCTGCTGGTCAGTGGCGGCCGATTTAGTGAGTGAAGCAAACAAGTTATTAGGGAGTGTAAGTTCCAAGATGCTATTCAACAAACGATACACAATTATAACACAACGAACTAAAACTACAATAAAAATATGATAAGTGTTGGAATTTTATACTCATAACAATTATACATAAAACAAATAACATCATCAAAGCAAGCAGCGGAAGACAATAGGAATAATATATGTAAGTAATTAACCGAATAAGAAAACGCGTACCTTTTAGCAATTCAAGTAAACCAAACGAACTTTGAACTAGAACAAAACCCAAAACCCTAACTTTAGGGTTTAACAATTCGACCACCACAAGAAATCGACCACCAAGATCACAAGCTCAAACGTGCTTGTTCTTCGTTCTTGTACACACGTACTAATAGCGATTTGATGTGGAGAAGCTAGTTCCTTGAATCACTAATAAACCAAACACTTTATCTTTGAGCTAAGCAAAAATCGAAACACCCTTGAGGTGAGGGTATTCGACCGGCCACACAAAGAGGAGAAGGAGAGAAAGTTAGGTTATTGGTGAACCAAGATTAGGTTATGAATGAATACAATGAATTGTATTTATAGGTAACTTAACTTGGTGACCAAGTTTAAGAGGGATTGGGTTTATGAACCCAACCGATCGGCCAAAGCATCCCAAAGGGGATTCTAGAACTTTCCCGACTTGTAATTTCATCTCTAGTCCTTGTAGTTAATATTTAACGACCGTTAACCAAACCTCGTTAATTATTTAACTATCGTTATGTTTTATTTAGTGATTAATAATTAATAATAATAACGTTTATTTATATTAATTATGTACATCAATTCTCATACGTAATGTGTGCAATCCTCAAGTCTCGAGTTCGAATCCGGACATACTATTATTTAAATATCCATTAAAACCTTTCACTCCCACTGGATATTACTAAATATAGTAATGACATTGGTTAGTCTAGCTTTCACGCCAACGCCCCGGATCGAATCGAGCATGGTCTCCTGGAAAACCATTTAATGATTCATCATTTTACTTATCCTTTGTTACTAATACTACATTAACTATGAATATGGATTAAGTCATTTCATAAGTTAATATTACATTCTCGTTGTATATGATTGAACAAGATTACCAAATCATCGAACGTATTCCGAGATAGATCTTGGGTATGGCCATACAAACATCTTGTCAACCCTACGAGGGCCCAAATATAGTATTATGCTTTGAAACAAATTCAAAGGAACAAATTCTCTTGACTACAAACATAACTCATGAATTTTGCAACACTTGAAAATAGCCCTTATAACTACCGCCACGGATAGCGTTAGACTATCTTACACAAATGCACTACATTCATATCGGTTATCCGTATCTCAAGTCCGAGGATAAACACTTCATGATATACTTTATGATAAAATCCAAAAGTATCATCATGTAAAGTTCGATGAGTCCTATATTCAATTCATTGAATATCATGTGAATCTGGTATGTCCCACGATCAATATACTTTAAAAGTATATTCTACCAAAACTCGATTTGTCTTAATTCAATGACATTCCCACATCATTGATTGACAACGGACTATTTAGAATAACATAAGTTACTCACGGATTAAACATGCAAATATAGGATATAATATTAAGAAAATGAAAAATAAACATAAACAACTATTTTATTTCATTAAAGTAATATTTGTTCATAACATCCTTTATCCAAATACTAATCACAGATCTGCATGAAACTACTAGCTAAACGAAGTCCTATCCCATCAGCATGGTCAGAAGTTTATCTTTTGGCAAAGGCTTCGTAAAGGGATCACTAGATTTTCATCCGTATGAACTTTGAGTAGATTGATTTCACCTATGTCGACTTGTTCTCGAACATAGTGATATCGACGAGGAAAATGTCTGGCGCCTTCATGACTCCAGGCTCATTGGCAAATGTTATTGCAGCAGAGTTGTCACAATACACATTTAGAGGTAATTCGATTGAGGGCATTACTCGAGTCCCGAAATGAATTTCCTAATCCAACAGCTTCCATCGCAGCTTCAAGCGCCTATGTACTCGACTTCAGAATAGACATCGCAACCGTTGTTTGCTTCTTGCTCTTCCAATAATTGCTCCTCCATTAATGACAAAGACATAACCCGTCGAGACTTTGTATCATCTTTATCGCTTTGGAATGACGATCGCAAAAACTCAGAACATCAAGTTTCGCATCCGATTTCTTCCATACACTAGAAACATATCTTTAGTAGCCCTTAGATACTTAAGAATGTTCTTAACGACTGCCGATGTTTCACACTGGTTCTCATTGATACCGACCGGTAATGTTCTCGTGCAAACGCCACATCGTGCCTTGTACATCTCACAACATACATGATAGATCCCACACCAAGCATAAGGAACTTTCTTCATGTAATCCACCTCAAGCAGTGTTGACGCGATAGTTTATTACTTAAGCCATGTTCAACTTGCATTGGCAAATATCCCTTCTTGGAATTTTGCATACTAAATCTCTTCAAGATTTTATCAATGCAAGCACTTTGGCTTAGTCCAATTAACCGCCTTGATCTATCTCGTAGATCTTGATTCCTGAATAAATCTTGCTTCCCTAAGTCCTTCATAGAAAAGCACTCTCCAAGATAAGACTTTACATCTTGCATACTTGGAATGTCTTTTCCCATGATCAATATGTTATCGACATATAAGACAAGGAAAATAACATTACTCCCACTAGCTTTGTGATACACATGGCTCATCAAGATTTTGAGTGAAACCAAATTTCTTGATTTCTTCATCAAACTTCTTGTTCCATTGCCTTGATGCTTGCTTCAATCCATAAATGGATCTTTGAAGTTTTCATACACGCTCGAAACATTGGATTCACAAACCCTTCAGTCGCGCCATATAGATGTCCTCATCTAGGCAACCGCTTAAGAAGGCGCTTTGACATCCATTTGCCATATCTCATAGTCATAGCACGCAGCTATGGCTATAAGAATCCTAATAGCTCTAATGTCTCGCTACAGAGAAAACGTCTCCTCGTAGTCTATCCCATAGGTTTGAGTAAAACCTTGAGCTACAAGACGAGCTTTATAGGTGTGTGCATTGCCATCCATGTCGGTCTTTATCTTAAAGAGCCACTTACTTCCAACTACCTTAGCATTTAGAGGTAAGTCAACCTCATCCAGACTTCGTTATCTTTCATGGATTGCATTTCCCATTCATTGCAACTCGCCATTTTTCCTTTTCGTGACTCATCATGGCGCTTTATAGTTAGCGTGTTCACCAAGATCCCCTAACATATTTTCCTCGCCTTCTACGTTGAGACATAGACGCTCAGTGCACGCGTAGCCCTTGCGGATCTACAAATGGGAACCACTTCAATCTCGGGTGGAACGCCCGGACTTTCGTGTTCTACTTGAGGTTGGCTAGTGTTCTCGAGAAGGTGTTGTATCTTCTTGATCATCTTCCGGATCATATACTCTCCACCGAATTCATGAAATATGAGATCCTTTTCAAGAAAGTCTCCATACCTAGCAACAATTACTTTGTTTTCGTGTGGAAAGTAGAAGTAGTAACCCATAGTTTCCTTTGGGTATCCTACGAAGACACACTTAATGGATCTTTGTTGCGACTTATCGCCAGAGTCACGCTTAACAAACGCCTCACAACCCCGCACCTTTAAGTAAGACAAGTTGGGAGGTTTCCCATACCACACTTCATAAGGAGTCTTATCAACCTTCTTAGTTGGAACCATATTCAATATGCTGACATGCTAGATTTCAAAGCATAATCCCAAAAGGATAAGGGAAGAGTAGTAAGATTAAACATCGATCGCACCATGTCTAGCAATGTACGATTCCTTCTCTCGGATACACCATTTTGTTGTGGAGTATAAGGAGATGTGAGTTCTTGGACTATACCACACTCGACTAGATAATCTTTAAACTCTTGGCTTAAATATTCACCACCTCTATCGGATCAAGAGCTTTAATCTTCTTTCCTAGTTGCAGTTCTACTTCACTCTTAAAAACCTTAAATGTTTCAAAGACTTCATGTTTATGTTTAAGTAAATAAACATAACCATAACGACCGAAATCATCGGTAAAGGTTAAGAAGTAGCTAGCACCCTTTCTTGACACATGTCTTAGCGGTCCACATACGTCAAGATGTATCACACCAAGAAGATCGAAGCCCTTTCTAAACTATTTGTAAAGGTTTCTTGGTCATCTTCCCAGATATGCAAGATTCGCATTTATCAAATGATTCATCATTGATGTCTTGCAAAAGCCCATCGTGTTGCAATTGTTGCATGCGTTTCTTGCCTATATGAGCAAGTCTACAATGCCAAAGAAATGAAGAATCCAAATCACTTTTGATTCTTTTATTATTGATGCTAAAGATGTAATTAATTTTAACATTCACATTATCATGCAAATCAATTTCAAACACACCATTTCTTGGAATAACATTAAAGGAAAAACATCATTTAAAGGAATGAAATTCCATAATCATAAATGTATGAAGGAAACCAATATCACTGCAGGTTCGGGAGGACAAGGCGAGTCAATAATTGAGTCTTTTGGCAACCTCAAGACAATTCGAGTTGCGATACCAATCATTGAAATTGCGCTACAAATCAATTTCTCTCGATCAAACATAGATTTGAACGACGAGGCTAGTGCAAGAGATTCACTTGAGCCATTTCTACGAAATAAAAGTTCAAAAGTTAGTACTTTCGATAAGTAAACATTCAAGAAAATAAAATACCCTTTGGTCAATATTCATATTAACCATAGAATTTTCCTTGAATATTGGATCCTCATTATCATAGTTCCACCACATCGCTTGATCCGCTAGTGGTGAAAGTATAGAATAGGTAATCGTTGAAAACGATAATTGACAAACAAGTTTTCAATTCCAAAATTATGGGATTTACAATTTTGCCAAAACAATTAATGCAAAACGAAGCATGTTTTATCCCATCTTATGCCTTAAGTTATAGGTCTCACTAACTAACTTAATTAAGTTGTCTAATTTAGAAACCGCAAATCATAAAGGCGAGGTCTCACACAACAAAATAATTCACCTCGTTATTGTAATCTAGATCAAGGTCTCACATAACTAAATTACAACTTCAAGTGTTTCATATCATTAGATGGCATAAACTTAAGTTTAAAGGGTACAAATTTTGATGTGTAATCAAACTTATGTATAAAGAAGCATGCATACAACTTTATAACATAAAATTTTCGAAAAACTTACTAAAAGATTTTAATTGCTAAGATTGAATTCTACAAAGTTTTAATCGATGCGTTGAGAAACTTACAACTTTGCACTAAGATGCTTCGTACATAGAATGGTTATACTAGGTAGCTCCAATCGAAGCATTGGGAGCAGAGGACCGTAAGTGGCGAAGCATAACCTTAGACATCCATTCGGTGAGACTATGCTCACTTCTTAAATACCCCTTTATAGTTTGTTCTAGTGGGTGAGCCGTTCTAACCATTTAGTACAGTCGCATCAGTCGATTAAAAGTTCAAGAATAATTCTTAGATAAATCAATTTCGCCATTATTTAGTCCATTTAATTTTCTATTCATAAAAACCCTTTTTGCTTACTAACATGTCAAACAATATATATAAACAAAAAAGCATTTTAATAAAAATTAAACACACTCAAATAATATAAACATATAACTAAACAATTTAACATATGTAAAAACAATTAGCCACATGCATAATTATTTCAATAAACTCTAATAACAATTTAGGCGTGAATAAATGCATACATTAACTAGTGCTTTCATCTCGCGAAAAGATGAGCCACATACATCGACAAGTCGATTGCGTAAGCAAAGTTAATAGTATACCAATTAGCATGTAACGAATTTTATTAGTTATAATTGAGGTCTTCCCAATTCAATAATTATTAAATAAATAAAACATGTGTATCACTTAACAATTAATCAATATACAATAAACAATACTCCATGGCAAAACATGCATGTTCCACCATGGATTCCGTGATAACAATTATCACCCAAGATACGATATTACATGGCACATAACAATTATTCATTAATTAACCACATAAAATAAGCATGCAATCCTAGGGTTTCTACAAGTTTTACAAAATTAAACCTAATTAAATAAATATTAGGGTAATCGACCCATATATATAAAAATTAGGGTTTCAATTCAAACCCTAGAAACCATAAAAACATGCAAATAATCATAAAGATTCAATTTTATGTGTTTCGTAATTAATTACATCATATTAACGACTCGTGATGCCACCGTTGGAATTTTATACTCATAACAATTATACATAAAACAAATAACATCATCAAAGCAAGCAATGGAAGACAATAGGAATAATATATGTAAGTAATTAACCGAATAAGAAAACGCTGACCTTTTAGCAATTCAAGTAAACCAAACGAACTTTGAACTAGAATAAAACCCAAAACCCTAACTTTAGGGTTTAACAATTCAACCACCACAAGAAATCGACCACCAAGATCACAAGCTCAAACGTGCTTGTTCTTCGTTCTTGTACACACGTACTAATAGCGATTTGATGTGGAGAAGCTAGTTCATTGAATCACTAATAAACCAAACACTTTATCTTTGAGCTAAGCAAAAATCGAAACACCCTTGAGGTGAGGGTATTCGACCGGCCACACAAAGAGGAGAAGGAGAGAAATTTAGGTTATTGGTGATCCAAGATTAGGTTATGAATGAATACAATAAATTGTATTTATAGGTAACTTAACTTGGTGACCAAGTT